>MU827306.1:145243-596013 GCA_029204205.1 Desmophyllum pertusum | reverse complement strand
GTCAATAAACACGCAAAAAAGAACTTGGCCAATATCCTGCCATCTTGACCTTATGCTCAGCCAATAACCCAATATAATTTGGGGGTTTCATTCTGTTTGTGGTTATTCCTTGAAGTTGCATTTAATGATGAATTGCAATCTGCAATATAATTCAGAACAGAAAACAATGATTAGTACATTACAAATATTTCAAGATAACAAGATGGAAATAATTTTTACAGCTCCAATAAATTACCTAACACTTATATAATTAAAGTAATTCCTAAAATATTTCCCAACCCCCCAAAGGGGGGCTGCCTCAATGTTGGCCAGAGGAGAGGCAACAACAGGTAGTGGCATAAGCCACTACCTAGTCCAGTCCCTGAACTCTCTCTTTACCCCGCCCTATATAGGGTCTGAACCCAGCGGGAGAAGGGAGAGTCCAGCATCACTTGCATGCGCATGCGCATGCTCAGAACGAACCAATCAAAATTCACTAGATCCCAATCTACGCTCATTTCCGCTCGGCCATGTTTATTCTCGCAGCTGATCTACCACCATCCTAGTAATGGAAAACAAGAACTCCTAAAGGAGTTAACAAGCGGCCGATATCACCTTGAGCGGGGGGCGGGGAAACAACAATCCACCTCTCCCCCCATCAGTCACTGGACTCTGAGGTGCACCCCCAAATAAGAGTCAACATACGAACCTGCGTGACGAAAAACGTGACTGCGTGATGCAATATTAATATTAAACTCACTGCGTAGAAACTGTAATATCTAACCAAATGTCGTCAACTAAAAGCCAAATAAACATTTGAACACCTACCTTTACCAATAATAGATGTCTTAACTCTATTCTGACTGGGGTGGGGGGGGGGGGGCAGAAAGTGCCCTCGCTGACTTCAAATTTATCGTACTTAAAGAGCATTCAAGCAATCATAGCCAAACTTTATGACTTTTCCTAAAAAATTATCTGGGAACATTTTGGTATGCCAATTTTTTGACCACGTGACTTGGTGCTTCCATGGCAACCAAGTTTTGACAGGCCGTTTTAGCCAAATTTGGTATTTTCAGTTTAAATGTCCGGTTTCATGATATTTTCGCTCTTTACGAAGAGTTTCTTCCAAAATCTTTGCAATTTTTGCATCCTTATATTGTTTTCGATTTTTTCAAATCAAATTTGGTGATTTTCTGACATTTCTGAACAATTGAAAAATCCAAGATGGCGAATCCAAGATGGCGGACAGGTTTAAAGTATAACGTTATTTCGGCGTGATATGATATCACAATTGATTCGTAATTGCCACTAAAATAAACATGTTTGAATGCTTTATTCACCACATAAGTTTCATTTTTATAGCACAAATACTTTTCGAGATACAGATCGTTTTACTCAAATTTGTTGATTAAAATTTTTGTTTTTTCGATGAAATCCTTCCAAAATCTTTGCCGTTTTAGCATCTTTATATTTTTGTTGATTTTTTCAAAGCAAATTTGGAGATTTTCTGACATTTCTGAACAATTTAGAAATCTCAGATTTCGATTCAAGATGGCGGATTTTTTTAGCGTATGACGTCATTATGGCGTGTATGGCGACATAATTGACACGTGTCTGCCACTAAAATAAAGATTTTCGGATGCTCTACACACCATGTAAGTTTCATTTCATAACGCCCAAAAATGTATTTTTTGAGGTATTTTTAACCCTGAAAACTGAGATGTTGTTAACTAATTCTCTCAAAATGCAAAAGACGCGGTTAAAATTCTGCTGACATCCTATTATAAATATCATCCTTCCACTCCACAAAACTGGCACCGAATTTTCAGTTTGCTTTCTGGGGGCCCCTTGGCCCCCTGGCCCCCTGTGCTTTGTAAGGGGGGGAACCGCGCATGTTGGATCACTTCTTGTTAGGCCGTGTGATGAATGCTTTAAAGGTAACCTCCTTGTTCTTTTAGAAATGTCCGATCTCTTGAGCTCCACGATTCTCAGCTACAAATCCTGAGCTATAAATCAGTTAGCTATACAAATCCTTTTGAAGTGTCCCTGTTTGGGGCCTGTTTGGTTGTATTAAAACTCCAAATAAGCCGGGACGAATGTTTATCTTTTTTTCGGTCAGCGGCAACCATAAAATATAAAACACACCAAGTGTCCCGCGTATTTGGAGTTTTACGGCAACCAACAGTGATACTTCAGAATAATTTATATATAGCCGCTAACTGATTTATAACTCAGGATTTATAGCTGAGAATTGTGGAGCTCGAGAGATCGGACATTTCTAAAAGAACAAGGAGGTTGCCTGTAAAGCATTCATCACTGCCTGACAAGAAGTGATCCAACATGGCGATGACAGCATCGATCAGTGGAGCATCGTGAAGTTGTTTGTGGTATTTTGTGGATAGTTAGCCGCTGCAGCAAATTCCAGATAGTATTTCCAGTGTAAAAGAAACCATTTGGGGCTGATTCAACTGACGAGAACTCTAGTTTCAACATGGTGGTATTGATTATCTGGGCATAACGAAAGCATCGATGAATCATAATGATAATAATATTCGGCGTGATTCCTCGTTGCCTCTGAGTTGGTTCTTGAAGTTACTACTTAATAAATGGTATATGCATTACATCAATTGTTTATTATAAGTTTTATGTGGTTTAATTGACTACACAACTCAGTTTTATATTTTTTTGGCCGGAAAATTGAGTGTTATTATTTGCATAAATTAACAGTTTCACCAGTGGATGTGCTATTCAAAACATTTTGTTTTTCTGAAGTTGCTTTCAAATTATCGATGATAGAGAAACAGTGTAGTGGTAAGTTGCTACAAATTGCATTATTTAAGCCCCAGAAAGTGGGCATTGAAAATGACGGAAAATTAACATTTTGCCGTGGGTATGTAAATGCAAATTATTTGTTATGCAAGAATAATTGAGTGCGTGTGGACTTTTCAGTACCAAAAGATTCACAAAGGACGAAATATTCATTTGTAACTTCAAATTTGGTCAAAATATGTATACCAGTTTGATTTTATTTTAGCCAAAGATGTCTCATTTTCAGTTTTTTTTTAAAGGCGGTTCCCCCTTACAAAGGACAGGGGGCCAGGGGGCCCCCAGAAAGCAAACTGAAAATCCGGTGCCAGTTTTGTGGAGTGGAAGGATGATATTATAATAGGATGTCAGCAGAATGTTAACCGGTTTTTTTGCATTTTGAGAGAATTAGTTAACAAATCTCAGTTTTTCAGGGTTAAAAATACCTCCAAAAATACATTTTTGGGCATGAACATCCACCCTGATCCCAAGTCTAGGTTAGTGCAGGGAGTGAAACAAATATCATCATGAATGTTCCCACCCCAAGGACTAACTACACACAAAGTATGAAGGAAAGTTTATTTTGACCATTTCCAATTTGGCTCCATCCTTAGCGACATTCGTTCTTAAGTTTTCTACGTAGTATCAGCCTTGCTTACTTATTTGTATTTCTATTTTCGCTGATTTGATCTTTTACAGATCCTACGTATACCAGCAGCATTTTCGTTCGCAGTCCTTTGCTACTTATTCACTTTTTTTTTTTGCAATTCCCTGCATTTGGTGATGCTTCTTTTATGTCCACTAGTAAAACTATGGCATTCACTTTCTGCTGACAGTTTACCTGTATGCACATGTTCTTCAATCTCCATAAATTCCATCGCTTTGATCCCAAATGTTGCAACAATAATTATTTCCAGTACGTCTGGTTACGTATAAATTTTACATTTCCTTCTTTGCATCAGCCTCTCCAAAATAACTTAAGAAGCAAACATTAAATCAGAAGTGTTTGTGATGTATGATTTCACTTACTCTAGATCACATATAATTATTATTTATGTTTGGCAGAGTAGATTTCAAACTCTTCCCATACTGTTCAAAAGACTACACTGTAGATGGTGATCAGAAGTGAATGATTTGTGACACATCAGGACAGTTTATGTTCATACTAAATGCTACTGTAGCAGTGACTAGAAGTCAAAGTTGACACTAAGTATTACAAAATGGCTGACAATATATATATTAGTTATATCATTGGTGATGTTTGTGAACATACATGTAATATTATTGACAAGATTTTGAATTCCACATTAATTTTTTGAACCCAAACAATACATATACACATGTACTTTTGATGCTTTCCTTCTTTATTATTCTTGAGGTCATTACATGTAATAGGCACAATTTTCCTTTGTTCACTTTGTACATGATTTTTTTGGTTGTAATATTGCTGCTTGCCTTTACAACAGCAGTAACCAATATAACAGTTGGAGGAACAAGTGCTGTTTTTGGCAAATCTTTGTTCACTCACAATAGTCGCTGGTTACTCCAAAAGTTGGCATGCCATCAGGATATGCTTAGCATTTTTGGGATGAAAACCGCAGGCTCAGACAGTTATTGGAGACCGGAATTTTATATCAACTTGTACTAATTAAGTCTTGTTCCCTTGTTAACTGCTATATATCAACTTGTACTTGCTCCCTTGTTTTACTGAAAAACTGCCATTTCTTTCATCATTAGTGGCATAGACAGTAAGTGCCATAATTATTGGTACACCATTCTTGAACTTTCTTTAGGTTGGTTATAGTAATTAAGGAATACAGCCAAAATTATCTCTACATATAGGATGTGGAAATTATTTAGAGGCAAGAAGGCAAGTCTGACATTCCAATTGGAAAAATACTCAACAAAGTTTTATAAACGGAGTTGCGCTCCGAGGTCCAAACCCTTACCCTTTTATATACCATTCTTGACAGTGAAATGTAACCCTTTCATAAACCTTCCATAGAAGGTACTCCTTTCACCTACGTGGAGTAGAAACACTGCATCCACTTTCTATACTTTTCACTTGAGTAACCCCTTAAAATACTTGTGGGCTCCTGAAATGGATGAGTGAGCCGTTAGGTGCGTCTGTTCGCGATCGAGATATTTTGGAAGGCCTTTTTAAGAGAGCATGTCACGAATAACCATACAAATGTTAAATTTTCGCGGCAAGGGTGGAAAATTAGATTTCTTTCTTATTTTAATGTTAGATAGGCTAGGGTATAACAAAAATCGCTGGATACTTTTTTTGGGCAAAATATCCTTTTATTTGAAAGAAAAGTGCAAATAGCCAAATTCCGTTGAAAATAGCCATTTGAGGCGGCAAATTATTGCACGCGTTTGTTAGCCTCGCAAGCAAAAACAAATGATTCGACGTTCTTTAAAACACTGAAAACGTTTTGTGGCAATGTCTCAATATTTACCACAACGATTTTGGGAAATATTCCGTTGTTCTTTACATACAAAATAATTTAATTACGAAGGCATATATTTCACTTCGGTAAAAGTACCTCGTGAATAAAATTATTTTTCACTATGTGCTAAACCTTCGAATGGATTAAGCTTCTGGCGGTTGAATGTCAAAAGGATGACCTCGTGATTGCTGTAATAATGTATTTGGGGTAATGTTTGAGAGCGGCGCGAGAGCTTTTCAAAGTCCGTTGAAAACTTTACCTTTATAGCGGTCAAGGCTTGTGCGGGTCACGCATATAATTTCGTCCGCGTGTCACATGTTTTAACCCATATCAGATTGAAATAACCACATATAAAAAGTATTACGAAATATTATTACCTTATTCGATGTAGAATATAGATCCACTGGCCATTTTAGTGTGATTATCTTGTCGCTCGTCGTATTTTAGTTCTGTTTACAGCTGTTTCGAGAAAGGTTGTCGGAAAAAGCGCACGCGACAATCCCGAAAGGTATTGTAGGTAGTTTTAAGCTTACGGTTCCTTGACTTCAGCATTTCAGGGAAATCTGAGAAAATGGCAAGAGACGCCATGGACGTATGTTTGCGAGTGCTAAAAGAAGGCATCAAAAGTAGGCATCGCGGGCTTGATGTATTTTTTTTACTTATTACAATTTATTGATCATATCCCAGATTACTTTTCGGTATTGTCGCGTGCGATTTTTCCGACAACCTTTCTCGAAACAGCTGTATAACGTCCGATGAGACACCGCCAACTGTCAACGTCCGTAAACAGTCGAACGCCAATCTTTGTTAAACCTTTGACACATTTTCATCATCGCGGCATCTTATTCAACGGTTTAGTCATTTGTTGAATGTTCCTTGGTTTGTTAAGCACTTAAACTAAAATATGAGAACAGATAGAACCACAATTCACAAACATGTCGGCGCTTTTGCAGCCGTTTATATCGTCACGCAACGCTATTTTCTCGGCATCATTTTAGGGGGGAGGGGAGGGGCAAATAAACCGGGCTAGCTGCACTCGTACCCAGCGCTGGTCAAAATAATTTGAACTCATAAAATAGCAAAATATCGAATGAAATTATAAACTTTAGGATAAACTGGAATTATAAACTGCCATGCTTTTTAGAGCTTCTAAACATTATTTTCTGCTTAACAGCCCCTCGAAGAGTAATTGTTCATCATTATTTAAACATTTTTTCACTTGTAGTTGTGGAAAGAAACAGTCACCTTCAAAATCGTCAGTATCTGCTTTGGAGCTGTAAAGATTTTGGTAAAACGATTTGCATTCGTTTAAAATCTCCTTGTCCGTACACACGAAATCATTATCGTTGACTTTATTATTGTTCCTTGTTTATAGTGTCTCTTTCCAGATTAAGGAAGTATTTAGTGTTTTTCTCACCTTCACTATACCATTGAGATTTGGATCTGAGAATCGCTCTTTTTGTCCGGTATTCAATTATTGTCTCTAGTTCGAGTTTATTTGTCTCAAGGTCAGACCAATCTTTTTGTCTTTGGATCATTAGCATATATTTCAGTAAGACGCTTTTCTGGCTTGACACGAGCGTAGCGTTGCGTGACAGAGAGGGGCCAGAACTGGACTAATCCTCAACATGCAACAAAAAGTTGCCACGTGTGCTTGTGCCGCACAATATGCAAATTACCCGCATTCGTACATGTACTGAGAACTTTTTATTTAACGGATACCCGAAGTGACTTAATTGACTGTTGTTTTGGAGAATACTGCCTTGAAGCTGGCTAAAAAATTATATTGATAAACCTGAGTAGCACAAATATACATCTGCATAGGAAATTGATAGAATTGAGCTGTTTTGATCGCAGTTCAACTTCAAATTCGGATGCGTACTCGTCCCACAAACCTCAAGGAACGCCATGCATTGGAAAATTGTCAAGAAAAAGAATATTCCTGCAACAGTCAGGATATTATAACCGAACAAAGGTGGGCATATTTATGTTGTTTAATACTGAGACAATGCTTGCTTTTGTTTCGTTTCCTCAGAAACGAAACGGTATTTGTGTTCGATTCGATGTGAACTATTTACACAGTGGGGCTACTATCCAATCATAATAACGCTCGTAGCTGCCAATGTAAACATATTCTAGGAAAAGACAAACAAACCTGACAAACTGGTGAACACATGTTGTTCAAATATCGTTAAAATGATCGTCACAGAGCAAAAAAAGAAATTAAAATGCATTACAAATAGAAATATCTGACGACTGAAATACTTCTAAGTTCGTTTAAAGCAATGTATATTGTGGAAAAATGCAAAGTTATCTGTTTCCGTGTTTAATTCTAATGTAAATATTCTAGCTGTATTTTCAACTTTGTTATTGACTTTATCATGGCTATTTCTAAAACAGGGAATGGAAGAACGGAGAACGAGGAAACGGAGAACGAGGAACGAGGAACGGAAAGTTGAGGGAAAGCTGTTTACGGATTGCACGGGCCGCACCGAGCTTTATTCCGCTGTTTTTTTGGGCCTCTCGGCTGGAATCGGTCGTCTTCAACCCAGCCAACGGCGTACTAGCTATGAGGAGCTATAAACCAACGCAAGTTTCTGCAAAGGAATGTGCCGTGAGCCCTGAGTCCGTGATACCAGGATCTCGGCAATTTCTCAAACCCAGGTCTCTCGATCCAAACTTTCCCGACATTCTATTCGTTCCGGAAACGAAACACTATTTCTTTATGAAATAGCTCCTTGTTCGAATCGAAGTAGTTTTAAGGTGGCTCGATGTAGTTTTTTTAGCGCTGGGGTGAGAGTTTTGAAAACAAAAATTCGATCAGAAGGCAATCTTCGATTTTTGTCATACTACACCATGATGATGACAAATGATGATAGATTTATTTTACACTAGTTTTCCAAGCAACAGAGGTTACCGAAGCAACGATTTCGGCATCCTATATTGGTTTTAAACAGGGCTGATTTTCTCAAAATCTAGTCGAAAACATTGCATTCATTTTTTCATATTTTAAAGTATGCTAGTTTGACCACCTGTATACGACATTTCAAGAAATTCTGTAAGGCCGTTTTTGATTAAAACTGCACTGAACTTTTTGCGTCGTGTTTGTTGTATGTCCCAGAATTTACTTCAAATTTTTTAATTAAATTAACGCTATATGTACCTCCCCACTGTTGAAGGATTTTTAATGATATTAAAGACTTTGTAAGGTAAATGGATCACCTCGGATGGTTACGATTTCAAAATATTCAATTTGGAAGAACTGCGCTTAGGCACCTCATAACTCGATCGAAGCGCGTAATTTACATTTAGCGGATATTGCTAAAATGCTCTTACATATATATTTTTTTAATTGTTAGGTGTTAGCGTGATGGTTGCACTTGATATTCCAATCGAAAATGTCATTAAAATATCGTTGCAAGCGTTAGAAAATAACACCGAATTATGGGTAAGTTTCGCTCGCTACTGTCTTTCTCCGAACAGGGATTTTGTTTATCTTGTTTCTGGTCAGTTTCTCTCTTGATGCACGTGCAATTAATATTAATTTTATTCCAAATGCATGCCGCGTGTGGCCTGTTTTTATGCACATAACCGCCGCATGCACATACCTATATAGTTTATATAAGGGATACCCCCCCCCCCCCCCCCGGGATTAGCACTGCTAGTTGAAAAATATTTTTGGCCTTTTGGCCAATAAACCTGCCCTTTTGCCATAGTGCCAGCCTTTTTCTGAATCAGTTTGGTCTAGTTTTATGTTTGTACTGATACCAGGGGAACTGATCCCGGCATACAACTCAACAACTACATCGTTTGCTCTGTGTATGGACGGTTAATGAATCAGACAAACACATAATATGTAATTGTTTTGACTAAATATAACAAGTTAATATATAACTTAACACCGGGCAGCAGCAAAGTTAATAATTTATTTCCTAGTTGAAAAGCTTTTAGTCACGCCAGTCCACCGCTAACGTCTGCAAGTTTGCGTGAAACTGGAAGTTGATTCCTCGCTGGGATCGAATAACGCGCTAAGTTAAGGTCACAGGGTAACGCATAAACAACCAGGATTAACGCATAAACAACTCCGATAGCTTCTTCTGCCTCCATTGTTAAACAGTGCGAACAGTCTGTTTAAAATGTATGTATAGCCAAGAGCCATTTCGGGGTTTAAACTCACATACACGTCTTTGAAATAAAAGTTATCCTTCCTTGGTTAACGTTCTTGCTTGTGGACATATTATAAAGATACGTTTCTAAAGTATTTTTATTGCAAAGCTCAGGATTTAAATTCTCCTCACTTGCTCAATTCTGCTTTCTTGCTTCACGCCAGTCACACTAAAGTCATCAAAACTCCCAACGTCATGAACATCTGGACAACAATTTAGCCTTATTTGAATAATTCGTGTTTATCTTAGATTTTAATGTATAGTTCAAATTTATTAGATGTCTTATTCTGTATTTTGCACGTTCACGTTTTAAACGAGTCTCGAAACTCATCCGTGATATGTGGTTAAATAAATTACTTACTTACTTACTTACTAGACCTTGGTCCGAGGTTTGCGTGATATTCAAAACTATCTTTAGCATTCGAAAAGTCTGTTCAAAATTTATGTGGTTAAAAATCACATACGAGTCTGTTAGCTTATGGAAATATCATAAAGATAGGTTTTAAAGTATTTCATTGCTAAACTCGGGATTCAATGCAAATTGTCAAAGGAATGAACCGAAGCACTTGACGTCTGTCTCGCGTACATGTTTTATTGGCATCATAAAAATTCAAATGATTGTGCCATCGCACATCTTTTAGTAATCCTTTCAAAAAATTGAACGTCTTTCGATTGCCACTACGAAAAAACCGGAATACAAAAACGCTTGTCTGCTCAATCGGCATAACAGCTAAATCAACTCTTCAAGCAAGCGATGGCCAGGATGGCTCGTTATCCCGGTCAGCGCACAAAACGATAGCGGCTCAACTATAACACTGTCCAACGTCTTCTCTTAGGGGTAAAATTAAAATCGAGTGCTTAAATGTTATCTGCTTTCTTGCTTGGCGAAAACCTCAAGAAAGTACAGTAGTCACGCCGGTCACGCTTAAGTCTGCAGTTTGCGCAATGGAATAGAAGATCAGCGCAAACAATCATCTCGTCTGTGAGTACAACGTACAACCCGAAATGACCTGCGCATTGCGTGAAATGACGAAATGGCCGTACTTTATCTGAATTCTGCCGAAACCTCTGTTGACGATTTCTGTGTAGGCAAGTTTAAACTCATAAAACGCGTTTTTGAAATGGAATACTCTGTTTCAAGTAAAACTCAATACGCTGTAAACTTTAGTCAGGCAGGACCACTGGCCCGAGTGGGGACCTGGGTGAGCTCGACTCCAAAAAAAACAAGAACTCCTAAAGGAGTTAACAAGCGGCCTATATCACCTTGAGGGGGGGGGGGGGGGGGGGGACAATCCACCTCTCCTCCCCTCGGACACTGGACTCTGAGGTGCACCCTCCCAAATAAGAGTCAACAGTAACGAACCTGCGTGACGAAAAACGTGGACTGCGTGATGCAATATTTTATAATTAAACTCAATGCGTAGAAACTGTAATATCTAACCAAATGCCGTCAACTAAAAAGCCAAATAAGCATTTGAACACCTACTTTTACCAAGAATAGATGTCTTAACACCCACTAATAAAGTCTTTTTTCAAAACCTATACAAGAATAATACGCACTTTTACAACTCTGCCCTCGCTAATGGTCGCTAGATACGAAGAGCAAATTAATGGTATCTCTCTATTAGGGCGACCCATTTAACTTCTGAGGGGGGGGGGGGGGGGGGGGGGTGGAGGATTTTGAAAAAAATATCCTGCAAGCAAACTTGTATGAAAAAAAATTTCGTGCACACGACCACTGACGGAAAAACAAATTCATACACGTTTCAGTGGACCGAAAACAAATTCCTGGAAGACACTACATGATGGGCTGACTTCAACTTCAGCTGATGCAGGCAGTTGGGATTTTAATAGCATCTGTATTTGGGCAAGAGGGGAACTGGAACTACAATAATTTTTTGCTTCTCCCTTCTTCAGATAGCTTTTTCTGTACATTAATAATTATTATTATAGCTGTGGTTACACAGTACCAGTCTAAATAACCTGCGATCAGGCCCTCCTCGAAGAGTGCGCTCTCGTTCTCCGCGAAAAGAAAGGAAAAAGAACGCCTGATCGCAGGTTACAGTCTACAGCTTTGTCAAATCCACAAGATGGTGTGGCCCAGGGGGGAGGGGGTACTCCCTAGCTTATAAACGGGCTGTGGAGGTCCACCTATTGTGAACCGACGGTTCAAAAGAAAGTTGAAATGTAATTCTCAGACAACCTAATCTTTCAAAATTTCCCGGGGGGCATGCTCCCGGACCCCCCTAGAACTCACGCCTTCGGCGCTCGTACGATTGCACCTTTGGTACTCTTAACGCACCCCCCCCCCCCCATTCTAACTCCTGTCTATGGCCCTGCCGGTAGCCACCACTATACCTGCAAGATATGTGTACAGGGCCAATGGATGTGGTACGATGGAATGAAGGAGAAAACATGTCCAGGAACAGGCCTAGCTAGGCCAGACTCCTTTCATCAGTGCAAGTGGAAAGGGATCACCAACTCATTGCTTTTACATTCAGTAATAATAAATATGTATTATTGCTGAACGTATTAAAAAGCAACGAGATGGCGATCAAAGGTCAGTCACAACGGAAAGGCGACTTTTCCTCCGCTCATACACACACAAAAAAATATCCTGCAGCATGTTACATGGAGAAAAAAATATCATGCACACAAATGCCCCGAGAAAAAAAAATTCCTGCAGCATGAAAGGGTTTAAAAAAAAATTATTGCCTATATCAAATACTCCACTCCCCCCCCCCCCCCCCCCCCCTCAGAAGTTAAATGGGTCGCCCCTTACATCATGCGTATAGTGGGCTTGTCATATTTACCATGTAATGGGAAAACCCCTGAAACGCCACTGAATCGTCCCCAGCCGTCTCTCAGTCTCCTGTTAATTATTACATACTGGGGACTGGGGGATGCTGGGAAGGTTAAATATTAATAGGAGACAAGAGAGACGACTGGGGACGAGTCAGGTCACGCCAGTCTCGCCAAAAGTCCGCAGTTTGCGTGAAACCGGAAGCCGATTTCCCCGCTGGGATCGAATAACGCGCAAAGGTCACCACCGCCGAATTTAGCTCATTTTGCAACAACACTGCTGTTCACTGCTGTGGAACATTTGTCTTTGCTTTTTTCAATGCGATTTCCTGTAATAAAACTCAAATATATGTACGCTGATAAACTTCAGGAAATATTTTCAGCCCGTAAAGCCTCGGGAAACGATGTCTGTAACCAAAACAGACTGGCACGACCGAGTGAGTCGGTGGTCCGGGCCGTAGCCTGCGAGCAGGCTCACAAAAAGGGTTATTTTCCCCTGTCTAATTAAAAATTTCGCTTGTTTCTTTACCTGAAAAGAGCACTTACACTCGATACGAAAATAGAAATTTTCTCTGAAAATAGGAAGAAAATTCTGATGCAATATAACTGTAACGCCGTCAACTAAAGGTCGATATGGAAGATACATTATCTGGTGGCTACTTCTATACAAGTTCAATCATGTTTACCATGTAATAATCACAAGGGTTGCGTCATTTCTGAGCCGTGTTGTTGTTTTGGCTAAGTTTAAAGCTCTCTGAGTAGAAACTATAATATCTAACCAAATTGCTGTCAACTAAAGCAAAATAAACATTTGAGACATTTGACAATCCAAAACAAAACAGAAATCCTCTATTGTGGTCGAGGTGCATGTAATAGGTTTTTTAACACAAATTATCTGGTGGCTATTAAAAATTGTAGCCACTGACGCAACGTTGCATAACAACGGAAAATCATTTTCCGCGGTATCAAAGCACACCTTGTGATGTGTCATGTTCCTTTGCTGTTACTTCATCACTTAGTAACGCTAAAAATGGTCAATGCGCATATATATCTTTCAACACCTACCTACTACGAGCGCGGTCACAAAGTTACTACGGAAAAAAAAGTCCCATTCCTCGAAGCGGCCGTCCAATGGGCGTCGGCCGCTTAAAAAACCACGAGCGATTTATGACCTGCGCTCGACCCCAGGGCCTTGCACGGTTTAACAATAAAAAATACGCCGAATTCTCGATATGAAACTATTTTATACAGAACTGCCCGTTGGACGATGATAAACGGCGAGGTAATCCAGTCTTAAAGAAGGAAATATACTGTCAGTCATAATTATATTTAGCTTCAGTTACATACAGACCGAAAAACCAGGGGGGGGGGGGGGGGGGGGGGAGAAAAACTTCTGAAATTTTCGTATCTGAATCATCCAACAAAATATGACATCACTTCCGGTAAAAAATTACCCGCGAGCTCGTTTGGACGAAGTGCAGAAATCAAGTGTCGATTGGGCACGATTTCTTTTTTTTTTTTAACCTATCGTTTGGTTGCATTTTATACTATATATAAAAAGAAGTTGGAAAGATATTGCTTCAACTTTTTCAGGAAAGATTTCGGCAAAAGAGAAAGGTTCAGTATTGTTTTGAAGGCAAATAACACAGAGCGAAGTGCCGTGTCATGGCGGATATTTATTGCTTTCAAAACAAGTGACGTTCCATCTTTTGGCTATAGCAGTTCCTGATCCAGGAATAAACATCTATTCATATAGCTTACGAGCTTGAAAACATAATGGATGAAACATTGGTGGTTATGGTTCCGCTGTTCACGTCGGGAAGTCAATTATCTCTCTCCGTAAAGTTTTGGAAGTCGTCGTGGCGAAGTGCTATGTTATGGCGGATATTTCACGCTCTGGCTATAGTATAGTAGTTCCTGATTCAGTGATAACATCGATTTATATAGCCCACGAGATTCCCCGCAACATCATGGATGAAACGTTGGTAGTCAACGTAGTAGCAAAGAAGTACGTTGGTAGTATGTATGTAAAGTTTGAAGTGTATACTTTGGGAAGGTAATTATCTCTCGTCGTAAAGTGTTGGAAGTCGCTGTCATTGGAGCTGTTGTTGCTCTTGGTCCATGTGTGTTTATAGTCGAAGACACAAGCGAAATCTTACACTGAAGGTTATATATTTAGTATTTTCTTTTTCTGCATCCCCTTGTTGAATGTTATTAGTTTCCTGTAAGGCACAATACATGTATATTCCGGTTTTGGGGTCATCAGTCACTGATCAGTCTGTTTTTGTTCTGTGAATAAATAATTATTGAATTATTATCAAGAATCATTGTCATGCTATGTTCTTGTAATAATTAATTTGCGTCATGAATGTTTCTTCTGTACAAAGTAGATCACATTTTTGAATAATCAAATCCCTTAGTGTGAATATTATGTAATTATGGCAAAATATGTATAAAATACAGACTGCAAATTGCAGGCTGGGCATACAAATATGTAGATTAATAGGTATAAAATATACCCATGCCAGGGTGCATTTCATAAGGGTTTTGTCTGGGTTTTGAAAATGTATAGTGTATTTGGCGAATGATCGCAGTCTTTGGCATTTACCACAGGCTTCCCAAGTTCATGATAATTAATGATTTATGTAAGCGCTAAGAGTGGAACGTGACTCTCTGAATTAAGCGGTGTTGTGTTACAATGTCAGCCGTTGGGAATTTGAGCGCTCTATAAGACGTTGTATGGCGATCGAAAACAGCGTTTAATTTAAGCGTTCAATATGTGTCGTATTTTTAATAAAAATAAGTAAATGTACTCACCTCGTATTTAATAGTATTCTCTATATGTAAATGTTTTAATTTTATACGTATTTTCATAAAGGAGTCAGGTGTCAAGTGGAACGAAAGTTCTGTTCCTCTCTCCCGCCACTATTTTTTTAATTTTTAACTTGTATTTAACTGTAAGATTATTTGTAAATTATTTGTAAAACGGCAACACCTTAAACTAAACTAAACTAAACTCGTCTGGTTTCTGTGCAGCTTTTTGGGCTATTTAGGCGTTTTTGGAGATTTTGCCATTAAAGAAACCAGACAAGGTGCATGAGTTCATTTACTTCTTTTCATTAAAAATACGACAAAAATTGACCATATTGAACACTTAAACGCTATTTCGATCGCCATACAACGTCTGATAGAGCGCTCAAATTCCCAACGGCCGACATTGTAACACAACACCGCTTAATTCAGAGAGTCACGTTCCATTCATAGCGCTTACACAAAATCATTAACTAGTAATACGTGACTCGCATGGGTCCTCGCGAATCTGTGATGGGTATTAATTATTGTTGGGGTGTGAGGGTAAGCCTGCGAACAAGCTCTCTCTCTACCCCACCCCCCACCCCCCAAAAAAACCCAAGAGAGCTCGCTCGCAGGCTAGTTGTGAGGGTGATAACCAGGCTTTATAGATCGACTGGTCGGAGCTCGCTGGTCTCCCGACGTCTGCCCTTTTTATACTGTTGACGGTCGTCTTATAGAGCGCTCAAATTCCCAACGGCCGACATTGTAACACAACACCGCTTAATTCAGAGAGTCACGTTTCACTCTAAGCGCTTACATAAATCATTAATTATCATGAAATTGGGAAGCCTGTGCATTTACCGGCATGTAATCAAGGCAGTGGTTACTGAAATAAGCTGATTGCAGACTGGCTATAGTGCTGGAAAAGGGCATGTCAAACTTATTTTTGTTCATTTGATATTTGATATGTTTTTTATTTAGATTAGTGAAAGAAGAGTTAATCTGCATATCAGTGAAGAAACAAAATATAAATTAAATAAATATATTAATAAAATTATCATGAAGTTATGCTGGCAAAATCAAATAGGATATTTAGGGTCGTTTCTCGTGTCACATCTATCTGTAAAAATTATTTTATAAAATGAATGTATTATTATTGCGTGGAGAAAGAACATATCACAACTTAGCTTACTCTAAATTATTCATGAAGTATTTCTGGTCCACCCAAAGGAAAGCAGTGCACTAACAATCATTACACTTCATTTACATTGACTCGACAAAAGTCAGATTTTGATGCTATGGGGGCTTATTAAAAATACTAACTTCCAAATAAAGGGGCTTGGAGGGATGGCTTATTAGAGAGGAGACTTCATATAGCTTAAAATTGAATTAAAATCAAGCATTATGTGACAATACAAGTCGAATAACTATTGTTAAGTGCACTGCTTTCCTTTGGGTGGACTAAAAAACACTTCATTTAGAGTAAGCTAAGTTGTGATGTTCTTTCTCCACATTTCTTCATTTTTATAACATAATTTCTACAGATAGATGTGACACGAGAAATGACCCTAAAAATCATATTTGATTTTCCCAGCATTATAACTTATTATTGAAATGTAGAGACTAGATACTGACTGTCCAGAGTTATAGTCCGTGGTGTAATAATCAGCCACAGATCATAGTTGTTTGTAATTTTTTTATTGAATTAAATCATATTTTAACAGCCTAGTAGGCAGTTTAAATAATTTATTGATATTGCCTAGTTTCTTTTCAGAGGACCCTCTGCCTTTTCCCCTACCACAATAATTGTATTATGGCATGTACATGTAACACAATTTTGCAGTGCAAGCATCTAAACTCTTTTTTACTGTGCATACACTGTAGGTCCATACTACAGTAGACCTCCATTAAGGGGACACCCTAGGCCTCGTGACAAGGAGAAGTGTCCCCTAATGGAGACCTTGTCCCCTCAATATGGAGGTACTCTTGCTGGTGTTGATAATAATTAACCACCTAAGCAAAAATGCATGTTTTCTTGACTTGGAATGCATCGGATCCATTAATTTTCTAAGCAACAATACAATACATGATTTAAACTTGCAACAGCCATCTAATGGACTGTTCAGTTAGAATAAAATCTCAAGCTTTGAAAGCTATCACTTGATCGGAGTTGTACAAAAAGTTTGAGTCCCTTAATGGAGGTGTCCCAAAGTTACAGGTTCCACTGTAGTCCTAGTTTGTCTCTCGTACACTGAACACAAGTAGAAATGAAAACAAACAGTATTGAGTAAAATGTATTTTAATGTTTCCTTGCACTTTCATGGCTTTATGGTTATGTTTTGTTAGACTTCTCAGGAATCAATGTTTCTTTTTTTTCAAATCCCATCATTTTTTTTTTCTTGTGCATATCTCATCTTCTAATCGGTTAAGGATAGAGGAAACATGACGCATACATTTTCTGAAAGGAAAAGAAAAAGAAAATAATACAACCTTTACCCTATCCTTAGAATATTATATTAGCTATATTGCTCACCCTTCTCCCTCTAAAATCCTCCCTTCCCACTGTTTATAAGAACATATATATTATTTAATTTATTGTTTGTTTCTTCACTGATATGCAGATTAACTCTTCTTTCACTAATCTAAATCAAAAAACGCATCAAACATCCAACGATGCATGCCTTTTCCAGCACTATAGCCAAGTCTGTCATCAGCTTACAGCAACCACTGCCTTGATTACATGCCGGTAAATGCCAAAGACTGTGATCATTTGCTAAATACACCATACACTTTCAAAAACCCATGCCAAAACCCTTTATAAAATGCACCCTGGCATGGGTATATTTTATACCTATATTAATCTGCAAATTTAATATTTGTATGCCCGGCCTGTAATTTGCAGTCTGTATTTTATAACATATTTTGTCATAATTACATAATATTTACCCTAAGGGATTTTATTATTCAAAAATGTTATCTACTTTGTACAGATGAAACCATTCATGACGCCTAATTAATTATTTATAAGAACATAGCATTGACAATGATTCGAATTCTGATCCGAATTTAAAGTTTTTGGTTGCTTGATAATTACTTAATTCACAGAACAAAACAGACTGATATATGCAGAATATGCATGTACAGTATTGTGTCTTACAGGAAACTAACAAAATTCAACAAGGAGGATGAAGAAAAGAAAATACTAACCTTCAGTAGAAGATTTCGCTTGTGTCTTCGGACTAAACACACATGGAACCAAGAGCAACAAAAGCTCCAGTGACAGCGACGTCCAACACTTTACGGCGAGAGATAAATTACCTTCCCGAAGTATACACTTCAAACTTTGACTACCAAACGTTTCATCCATGATGGTGTGAATCTCGTGGGCTATATAAATCGATGTTATCACTGAATCAGGAACTACTATAGCCAATTAGTGTTTTAAGAGCGTGAAATATCCGCCTTAACATAATCACTTTCGCCACGACGACTTTTCAAAACTTTACGGAGAGAGATAATTACCTTCTCGAAGTGAACAGCGGAAACTATAACCACCTATGTTTTTCACCCATTATGTTTTCAAGCTCGTAAGCTATATGAATAGATGTTATCCCTGGATCAGGAACTGCTATAGCCAAAAGATGGAACGCCACTTTTGTTTGCAAGCATGAAATATCCGCCATGACACGGCACTTCGCTCTGTGTTATTTGCCTTCAAAACAATACTAAACCTTTCTCTTTTGCCGAAATCTTTGCTGAAAAGTCAAAGCAATATCTCTGCAGCTTCTTCCATATCCATAGTATAAAATAAAACCAAACCATAGGTAAAAAAACACGAAGAAATCGTGCCTAATCGACGCTTGATTTTTGCACTTCGTCCAAACGAGCTCGGCGGGGAATTTTTTACCGATAGTGATGTCATATTTTGTTGGATGATTCCGATTACAAAAAAAGTCCCAGGCGTCGCAGAGTGTTCACCTCCGCCCCTGCGAACTAACCGATGAGCAACGGCGAAGTAATTCAGCCTGTATAAAGAAGGAAATAAAATCTCGCCGATGATCAACGGTGAGTTTTCAAGTCTGTATAAAGGGGCCGGCGGACCCACATTTTCAAATACACTCTTCTTTTTTTTGTAAGAATATATATTTTCATGCCCGGGCTGAATATTCTTATTTTTTCTGCTGATTTTAGGCTGAAAATATTCTTAATACATTCTAAGATTATATTGATCCAGACTATAGTTTTTTTCAGTAAAATAAGAGAGATATTACTACCTGAGCTGTACACGATTTTTATCGTTTTGTTAACTAAGTTTTGATTTAAGAAAAAGGAAAGAAGAATACATTGGTACATATTTACCATACAGTGGAAGCCCGTTAATCCGACCACCATCGGGAATATGCTAAGAATATACCCAAGGCTGAGATGTGGTTAAGAAATGTTTTATTTTGCATGTTGATAGAAAATAAAATAAAAATCACTTGATATTTAATTTAGAAGTACAGTGGAAACCCCGCGTTACGACCACCTCGATGATGCGACCACTTCGTTAATACGACCACTTTTATTTTGTCCCGAACTACAATTCTGTCAGTCATTTTCCTTATTTAAGAACCCCTTTTAATATGACCACCCCGTTAATACGATCAGATTTTGGTGGCCCGATGGTGGTCGGATTAAACGGGTTTCCACTGAAACTGTTTTTACAGAGAGAAGTACTAGCTGGAACGTTCCTGTTTGGTCGGAAAGTTAAAACAAGGATGAATGACAAGCACCGGGACATCTTGCGCCGCAATTGGGCCTCGATAAGGGATGACCTGGAAATAGAGGAGCTGCTACCTCATTTGGTCGACGTGTTGGGCCCAGCGGACCAAGAAAAAGTGCAGGCGGAGGCCACACGCAGAGAAAAGATTGACAAGCTGTTCGATATCATACCCAGAAAAGGGCCAGAGGGCATTTGATAATTTCTTGAAGGCATTGCAGAAAATCCAGCCGTTTCTGGCTGATCCTTTGCTCAAAGAATCAGGTAAAAAATAAATCTGTCGTAATGGACTGCTGAAAACAAAACTATGAAAAATACTGTATTTGCCAATTTTCACTGGATTTAGGAAAGGTTGCTAGAGATGACTGTGCACGTAAACGGTTTTGACCAATCACGCGACATAAAATAATTGGTGTATTCTTACATGATTCAGTCTGGAAGCGTTTGCCACGTGATCCGCTTCAGCTGAATGAAACTGTTTTTTTTTTTCTCTCTCTAGAAAAGGAGAAAATGGAGACAGAACTAATCACGCGAGAACGCACAGTGCAAAATTACGAAAGAAAGTTGATCAACTGGGAAGGGGCTTAGAGAAAGAGCAACAAAAACATAAAAAGACGCTGAAAAGAACTCGAAGAATTGACGAAAAGCCTTCAGCATCGATTATGTATGGAAAATGGCGAGGACGACAAACAAATTATCAAGACAAGAGTTCAGGAGTTAGCCGAATTTATAACTCAAATGCTTGAAGAGGAGCTTTCCACTGAAAAAAGCGATATCGTAACTTCAGGTCTCGAGGCTGACGACAGTCACACTCCTGCGAGTTTGACATCAGGTGAGTTGCAGTTTGTGTCTCTAGCAATTTTGAATGAAAGTTATCAAATGAAACTGATTTAGGTTGCAAGTGCATCATGAATTATCTGGCTCCTCTCAAATCAGTAGTTTGGAATTGGCTGGTGATTTCTGAAAATCGACAATGTCTGCGTTACGATAAAGTGCAGCTATATCCATGTAGATCGACAATGTCTGCGTTATGATAAAGTGCAGCTATATCCATGTAGATCGGGAATGAGGTATTTTTGTTCTAGACGTGCGGCCTTCAAATGGGAAAACACGTGTTATGTCCATGTGTTAATTGCTCATTACTTTCACCATGGCATTGGCGGTTTATATTGAGGGGAGGGAGGTGGTCTGTTAAAAAAATTTAACTGTTATTATATCATGATTGCTGGTTTTAAAGTTTGGTAAGGTAAAAAACAACCAGAAACGTAAACGTATCGCAACCCTCATCTTCAGAGATTTTTCCATTTTTGCAATTTTTGCAGTTTTCCTCAGACACCCTTAGATAGTGATTCCACTGATTGAACTATTTTCTTTGTGCAGTTGGTTGAAGGTAAGAGTAATAGAGCTCAACAAACCCTAATACGTCTCAGAGGGAAAGTGAGATAACTGTATCTGAGAAATTAATTATGCCGATGTTGCACTCGTTTGTAAGAAATTATTTACTATACAAACTTGACATGATCAGTGAGACGACGTTTCGGACTAGGAAATTGTTTTTTAATGTCATTCCATCACTAAACTAATACAAGGTGCTTAATTTTAGGAAACCCTGAAACTTGTTCACGGTGCCATGATTTGGAGAAGAAACTCGACGCTTAAGGATAGAAAGGGAGGCGGAACAAAAATAGAAACATCCAACTTCAGCTCCAACACGAGGAAGAGAAAAACACTCTGAACGGAAAATCCGTGACGAGAGGGCAGAAACGAAGATTCTAAAAAAGATGCTCGCTGAAGCTGTAGGAGAAAAAAATAGCCTTAAAAAGGCGAACACAGAATCCAGTCAGTTGATTGAAAACTTAAAAGAGGAGAACGAAAGGCTAGTAACTGCGAAAATAGCTCTTCAGTCAAAAAAAAACTCGACATTCAGGGAAAGGAAACTAGAGAATGCGATCAATTAACGGCCTGAATGTAATCAACTTTTGACTGAAACAGAATTACTTCCGCATGAAAAAGAAGAAATGGGAATCAAAGTACAATGAGTTTACTCAAGAACGCCGCGAGCCGTAAGTACCAAACTATACCGTTTAAAACGTTTTCTTACATTTTAAGGAGGGGAAACCTAAACGGAAATTGAACCACAAAGCTGTTGCTAAGGAAATCTCCAAACCTCCATAACTTTGGTTCCTGGGACTGCAATGGCATCAAAGTTTGTAGTATTTGTTCGAATCACGTTCCCTAAAAATGTTTCGAACTATGCCCATATTTGGTGTGTCCACGTGACCAAAATAAAAAATGTCTAAAAACTCGGAAGGATTTGATCGTTTTCAAATTTATTACATTAGTCTTTGCCAAAGAACGTCAATATCGACAACTTGTAGCATGCGTTTGGTGAAATGTACAATATTTCGGAAATTATAAAGCTTTAAGAGTTTTTAACCCTATTCTGCCTAGTGCCCCCTCTAGGTATCTCGAAAAGCATTGACGCTATGAAAATGAAACTTACATGGCGTGTAAAGCATCCGAAAATCTTTATTTTAGTGGCAGTCACGTGTCAATCATGACGTCATACACTCCATAATGATGTCATACTATTTATATATAGCCGCTAACTGAGTTTATAACTCATGATATATAGCTGAGAATTGTGGAGCTCGAGAGATCGGACATTTCTAAAAGAACAAGGGGTTGCCTTTAAAGCATTCACGGCCTGACAAGGAGTGATCCAACTAACATGGCGGTGACAGCATCGATCAGTGGGGCATCGTGAAGCTGTTTGTAGTATTTTGTTGGATAGTTAGCAGCTGCAGCAAATTCCAGATAATATTTCCAGTGTTAAAAATAAACCATTTGGGGCTGATCCAACTGACGAGAACTATAGTTTCAACATGGTGGCATTGATTTATCTGGGCATAATGAAAGCATCGATGAATTATATATTCGGCGTGGATTCTCGTTGCCTCTGAGATGGTTCTTGAAGTTACTACTTAATAAATGGTACATCAATTGTTTATTATAAGTTTTTATTTATGTGGTTTAATGGACTATACAAATCAGTTTTATATTTTTGGGGCGGGTAAACTTGAGTGGTATTATTTGCATAAATTAAGTTTCACCAGTGGATGTGATATTCAAAAACATTTTTTTTTTCTGAAGTTGCTTAAATGTAAGCTGTAAAAGTGAAATATTTTTCAAATTATCGATGATAGAGAAACAGTGTAGTGGTAAGTTGCTACAAATAGCATTATTTAAACCCCAGAAAGTGGGCATTGAAAATGACGGAAAATTAACATTTTTCCGTGGGTATGAATTATAAATTGTGTGTTCTGCACAAAATAATTCAGTGCTCGCGGACTTTTCAGTACCAAAAGATTCACAAAGGACGAAAATATTCATTTGCAACTTTCAAATTTGATCAAAATATGAATACCAGTTTGATTTTATTTTAGCCAAAGATGTCTCATTTTCAGTTTTTTTAAAAAGACGGTTATCCCCTCTTACAAAGGACAACGGGGTCAGGGGGCCCCAGGGGACAAAACTGGAAAATCCATTGCCAGTTTTGTAGAATGGAAGGATGATATTATACCAGGATGTCAGCAGAAGTTTAACCAGTCTTTTGAATTTTGACAGAATTAGTTTAACAAAATCTCAGTTTTCAGGGTTAAAAATACTCAAAAATACATTTTTGGGCATGAACTTCCCCCCTGATCCCAAGTCTAGGTTAGTGCAGGGGTGAAAAATATCATCATGAATGTTTCCACCCCAAGGGCTAACTATACACTAAATATGAAGGGAACTTTATTTTGACCATTTCCAATTTGGCTCCATCCTTAGCGACATTCGTTCTTAAGGACACTTGCATCGTCCTGCACATTCCATCTTCTGTATCAACTCATAGCAATAAACCGTAGACTCTGTAAGGGTTGTATGTATAAGTGGTGCCTACCGTTACTATTTTGTTTCCAACCCCAGTTAGAAGGGCTAGGTAGCTGAGGATCTGTAATTAGCCATAGGGCCTAGTTCTAGAGGTTTGCCTGATAGATGGCCCGATTGATGTGCTGTATCAGCACTGTTTGAGTCGTTAAGACTTCACGACGTCTGCAAAAACATATATAGACATGTGCTGTTGACTTGTGCGCTCGTACAGCAGTACATGCATAAACCACTCAAGTAGAGGCAGAACAGCATCGTCTATATCACTTAAGGTAACTGAATTATGTCTTCAAATGGTTTGGTAACTTCTGGGAAGCTCGGCCACGTGTCCCAGCAAGTTTTCGTAACCAATACGTAACCAATACTACTGAATGACAAAACGGTGTCGCACGCTGTCAGTACATGGAAGACAGGTAGAGTGCTGCACATCTGGGCTCAATAGAGTCAACGCGCTGATGGACAGGAACGTACTTGAAACTTGCGCCAGTACCAAAAGCCACCCATAACTCATCAGGCTTAATCTTGTCAAAATGGACAACACTAGTAGTTGACGACGTCTGCGTCAAACCATGTGCACACATACTGTCCTACATTCTCTGTTTGCAACGTGCAGAAGGAGACATATGTCTGCTAGCATGGGATCATGTTTGCAACGTCCGCCTCTACCAGTGTACTGAAAAAATCTCTACCATCTGTTGTGTGGCTTTATTGTTGGTTGACTTGAACATAATCGCTGTTGTTGGAAGCACTCGCCTGCGCAAACCCCTCCCTCGCTTTTCCCTAGTTGTGCTCTTCAAACTGCAGTTTGGAATGCAGACATCCTATATCCTGTCCACTCTTTAGAGCTGATGCTAGTCGAGATGTCACATACTGGATACACGATCAGCGTAGTCTTCGAATGACTATGCAGTGCCTTGATTGAACATCTGAACAACAACAACAGCAGCAACAAACAACAACAACAACAACAGGATTGTAGATATATTAGTGACGAGGAGGTGCAAAGGCCTTTGTGGGGTTTAAAATTAGCGATTAGGTTTAGCCCAATTAGACTTTTTTGGGGTCAACAGATTTGGCGTCAATTGCATTTCCCCGTCATTAATATACCGGAGTACCCTCCTGGGCCATCTGGAGTAGTGGGTATGCAAAAGCAAATATCCAGGGCATGACCTTTGTTATTGACTCCATTTAAAACTGAAAATTGCTCTCTCGAATGGATCTCGCATAATTATAGAAGCCACAATATGTCTCGATAAAAGGTCTCCAGCAGTAGTTGAACTGAACAGTGACACTTGCCTGCATGACACACCATTCTTTAAAGAGCACGTATTATGTCACAGTCGACCAAGGCTTGCCACATAGGCTTTTTGGAGTAATGCATATATGCTAGCAGTGGTTTTTACGTGATAGTGCATGCTGGGTTTTTGGTTATATGGATGGCTTCAACTAAATAATATTCTGCACCCTCCAGGGCTAGCAAAATTTGCTTGGATATGTGCGTCAGTCCATCCCACTGTCTTCTCGTCAAACTACCAGCGTATGCAAATATATACAGATCGATCCATATTACATTATTTATTAGGGTTTATCAGGCCCTTCTGGTCATCATTGTTACGTTATGTGTATTGTTGTAAGGGCTTCGGATACCCGTATTGTGCCCGCTGTTGGCCAGCGGTTAGGTCGTTGTTAGCTCGTACGATCCGGGCTGCAATAACTGTATCTTCACCGTAAAGAGTTTGGCAGCTATCAAACGCTGTTACATGGTGTCAGAAAGTGGCTACTTTTTAGCTGAAGCCGTGTGCGATCACAGCGTGCAAAGTGTGGATTGCAACACGAACGCTAAAAGTGTTTTTCTTGCCGAAGTTAGTTTTTCTTCAAGACCCGCCATCTTGGATTTAGGCACGTGCGAATATGGCAACTTATCAGATTCCAGCGCCTGAGCAAATTAACTGCAGCGGGGATTTACCACAAATTGGAAAGATATTTCGTGAAGCATACGAAGATTACCTGGTAACGACAGGGCTTGACAAGAAAGACAAGAAAATTCAAGTCGCAACACCATCTTGGACACACTTCAAGACCATTTCGTACCGATTAGAACTATACTGTACGAACGATATATTTTCCCACAACACGGAGCAGCAAAACACACGAAACTATTGACCAATATTTGATCAAGCTTCGCCAACTCTGAACCCTGCCAATTTGGTACTCTCGAAGACGAAATGGTGCGAGACCGATTGGTGCTGGGCTGTAAGGACAGTGCAGCGAGGACAAGGTTATTCAGAGAGAAAAGCTGTGATCTAAAGAAAGCCATAGAGTCTCTTAGGATCAGTGAAGCGACCAGCGAGCCAGCTAAAGAAAATTGAAGGGGATGGAATACAAGTGCCAGTAAACTTCATGGAAAAGCAAAGCACTAAGAAACTGCCATGGCAAAAGCGATCTGACATGCTAAAGAAAAGAAGTGGAAACACCACTGGCAGGCAGTTCAAGGAGGAACGTGAGTGTACTGTTTACTGTGGAGGCCAGCATCAATTTAATAAGAACAAATGCCTAGCATTTGGCAAAAACCTGCTGGAAGTGTGGGAAACCCAATCATTTCTCAACTGTGTGTTTACAATGGGAGAGCCTTCACTATGTACAAGAGGAGTCAGCCTCAGAAGATGAATCAGTGTAATCAATGTACTCCATCGAATCCGTGGGAGCATTGGATCACCAACAAGAAAGCGGTTTTTTTGCACCCCTTCGGTTCTTTGATGAAAATTGAGAAGCTCTGATTCAGTGTCAGCTGGACACTGGTGCTACATGTAACGTCATGTCCTTTGACAGGCTATGTGAAATTAAGCAGAGTGGAAGACCAGCCATGCAACCAACCACAGCAAAGCTTAGGATCTATGATGAAAGCCTGGTACAAGCCCTAGGAGAATGTGAGTTACAATGTAAATACAGCCGAAGGAACGTTGACAACTCCAGAGCTGCCGACCCGGCCATGGAGTATAGTGGCCCAATATCTATACAGCCTTGATTGGTAACAACTATCTGATGACAGTAGATGCCTTCAGTGGATACTGGAAAGTTGACGAGATGCTGCAAACCACATCTCCAGCGGTCATCCTCAAGACCAAACAGCATTTCGCACGTTATGGTATTCCCAGACAGAGTGTACACAGACAACGGCCCACAATTCGACTGTGCTGAATACACAAGATTTGCACACGACTGGCAGTTTGAGCACTACACGTCATCGCCGTACCACGCCCAGTCCAGTCAAACGGGCTTGTTGAAGCTGCTGTGAAGACTGCCAAAACACTTCAGAAGAAGGCAGGGAAGGCTAATCAAGATAAGTGGCTGAGTTTTCTGGATTACAGAAATACACCCACAGAGGGATATGGATAGCAGCCCAGTGCAAAGACTGATGTCCAAAAGAACCAAGACTACACTGCCAGTAGCCACAGCACCTCCTAGAGCCTGAGACACAGTCAGACGTTGAAAGAAAACTGACAAAAAGCGAAGAAGGGCTAAGAAATACTTTGACCGAGGGTCTAAAGAACTTCCTGAACTTGAAATTGGCCAGCCCATCAGATTGATGCCTTCTCCAATGGACCACAACTAGGACATTGAGAAGAGGAGTCTGCACGAAGAAGGTTGCTCCACGTTCCTACCTTGAAGAGGCGGTGGGTCGATATATCGAAGAAATCGAAATTTCTACGCAGTGCAAAGGATAGTGTCTCTGAACCTGTTCAAGCAAACCTTGCCGCACAGACACCCAAGCCTCAACCGGACCTCCCTTTAACTGCTTCACCACCACGGACCGTGACTGACATACCAACGACTTCACCAGACGTTCACCTGCCGTGAGCAGTGGAGACCAACTCCGTCCGAGGAAGAGCCTTCCCTAAATGTTCAAGAAAGCCCTCCTCTCCGGCCGCTCATGCAAATGACCCGCAGTGGAAGGATTATCAAACCTCCATCCAAGCTGAACGTTTGAACACTACGACAATTGATCTGTAACAGATCTTTGAACACTGAACACGCTTTGAACTCAGAAACATTTACCTACTAACCTACTAACTTGTTCCAGTTAAGAAAAGGAAGATGTTACGTTATGTGTATTGTTGTAAGGGCCTCGGGATGCCCGTATTGTGCCCGCTGTTGGCCAGCGGTAGGTCGTTGTTAGCTCGTACGATCCGTGCTGCAATAACTGTATCTTCGCCGTACATTAAAATAGTTTGGCAGCTATCAAACGCTGTTACAATCATCTACATCACTGATCAAATTACCATGATCAGAATGACTTTGCCATGTAAAATAAATGACATTGACTTTAACATCGCAAAACTAGGGTTGTATTCAATATTGTTGACTGCTGCTGTTGAGAGCAATCCCCTATGCATCGTTGGTGTACAAAAAATGTTATCGTTTACCGTCATGTAAATTGCTGACAATCTCCATCGGCTAAGTCAGATGCCACCTGTAGGAGATGATCCTAGACTGAATATTTTCTGCCAAGTGTTACGGTATGAATCGTCATTGCAAGATATAGCGAAAGTGGAGTTTCGCGATCAAGGCTGTGACGGGCAAGACTAGAAGGATCAAAGCTTCCATGTTACACGCAGCTGAAAATCATTAGGATATGGAGAGAGGTGCTGCGTTGGCTGTGCAGCATCAGTTTGGTGTTTACTACTTGGACCCTTTTGTATCATGTTCACAAGGGCCAATAAAGATGGTGGTGTATCTCCCTGGCATCCTAGCTTGAATGAACTGGCAAAACTTTCTGCTGAACATATCTCTGCGCACGACTTATACTATTCTTGCTAGATGCATGGCATCATTATCGTAGTTGTCATGTTTTGCAAGCTGTGACCCCCCTCTGTATACCACTGACTCAAGCAGTGCTAATACAGCATATTGAAGCGGACCAGTTATTGACCAAACATTCGTGCAGGCACTAATTCCAGATCCTCAGATACCTAACCCTTCTAACTGGGACTGGAAACAAAGTAGCAAATGGTGGATATCTCTGCGGGTAACCTTCTTGCTAGGAGTTGATGTACTGTAGGCGTAAAAGTGGTTGTGCAGGATGATGCAAGTGTTTTAAACCCTCGGACGTACGTCAAAGTCATACCCCATGACCATACAAGGCCTAGACTGGGGGATGATGGAAACCCCCCTTAGGTTTTATTTATTAAAATATATATCGAAAGCATTATGCCCTTATTAGAGAGCCCCGAGCTTGCTCTACAGAACAAGATAGTTATGACTTTTTTATGACGTCAAATGACGTTATTCATCCGCCATCTTGGATTTCACTATTTCCTTATGAAAAAAAGCATAAATCGATACAAAATCATTCCAAAACAATAATGGGATGTTAAATATACTAATAATGCAATATATATAGAATACTTCATGGAAAGTGCGCGCGTACGGTATTTACGCACGAGTTGGTGATGTGTCAGACTGATCGAACGAGTGAGCGCAGCGAATGAGTGAGATTTCTGATACAAACCAACGAGTGCGTAAATACCGTACAAAGCACTTTCCATGTTGTATTATGTTTATTATATACATACAGAGATTTAAAAACCAGTTTAATGGCAATTTTTATTCACAAATGGAAGTCGACAAGCAACAATCAAAAGCTTATAACAAATTCGCAGCTGTATAGGCTAAAACGCCATTGGCAAAAAGTGAAAACAAACAAAAACATGAAATATAAAGTGTAAATCGGGTCTGACCTTACTTTGCTTTGTCCTTGTTACCGCGGCCAACTTCTTTAGTTCTTTTTGTTTTGACTGTAGACATTTTCGAGTCAACTCAAATTGTATGACACTAGCTGGGTAAAATGCCTCTCAAAACTTGAACTCGACATGAGGCTTCGAATTCTTAAAGGGACACTGTCCCGGCGTATTTGCTCAAAACTGTTATAAATGCATGAAATGGTCCCTAAATCTATGGAATAAGAACTTAATAAACTCTAACTAAATTATAAAAAGCAATTTCTTCAAGAAATTCCATACTGCAACAAAATTTTTGCAAAATTTCAAAGATTTCCGAGCCAAATTTGAAACTTTGAAAAACTGACATCCTAACGTTTTTTCAAAAATCCATATTGCAATCCATTTCCATCCTCGCTGTCGTTTGTCATCCTCACTTCCTAATGGGCCAGTCCGGCACAGTTATCAGTTTTGATAACCGGGTCCAAAACAAACTATTAGCCAATCAAATCTCAAGTTTAAGTTCACGTGACATGTTATCATAGCAACCGTCTTCTTTTCAATATGGCGATCATTTCACTGAGAAACATAAATAGGCTCAATTCGATTCCGGTTGTACAGTAAATTGTAGAAAAGGAAAGGTTTAGAAGATAAATTTTGCCCTGACTTCCGGCAAATACGGATTAATCTTTGTCCATAATTAACTGGCAAAGATCATTTCGATTTCGATCGAGAGCCGCCTCCTAGCGTCCTAGCGCACTGGTGGACCTCGAGCGCCTTTAGCTTATTAATAACACGGATTCATCTTCATGAGCAACGGCCGATCAATATAAAGACACCAAAACCAAGCAATAACATTTCATAAAAGATGCGTGATTTATTGAGTGGATTTATTGCATAACATTAACATGCTTTGAACTTCTTCGTGCTTTGTTCCTCTTCTTCTTGCCTTCAACATCTGTATGAATAAAGAAATGTTTGTGTTGTAAATAATTGTGAGAATGGGACTTCAAGTAAATACTGTTTCTTTCTGGTACTGAGAATTTCAAAAGCCGAGAGGCGATGATTCGATCGATCGCGAGCAACGACGTGCGCAGAGTCGCTTCTATCTGTCCTAGATATTTTAATCGAAGCGTCTCTACCAGGTAGCGGGCCGGGGCAGCGGGTTATTTGTGACAATCGTGAATCGTTATTGTTCAATGGCATATTGAGGTTGTTTGCTAGCTCAGCCGCGAGCTCGAACTGTTATGAGCCTGGCATAAACCTGGCTTAAACACTGAGCATATATTTGTAATGGATAATTACATATTGGGCAAATCGTATTACTACTGTGAGAGCATACCTCAACATACCTTGATCACCGAGCTCTGAAATCACGCTCGCGATTATTCCTTTCACTTCTTCCACCGCAGCACCCGTGCATCGCATCGAATCATCGATATCCAGTCGCAACAAAATCGACACAAAGAGGCAATATTTTCCCTGTGGAAACCCATAATGCTGCCCTTCAACTCAACTCATTACCTAAAAGCACAAGCAATTAAACATGGCGGTCAGTAGCGGAATCAGACCGCAAATCAAAATACCATAGTGCACTCTTGCAATCCTTCGTGCACTCCATCTTTACGTCTAACAGAGCGAATAAACTCTGCGAGATACTTGTCCAGTTCTTCTGGTGCCATAGTGTACAACACTCGCTCGTCGTGTTTTCGTTTCTCAAGTCTTTCAACATTTTTACGTCCCGCTTCCATTTATTTTGTGTTCTTGTTCTCCAGACTTTCGACGTAATCTTCCACCAAAGAATTGTAGGCAGCAAAAACGCCTTTTACTCATGTTTTTTAGAGAAAAGTAAGCTTAAACATAAACGCTGAAATTCTATAATTTTAACTGGCGAAAAACGTGTGTCGATGCGAAACGCCGCCAATCAGCCTTGAATGAAACATCAACTCGTTACGGCTCACACGTCAAAAAACATGATACGCGGGCTCCTGATTGGACGTATCATTTTTCTCACACGTGAAAAAAAGCGATACGCGTCATTTGATTGGCTTACACCTGCTTACATCATCTTGCGAACGAAAATTTACTTCGGCTTTCCAGTGAGTAAATCTCTGTATGTATATAATAAAATGCCATATTAGCTTCTTTTTGTTTTCGTTCTTTTTTATCAGCGTAAGGATAAGTCTGCCGTTCAATGTTCATTTTCTCGAGTACAATTACTGATCCAGGTCTACAACAGATCCGGCAAACTTCATCGGTTTGTTGCTGTGGTTTTACCTCCCTCAGTGTTTTTTTTAATAATAATGGAATGTTGGTTAAAGTGCCTATGAAATGAATTTTTTTATTTCGGTATGGAACGTTTATCATCTTAATACAACGGAAATGGAAAAAATAATTATATTTTAAAACGTCGAAAAAGACGTTAGTTCAGAGCCTCAAATATGCGATGTTTGGTCCAAAAAGTGGTTCCATTTCTTTTAGGGACCGGGGCGAGTTTGTCCACCTTGTGACGTATAACGTTTGCGCATGCACTAATCGCATTTCACGTCTGTTTTCCTCTCACATTGCTTACAATCTCAGTGTTATTTAGCGAACTAAGATACTGTGTAGGAGTCAGATTTGAGCAAACATCAATCGATGAGTGTGTATTTTGAAACTGTCCCATATTTCTGGCAGTCTGCTAGAGATGATTTGTGACATTTCAAGCGGCGGAATTAGAACGGTCCAATTTTTTTGTCGCAGTGCTCCGTGATGCGAGGGAAAAACTGAGGCTTATAGCGATCAGGATCTTCCGATTAGATGTCAATCTACTCCTTTAAAAACACAGGCAGAGTAAGAGCAAGTTCTTCCTAGGAAAGCTCAGTCATTTAAATCATACTTTGCCTAAATGCTGTCGTTTAGTCTTTGTAAGAACTAGAAGCCGAGGGCGTGCGCCGGGCCACGGGCGCTAAGATTGTTTTGAGGTCGTGTTGCAAATCAATTGTGATTTGATTGAAGATAATATCGTACGCCTTCTTTTAAAGAAACTAATAGATATATTTCGGTTCTTGAAGAGTCAAAATAATTTTGACTCAATAACACCATATTAAAAATTAATTTAAACATTCAGAGAGCGTTAATTCCTTGGAGAGCTTGGACAACTCGGAAAATAATAAGCGTTACTGGGTGTTTGTACATGTAGTTTACGGGCCTGCTTGCAAAATTGCCTGCAAGCAGCTGATGAAAACGTTTCTCAATCAAGTATTCAACACCAGGTCTGGGACTCTGGGTCCTTTGTTACCAGTAAAGAACAGTAATTTTATTGCCTGAAAATGTATTATAACATCAAAAACGATTAATGTAAAGCGAACAGCGTCACGGTGATCACCGGAAATATGTGGCGGTGTTTCGGGTTTGGATATCTGGATTTATTTTACTGTAAAAATGCTCCAATTTTTGCTGCAAGACCTATTTAGAATCCAAAGTCCTTCAACAAGAGAGGATGAATCTAAGATAACTCATCCCCCATACATGGGCCTCTTCCAATGATAATGTTTTTCAATCTAATTTCAGGCGCGTGGTCATACTGCGCGGCTATTTTTAAGGAAGACACCTGATTGGTCAGTTGTAATGACGTGATGAAAATTTAAGATTTGGGCGACTGAGAAACGCGATCACACTTTAAATTTCGATTTACGATTTCATTAGATGGCGAACAAATATTCGCAAATGGACATCTGATCCTCTGATCATTGGCCGCGCGACCATGGGGGACGAGAACTAAAATAACTTTCACAGCGTGGCGGCGAAGCTTAAAAATAGATTGAAAAAAAAAAACTATCATGGGGCATGGGATGTGTTCTCTTAGATCATCCTCTCTTGGTCTCAACAAGAGAGAATGATCTGGTGGTCTCAATATGCTATACGCACATGCCTTGACAATTGATTTTTGTTCGCTTTATCTGATGACTATATCGATAATTTCTCCACTCGCCTTTGGTAAGCCCTCTGTTTTATCTCTTACGGCCAGTGTCGGTGTGGCAAACGTTTCTACGTCACAACCTTGAAATGTGATCCGTTTGGCTGCGCGGTAAAATATTAACCACTTTTGAGCGACTCGAGTCGAACTTCGCAGCTCGAAAAAATAGTACAAAACTGGAAGCTTCCTAGCCAATAAAACATTTCAATTCTGACTCACATGAACTTAAATTTGTACTTTGTGAAATACAAAAAAAATCATTTCATAGGCACTTTAAGAAACCTGGAAAAAAATATCATTAGAATGAAGACAATTTGAAATTTGGGTAAACATGCATGTAATCGTGTGGTTGCCCTGGCAACATTAAAAAAATTGTTGACAAACGGTTATCACATCAGAATGTCCGGAAAAGATGAATGAACAGCTACTGAAAGATTTAGAATCCCAAAGTATAGATCCTCTTTTCAAATTGAAACAAGAACTCCTAAAGGAGTTAACAAGTGGCCGATATCACCTTGAGGAGGGGAAACAATAATCCACCTATCCTCCCCATCGGTCACTGGACTCTGAGATGCACCCCCCAAATAAGAGTCAACATACGAACCTGCGTGACGAAAAACGTGACTGCGTGATGCAATATTAATATTAAACTCACTGCGTAGAAACTGTAATATCTAACCAAATGTCGTCAACTATAAAAAGCCAAATAAACATTTGAACACCTACATTTACCATGAATAGATGTCTTAACACCCACTAATAAAGCTATACAGGATAATACGCACTTTACAACTCTGCCCGCGCTATGAACGCTTACAAGCTATTACATCATGCGTATACTGGGCTGTCATGTTTACCATGTAATGGGAAAACTGATAGAATTGAAACTGATAGCAGATGACTATTACATGTTATGTTCCCCTGTCTCGTTAAATATTTCGCTTGTTTCGTTGTAAAGAACATGAAAAGAGCACTTACACGATACGAAAATCGAAATTTTCTCTAAAAGTAGGAAGAAATTATCCAGAAAGCTTGTGGAAGAGAAATTCTATAGTGGCTAATTTCAGACAATGCAATGCAATGTGCAGTGACTACGAAAAAAACAGGTAGTCACGCCAGTCTCGCTAAAGTCCGCAGTTTGCGTGAAACCGGAAGCCGATTTCCCCCTGGGATCGAATAACGCGCAAAGGTCACACCGCCAAATTTAGCACATTTTGCAACAACACTGATGTTCACTGCTGTGGGACATTTGTCTTTGCTTTTTTCAATGCGATTCCTGTAATAAACTCAATACATGTACGCACTTACACGACACTACAGAAAGCCTGTGGAAGAGAAATTCTCTAGTGGCTAATTTTAGACCGTGATGCGATAACATCATGTCAACCGTGTAGAGGTCTGAGGTTAGTGACTATGAAAAAAAACTGTCCATTTCTTGAAGCGGCTCGATGCCCATATATGGGCATCGGCCGCTTAAAAACAAACCGCATGGGGGGCATTGAAGTGCACTGCTCTCTTCTCGTGTTCTGGAGAATGTTATGTTAATAGTACAAGTAACTTGAACATCCACTTGAAACAGCTTAGAACACAGTTCAAACTTCAAACTAAACAGTAAGAGTATAGTTATACGATCCGCATACATTTTAACCAGGCTTATTATGATTCAATTCTCATTTGGGCCACATAACAGATTTCCTTGAAACTTTGCATGCGAGTAACACCTAATGTGGTTAGTTTCAAAACACATTTCGTTTGGGCTCTAAATTTTTTTTGACGGAGTTACGAGGGGGGTTCCGTGGGGGTCCGAAATGGTGATTTTTTGGTCTTCAAATTTCCATTTTTTTCGTAATTTTAACATCCCCTCACTTCCCTTGAAATTCATTGCCACACATCATTCTGCCGTATGGTGGTAGGTATATGACATGTTAATACTAGGGTGTTTTTAAAGTTTCCGTAACATCATTTCAACTAGTTGAATTTTAACTTTCATGGTACCTCCATTGACAGCTTATACGAAAAGGTTAAAAGTGGGTGTTCCAAAAATCATATAACTCAAAAGTTAGACTTTGCACAGATGTTTCGTTGCATTTGTGGAGAGATAAAGACTTGATCTTCTATGCTATTAAATAACATTTTCCGGCCAGCAGGTATAACCGCCTAAAGGTCTTTGTGAACTATCAGTATTTCAAAATTGTCTCATTAATCGGCAAAAAGAACGTCAAACATACGCGTTGAATTCTGATCCAAATAATGTTATTTTCCGTCATAATCACGTATGAATAATGTCTAAACACGTTTTACTGCTTTACTTTAGCAGTACTTGTTATAGTGGCCAAGATGGCGGCTCGTATGTTTGTTAGGCTACAACACGAATAAATGTACATTACCGAACCGACCACGGCTACGACATGATGTCAGAGAGTCGGATATAGCTTCAAAAAGGATTCAAAAACCTACGGTTACAAGTCAATTCCAAGTAAATTTCATTGGATTTTACCGCACATTGAACATTCAATTGGCCGGCATAAATTTTAAGTCGCCAATAATTCAGGTGGTCGTCATAATTCAACCTCTAATTCAAGTAGAGTTCAACCCCAGCAACAATGGCAGACAGATTCAAGCCCCCAACAGTGAACTGGACGTCCCCGGGCGATCTACACAAACGTTTCAAGTTATTCAAACAAAAATGCGAACTGATATTCGATGGCCCACTCGATAAGACAGCCGAAGACAAGAAACCAGACTATTACTCCTCTGGGCAGGCGACAAGGGTCTGGAAATATACAATACTTCCACTTGTGCAAACGAGAACGAGAACTTAAAGCTAACACCAGTGCTAGAAAAGTTCGAGCAGTACACAAAGCCTCAGAGCAATAACATACTGGCTCGATACCAACTTCACTGCCTAAAGCAAGGAGATTTGTCCCTTGGAAGAATTTCTCACGAAAGCCAGAATCCTAGTTGATGATAGTGGCTACGACACCCCTTTCAAGGAAGAAGTCCTCCTTGACACATTGGTTTTTGGGCTAACATCCAACAAAGTTAGAAAGGACGCCATCGAAAAGGGCAACACCCTAACATTCAAGCAATTCAAGTGTATGAAATGGCGAAGACAGAAGAGAGCACCAGAACACAAATGGAGGCCATTACCCAAGGAAAGAAAAATGCTGAACTACATTCAGTTCGAAGCAGACAAAGTACACGTCAAGACCCACATCCAAGTAGTTCAAAGACAACCAAAGTCACAAAGTTTCAAGTTCAAACACGATGGCTGTTTCAGGTGTGGAAACAAACATGAGCAATCCGCTACATGCCCAGCTACTCGCGCAAAATGTAAATACTGCAGGAAATTAGGTCACTTCGAGAAGGTTTGCATGAAAAAGCGATCGAAACAAGTCAACGGGATAGTGCAGAGTACCGATTATCAAGGTCAAGATAACTTCCTACGAATTAATGACAGTGAATCAGAGGATTCTTCAAGTGAACACAGTTATGACGACGACACCTCAAGTGACACATAACCCATTACAGTGGTTCTAGGTTATATTACATCCGAACACTCTGCCCATAGCATGAGCAGCTACCCGGAGAAGATCTACACTACTGTCAAGATCAACGACCAAAGTAACGTCAAAATGAAAGTTGACACAGGGGCAGACACATGTGTTCTAACAACAGACGACTTACAGAACTTAATAGGACTTTCCCTAGATATTCTACCCTGCAGCAGTGTACTCAAAGGATATGGGGGAAGCCCTATAAACAACCTAGGGACTACAAACCTCAAGGTGACATCCAAGAACAAGTCAATTTGGACCAAATTCTGCATAGTCGAAGCATCAGGGCACCAATTAATGATTGGATGCCAACAAGCACAAGAACTGGGGATAATCACTGTCAATATTCAGGAGTTCACCAGCAAGTACCCAGAATCAAAAGTGCAACAAGCAGCCCAGCACGGTAACCTCACAAAATCTGCCGTGTTGGACGAATATCAAGATTGTTTCGATAAAATCGGCGGATTCTCCGGAGACGCATATCACATCCAGCTCGTCGACAACCCCCAACCAGTCGTCCACCCACCGCGTACTGTGCCAGTCCACATTGGATCAAATGATTGTAGACGACATCATTACAGAGGTGACAGAACCCCATGAGGGGACACAAGACGTTTCAACTGTAAGTTCCTGAATAAAAGGAGATTAAGTTAATGCGGTTACCGAAAGTGTTATAATCTGTCAATACTCTTCTAGCCATGTTGTCATCACTAGTGTTATCAAAAACTGAACCATTGGATAATGCATTTCTAGAGTTTTGATTGGCTTAGAGGCCATGGGATATGAGCCATTATACCATGAACGCATCGGCAAGAAAGAGAGCTGAATTTGTTTCTCTCTCCAAGGAACAATGGCCGCCGGAGAACATTGTTTCACGGCAGAATTGATTGAAGACGAAGTAACAAAACTGCTAGAAAATGCAGCAAAGTTTGGAACGAAATATCTTGAAATGCTTGTAATTGTACAACAAATGCAACTGGACGAGCACTGTTTTAAAGGGAAGGCTGAAACAATTTAAGGGAAAGTCCGGAAACCAATACAAATCTGCACAAATTCGTTCAAAATGAATGAATTGCACTACAAATTTAAGCTTAACCTATCAGTATTGTTACCTTGTATTTCGAAGAGGCTTGTTAATTCCAGCCGGACTTTTAAAATCAGCACAATAAATATCCATCAGAGACGAAGCATTGAAAACAATATCACAGTTCGTCAAGCGTTGGTGATGGTAAAATCGAAGCCGGATCACTATTTTTCTCTCAATCCAAGTAGATATTGACTCTATCCTTTGCTCTTTTAATACTTCAGTGAACTTGATTTCAACTGGCTCAGTTTCGCTCGTCTCAACACAATTCTGCAGTCGTGCACGATTTGCTCGCCGTATAAACAATCCGTTCAGCTGTCCATCAGTTCAACTTGAAAAATGAAAAATGTTCAGCTCCACATTTGCACAATTTTCCAGAGTATACGAAACTTTAGAAGAAACAGCGAATATTAATCCGAAGAAAATTCAGTCTTGCAGCTCTATTTTCATTCAGCTTGTTTACCGAACGTACAGACCGAAGACAGCGCCGGTCGCCAGACGTTTGCCGCCGTTTTCGTACAAATCATGCTTCATTTAATCGAACTGAAAAATCACTCAGTCGATTTATAGTCTTGTTTAAAAAGTAATACCGAAGTTTTCACCTAAAGTTGCTCAAGTTTTTAATAAAACAATTATTCCATGAGCCCGCGTTGGATACGAGATGATAGATAGCCAACGAGCGCGTAGCGCGAGTTGGCTATAATCATCTCGTATCCAACAAGGGCTCATGGAATAATTGTTTTATTAAAAACTTTAGCAACTTTAGGTGAAAACTTTTAAGGTTAAGTATACATAATGTAATAAGTACAGTGTAATAGCCTATGTTATTTTGCTATGATTGTAACTAAGGCCCAGTTGAGACGCCGTACTTCACATGAGCCGAATCGAATTCGAATTTAGGCCGACCCAAATTTATTTAGACCGGCTGAATTGATTCAGACGCCGAGCTTAATTCAGCCGAACTTAAATTAATAGGGGAAAATTGCTGTTATACTGAAAAATACATTACGATAATATTTTCATGCATTTGTTACGGCTCATGTCAAGTTCGGCGTCTGAATCAAAGCCGGTCCCACAGCCGTTATTCCCGGCTGAGCCAGGCGGTAAGAACGGCTGAGCCGATCCGAATTCATTCAGCCGTTCTGAATTGATTCAGACGCCGTACCTCAACATGAACTTAATTCAGCGAATTCGATTAGGCTCATGTGAAGTACGGCGTCTGAACTGGGCCTAAGTAATAGTCATTGTTGATTAAGGTAATTAAGTAATAGTTAATTGTAAATGCTTGTTTTGTTTAATAAAGCATTCCAATTGAAAACAAAAAACAAACAAAAACATTGAGATTAAGATTGGCGAGCATTCTCGTTCCCAGATCCTCTGTTTATTTCGGTCACGTGGTTGGCGAAACGGAGGCTCTGGTCTCAACCGTTTCCGGATGTCCGAAAATTCCGGACATCCATTCATTAACTCGATTTTTTCCTTGCCACCAGGCCTACTCGTTTCCGGCGCAAAGAAATAAAACGAGGAGCTCTAGGAACGAGGATAGATTGCGGGCTTCTCTGGGCGCCCGCACAAAATATGACCGTAAACGCCAGACGAGATTCGCTCCCGCGTAAGCTCTTGGGGGACAGAATTAGAAACCTCGCTTCGAGTTTTTAGACATTTTTCATTTTTGTCACATAACACACCAAATATAGGCATGGTTCGAAACTTTAAAGGGAACGTGAATCGAACAAACACTACAAACTTCGATGCCCACTGGGGTCTAGATACCAAAGTCATGGAGATTTGGAGATTTCCTTAGCAACAGCCTTGTGGTTTCCTTGTAGTTTAGGTTCTCCCCCCTTAATTGAATTGTTGACACTGAAATAAAGGTTTTACTTACTTACCAACCTACCTTACCTACCTACCTGCCTGCTTCCTAATCAATCGACCCCCCCCCCCCCCCAACCTACCTACATATCTACCTACCTACCTACCTGCTTGCTTCCTTAACAATCAACCCCCAACGCCCCCCCCCCCCCCCCCCCTCCCCTCCTCTACCCTGGATCCGCCACTGGAAAATGAAGACAGTTGACATTGATAAACATGTTTTACTAATAACATATACTATTTCAAGTCATCGAATGTCATCACACATTTCTTTTAAACATAACAGTTTAGACTCTGTGCGCACTATCACGGTTTCTCTCTCGTGTGTTTTTCTCCCGGATGTTTCTCTCTTAAGTGTTTCCCTCTAAGGTATTTCTCTCTCAGGTGTTCTCTCTCGGGTGTTTCTCTCTCGTCTGTTTCTCTCTCAGGTGTTTCTCTCTCGGGTGTTTCTCTCTCGGGTGTTTCTCTCTCGATAGGTGCATATTTAGTTTCTTCTCCGTTTTAAAACTATTTTTTATGCTAACATAGTTTAAGGAGCCCAAGAAAATCATGATGTTTTACAGCTTGTGCCAGAAATCGCCTCGCTTCTATGTTTAGCCTGTATTGTTATTTCAAATATTTTCAGGTTTAACCGTGAAAAGGGCTATTAGTTCGAAATAGCGGGGAATTCGAAATAACCTAGTTCGAATTAGCCGATAGAAAATGACTGAAAAAAACAGCGGCAAATCCTAGGGAAATGGGTTTGAGTTCGAAATAACGGGGAATTCGAAATAAACGAGTTCGAATTAGCGTAGTTCACTGTATATTATTTTTTCTAACTTGAAATTATTTGAGACGAACGTTTCTGACTAGAAAGTGTTCTTTATATCATTCTATCACTAAACTAATAAAGGTATTTAATTTAGAAAACCCTGAAATTTGTTCACGGTGCCAGGATTTGGAGAAGAGAATCGACGCTTTAAGGACAGAAAGGAAGGCGGAACAAAACGAAAGCAACCAACTTCAGCTCAAACTCAAGAAAGTGTATCGAAACCTTGGAAAAGGAGAATAACGACAAGAACTGTAAAATGCAGGCGACCATACAACAGAAAAACGAACTGAAGCAACAAAATGAAAAAACCTCAAGAGAGAAAAAATCGGAATTGAGCATCAACTCTGTTATGCGAAGGAAAGAAATGGAGAAATATTTAACAAAACACGAAAAAGATGCACGATGAAGCTGTACTAAGGCAACGATGTTCTTACAAAAGGAAACAAAGAGTTAAAAGAGAAGAACGAACAGCTGATCAATGAAAATGAAGATCTCTTGTCAAAACGTTCGTCCCTTTAATAAAATTATTTCACAAGGAAGTGAAAGGAGTTACAAGAGAAAGTCTCAAAAAGCAAGAGCTTCGAGAGGCGTAAGTACCAGCTATGCAGAAAAAAAAAAACATTTTCCTTCCATCAAAACGAAATGTTGACACTGGGAAATAAAGGTTTAACTTATTTACTTACTTACCGTGTAACCTTCTACCTACCTACATATCTACTTCCTTGCTTGTCAATCAATCAATCAATCCATCCACTCCCCCCACCCTATACCCTGACTCCGCTACTGGTAACTGAAGACAGTTGACATGGCGAAACATGTTTTACTTAATAATGTATACTATTTCAAGCCATCGAGTGTCATCATACATTTATTTTGATAAATTAACAATTGTTTCATGCTTTAGGGTGCGTATCTCTCGGGTGTTTCTCTATCGGGCGTTTCTCTCTCGGGTGTTTCTCTCTCGGGTGTTTCTCTCTCGGGTGTTTCTCTCTCAGGTGTTTCTCTCTCGGGTGATTCTTGAGTGCTCTCCAAACTTCCCAAGTGCATCATAACTCTATATATCGAGTTTGGTACGAAAATAAACCTCTCTGTGTTAACAACCTCGGAGGAATGATGAAGGAAATTCCCAAATATTGTCTTCCTCATGCATAGTGTTCGTTCGGGCAACTGCGATGATCGCATCACTTGTACGCACTAACGTTTCACGTTGTACGCACTGACGTTTACTTGTATGCACTAATGTTTACTTGTATATGCACTAACGTTCACTTGTACGCCGCCACCATCACTTGTACGCGCTAACGTTCACTTGTATGCGCTACCGTTCACTTGTACGCATTAACGTCTACTTGTACGCACTAACATTCACTTGTATGCACTAACGTTCACTTTTACGCACAACGTTCACTTGTATGCACTGACGTTCACTTGTATGCACTCACATTCACTTGTACGCATTAACGTTTACTTGTATGCACTGACGTTCAATTGTATGCGCTAACGTTTACTTGTACGCATTAACTTTTACTTGTATGCACTCACGTTCACTTGTACGCATTGACGTTTACTTGTATGCACTGACGTTCAATTGTATGCGCTAACGTTTTACTTGTACGCATTAACGTCTACTTGTACGCACTAACGTTCACTTGTACGCATTAACGTTCACTTGTACGCCCTTCCCTTCACTTGTACGCACTAACGTTCACTTGTATGCGCTAACGTTCACTTGTACGCGCTAACGTTAACTTGTCTGCACTAACGTTCACTTGTATGCACTAACGTTCACTTGTATGCACCTACATTCGCTTGTATGCACTCCCCTTTACTGGTATGCACTAACGTTCACTTGTATGCACTAACGTTTGCTTGTACGCCCTCCCCTTCATTTGTATACGCTGACGTTTCACTTGTACGCATTAACGTTTACTTGTATGCACTAACGTTCCCGTGTACGCACTAACGTTTAGTTGTACGCATTAACGTTTACTTGTACGCCCTCTCCTTCACCTGTGCGCATTAACGTTTCACTTGTACGCACTAACGTTCACTTGTACGCATTAACGTTCACACTTGTACGCCCTTCCCTTCACTTGTACGCACTAACGTTCACTTGTATGCACTAACGTTCACTTGTACGCGCTAAACGTTTACTTGAATGCACTAACGTTCACTTGTACGCACTAACGTTCACTTGTACGCACTAACGTTCACTTGTACGCACTGACGTTCACTTGTACGGCTCTAATGTTCACTTGCATGCACTTACGTTCGCTTGTATGCACTCCCCTTTACTGGTATACACTAACGTTCACTTGTACGCACTGACGTTCATTATACGCCTGCCACGCAGGCTATTCACTTGTACGCACTAACGTTTCACTTGTATGCACTAACGTTCACTTGTATGAACGAACGTTCACATGTATGCACTAACATTCAATTGTATGCACTAACGTTTGCTTGTACGCCCTCCCCTTCATTTGTAAACGCTGACGTTTACTTGTATACACTAACGTTTACTTGTATGCACTAACGTTCACTTGTATGCACTAACGTTCTCTTGTACGCCCCCACCATCACTTGTATACACTAACGTTCACTTGTACGCATTAACGTTTACTTGTACGCACTAACGTTCACTTGTACGCATTAACGTTTACTTGTACGCACTAACGTTCACTTGTACGCATTAATGTTCACGTGTACGCCCTCGCCTTCACTTGTACGCACTGACGTTTACTTGTATGCACTAACGTCCACTTGTATGCACTAACGTTCACTTGTACGCGCTAATGTTTACTTGTATGCACTAACGTTCACTTGTATGCACTTACGTTCACTTGTACGCCCCCACCTTCACTTGTACGCGCTATCGTTCACTTGTATGCACTAACGCTCACTTGTACGCACTAACGTTCACGTTGTATGCACTAACGTTCACTTGTACGCGCTAACGTTCACTTGTCTGCACTAACGTTCAATTGTATGCACTACCGTTTGCTTGTACGCCCTCCCCTTCACTTTAGCACCAAGAAATCACGACGTCTGGCTGGTACCGATTTTCTGAGCTTGCGCAGAGTACTCGTTTTCTCTTGTCTTTTGTCTGTTCATTGTTTTAACAGCCAATCAAAAAATTAGTTCTATCTGTCCCCGCCAGAGTCCGAGATTCTTGGTTCTGACCAAAAGGATCGCGGACTCTGGGACCGGAATGGCTTTAAACCATTTGCCATAACTCTATGGAAACATAGGAAATTACCGTGTGCTTTTATTTTATGAAAACAATAGAAAACGTTTTACCTGAGTTTCCACTCGTAAAAGTTTAGGAGAACTCGAAATAATTATTGCTATGGAAAACAGCATTTCGCGTTCTCCGCATGACTGGATGCAAATTATCGGATTGCAAAACGCACAGTACAAGTATACAAATATGTTTTTTACAAAAATACTCATTGGTCAAGAGCTATGGTCGGTGAGAGTATAGACCACGACAATTACATATTCAAAATGCCACATCTAAAATGGCGTATTACTTCGCTCTGTCACGGGCACATTCCTCAAAACAAAAATAAAGCCAATTCAGCTGGCAGTTTTTCTATGTTGTTGTAAAAAAAATTGACGACATTTTTCATAGTCTACACTCTTATTGACCATAGAATTAAGCCATAAAATGTCCAAAACTTGGCAGTGAAACAACTCGTCTGCAGCTCGTGGTTCCACTTGAGTTTTGAACATTTTATGACTTCATTTCTATGATTTGTAAGAGTGTAGACCATCAATAAATGTCGTCAATCTGTTTACAAATATACAGCTGGGGTTTGTAAATGAAGAAATAAATACCAGTAAAATCCTTTTAAAAGTGCCACATAACATTTCATTACACATTTTTTTACACATTTTATTTTATTTTTTTATTTTTTTATTTCGCCACAAAAGTTACATAAGTGCCATAAAGTTGTTAAAGTGCCACAGTGGTACACAAGTGCCACATGATAGTTACAAAAGTGCCATGTGGCATGTTACATAAATGGTTAGAAGTTTAAGCATTTAAACTGGGGTTAATGAGCTCTGCGGTCTACGTCAAAACCATTGTTGGCCTGTCACTGGCTCTGTTATCTCGCGGCGGTTAGTCATTGAGCAATAGACTGGGAGGTCAATGTCTAGCAGAAAGTAATTGTTGTCTGGTAACATATGACAAAGCTCCCAGTGATTTTCCACTCATGCTCTCATGTGATATCAGCGTGCTTCGCCCCTCCCCCAACTCTGTCCCAATCCTCACTTAGTAAAATCCCTTTGATATCTGACGCCCGTCACAATTATTGTGAGCTACTCTTCAAGCTGTTGGTTGTTCTCTGCTTTCCCACCCTCCCTCCCTATATTGGAAGCTTTGTCATCTGCCATGTTCTAAACGTTTAGTTGTAATTACACTTCATCAGAAAGCAGATGGCTTTCGCTCGAATGACTTGTTTACCGTCCTTGATGTTGTTGTTGGTATTTATGTTGTTAGTAAATCATAGCTGCATAGTGAATAAAGGTTATTTGGTGGCAGGGAAGTGCACCCGTAGGCCGCACTTCACCCCACAGTGAGTGCTATGGCCATGGAAATAGGTCCGGATTTCCAGGATGGTACCATCGTACCATCTGACCTATTGTCCTCCCAGAAGGGCACCCCTCTTCTGGTCCGGCCTATGTTACACTCTAACATAGGTTCCCCTAGAGACACTCGCTACTCTAGGGGATATCCCCTGGAGACACCGCTACTCTAGGGGAGACAGGCTCTGTCTTCCCTGCCACCCAAGTTTTGCCACCACATCAGTATCTCTCTTTGGTATCTTGTGTCTACCCAGCACCGGGGTGGGTGGGGACTAGCATCGGCTCCCCTTAGTGCAGCTTTGCTCCTTCCTCGTATGGGTGGGGGTTTTAAACCCCTTGAAGTACGGAACAGCAGGGTCTCATTAACCACTAGTTATCAAAGTGCCACAAGATGTCACAAGAGTGCCACTCAATGTTGCAAGAGTGCCACAACCAAGTGACAAAAGTGCCGTAACTTCTGGCTCTAGGGTGTTTCTCTCTCTCGGGTGTTTTCTCTCTCAGGTGTTTTCTCTCTCGGGTGTTTCTCTCTCGGATGTTTCTCTCTCGGGTGTTTTCTCTCTGGGATGTTTCTCTCTCGGATGTTTCTCTCTCGGCTGTTTCTCTCTCGGATGTTTCTCTCTCAGGTGTTCTCTCTCGGGTGTTTCTCTCTCGGGTATTTCTCTCTCGGGTGTTTTCTCTCTCGGGTATTTCTCTCTCGGGTGTTTCTCTCTCGGGTGTTTCTCTCTCGGGTGTTTCTCTCTCGGGTGTTTCTCTTTCGGGTATTTCTCTCTCGGGTGTTTCTCTCTCGGGTGTTTCTCTGTTGGGTGTTTTTTTTCTTGGGTGTTTCCGTTGCCGCCTAGAGACAGACAGACAGACAGACAGACAGACAGACAGACAGACAGACAGACAGACAGATTATTTAAACACGGAATTTCTTCAATTATATGGAATTGATTTCCAAGAAAGCCGTGCCAATAAAAATTACTACAATTACATATATATATATTATACATGTATATATACATATTACAATACAGAATAAGGGTGTTACATGCTGGAGACCGAGTGTGCGTAGACACTTACTGAATGACGTCAGTTTACCCAAGATACCATGTAAGCCAATCAAATGGTTAATGTGTTCCGTTACCATAACCACCGGACAAAAAAAGAGGCATGGGAAGTTAATTATCTTCTGAATTAAAGCTTTTCGTTCACAACGATGTTTTCCTTATTATTTTCATTACTTAGGGATCTTCTTACCGAGTGGAAACGATTTTCACAGTTCTGGCGTGATATGTGCCTTGAAAAGAGATCTCTCATCAGCAAAACCTATTGCTACCCGTCGTCTGACGGGCCGGGAAAAGCAAGTGACATATTTAACTATAGAAACGGCACAACAAGTGGAACGCAAGAAACCAAAGGCTCATGGTGGTGTATTGACTTGGGCAAGAACTATCTCTTGGGTATCACTCACTACGCTTTAAGGCATGGTAGGAGCGATGGCGAGTCAATCCTTCGACAATGGCAGCTTCAAGGGTCCACTGATGCAAAGAGTTGGACAAAACTCGAGACCAGTATTAAAAGAGATAATCCGAACGACCCCCCACCGTTCAGAGATCCCCATCCATTTGTTACAGGGACGTGGCCAGTCGAAGACAAAGCAGGAGTTTTCCGTTTCTTCCGGATTCTTCAAACAGGCAGGAATTCCTCTGGCAGATATGGAATTTTTCTTTCTGGAGTTGAGTTATACGGAATTCTTCTCGACGTTTAATTTAGCTGTAATGTATCAAACACGAAAAAGTGTTTCATCGCATTTCCAAACACCGGGGAGAGAGTTGAAAATACGACACGTAGCAGAGTATTTTTCCAGTGACTAAATTCGACCTGTTTGGAAATGCGATGAAACTCTATCTTGGAGTGTTTGAAATACAACCGCAAAAATTTATCTAATTAAGGTGGAATGGCACCCTACAATGTCAAGCATTCGATGCAAAAGTCATTTCTCTGAAACATTAACATTTGAAACCTTGAACACCTGCAAAACATATTCTGAATTGATTTTGCTGCATTTTTGCCTTGATATCTGTAAAATTTAAGGAATCTGTACAGTGGTAGACAAATTTTACATAGCAACGCCAAACCAAAAAGAGCCATTGCAATATATTTAAATTTAATTTCTTACCAGAGCATTTAGAACATACATCATTTCAAATTTATAATAATTTCCCTGAAACGTTTTTGTAATTTCGATGTTGTGAGCTCATTTTACTTCCTTATGAATTGGGATATTTTGCACAGTTATCGTTAAATACTAAGATAATGCAGCCAGCCTTACACCCTACCCCCCCCCCCCTTCCCCTGCAACCCCTCCCCCCATGATGTTGCTGTTCAGAAGAAGAAATGAAGCCGAGTACGCAGCATATTCGAGGAAGAAATGATTCCTTTAATTACTCTAGCTATTAAACTGTCTCCTTTATATTGATAATAATCATAAACAATGCGAACTGGCGACCTTAGACAGACACTTCAAAGAGATAAACTTGCACGAAGAAAAATCCAGAACTTCAAAACTCTGAAAGATTTTAGAGTTGAAAATAGCCGAAGAAAGAATTCCTGACGGAAAAAAGGAACAGAAAAGAAGGAGTAAGGAAAAATTTAAATCCAAGACTGCCGCCGAGGCAAATTTCCCATTCGTAAACGGTCGTCGCCTTTGATAACGGTCGTTGTCATTCCTGGTAACAGTCGATGCCTTTCATAATGGAGGATGATGGATAACAACGCGATACCGTGATATTTCTCTCTCCGTTGGCTTATTGGAGATCACATAACCATTCTTTCGTTGTATCCTGGGTAATAACCGGGAATTCTGAACCAGTTGGAATCCAAAATGGCGGACGAATCCGAGTGGTCCATCAAAGACCTTATAAAAAATGAAATTATAGAAGTCGACAATCGCTTTGAATCTACCGAAAGGACTCAAATTGAGCAGGAAGATTTAAATTCATTATTTCTGGCCAAACTTCCCGAGGATTATGAATATCACCTGCAAAACTTGACAGGAAACCAGACGAAGTTCAAGGCTTGTGTTTCTTACGAATGACGTGACAAAAGAAAATGTGGAAAACTGGGTTGTGGAGTTCGAGACCATAAACAACATCAATCTTAAAATCAAGACGAAGAAGAAAGCAACAACAGGTTATGTTGCTCAAATCTATTACAGGTGTCACCACAACCTCGATTCCAGGCTCTCTCTCCTTTTCCTCCCTTGTCGTTGAGTAGAGAGACCCTGGTTGCGGCTGGTCACGTGACCACCCAAATTCTGGGTGGTAAAAAAATATATTCGGAGGGAGGGGCGGTAGAGTGTTAGAGTTGTTGCTGTGACAAATATACCATGCGAGGGTGAGAGCGTTGACTCTGAGTCGCAACTCGCAGACGCAGCAGGTCTTCAAACAACTCGCAAGAAAAGAAAGCACCAAAAAAGTTTGTACTGTATGCTTACATGTGGTTATTCAAGCTTCTACAGGCTTTGCCAGGCCGAAGATCACTGCTATAATCTTTTCTCGGAAACTGCTTGCGTAATTCTCAGAACTGCACAACTACGACGATCGATCGGACGTTTTACAACGGAATTTTGTCCACGGAAGAAAGCCGATCATTTCAATAATTAAGTTTACATGTAAGCTTGGTATGTGAACAGCTTTAAGGTAACGAGTTTAAGTGATCGTTAAATTGTATTCACTGCAAAAACTGCCCATGGAAAAAAATTCCTTCGTACAGTCCGTTTGACATATTTCGTGCCGTAGAAGTTTGTTGATTTTCAAGGAACCGCTTCGAGCGGTTGTTGTTGTAGATTTTTTGACACAAGAAAACTATATTATGGTCAAACTAACACAGAATCAGTTAGAGAACAAAGTAAGCTACTCTTTTATCCTAAAATTTGGACTATTTCGCTCCAAATGAATTTGTAAATGAATGCCGTTGTGTTTTAATTTAGTGAGTTCGCAGGGTCAGCTGTGAACGAGCTCGCCAAGCTTATTGTTGTTTTCAAAGTTGGTTTGAGACCAAGGTGTCTGGTTTACAACCTCGTTTAGCTTTACGATCATGAACCTGTCTACGTAGTGTAAAAGTGAATCTGAAGTCGATGGTTCATCGTTATATTAAATGAGCGGTAGCTTACAAATTTTGTGTTCGCAAGGCGAATTTTCCATTCTCGTACGTTTTCGCGCCGCTGCTTTTGTGGCTCGAAAATATCCGTCATGTATGCATTTTTCATGTCATGAAGTTGTAAAGAATAAAAACAAACGTTCCATACAAATAGCCTGTTTCACTTTTAACATAATCTTGCCGTATACTGAATGCTGTTCCACTTTGAACCAAACTCGATTTGCCCCTTCGATCCCTTGGTTAGTAATTATTGTTCACCTTGACAAAACGGCCTCAAAGACCCAGCCTCCCTGCGGTATTGTTGTGAATAAGTAGCAAAGGACCGCGAACGAAAATGCTGCTGGTATACGTAGGATCTGTAAAAGATCAAATCAGCCAAAAATAGAAATACAAATGAAGTGAGCAAGGCTGATACTACGTAGAACACTTAAAGCGACAACGACATGATAGAGTCCAAACTGAAAGCCAAAAATGCAACCGTGGACAGCTGTTTCGACCTGGTTGGGCCTCGTTGTTGGTTGTAACCGCATAGTCACGTGACCAGCCGCAACCAGGGTCTCTCTACTCAACGACAAGGGAGGAATAGGAGAGAGAGCCTGGAATCGAGGTTAGAACCATAACACACGTAGATGGAGTCCATCTAAAGATCCCCAGCGAAAGCTATTACTCAACCCATCAGCAAGAGTAAAGAATACTAACTGCCCTTTTCAGATGATTATCAAGATTGATGTGGAAGGCCAGTGCACTGTTGATGTCGAATGGGACGATAATCATTTGGTTGAAACCCTTGAAGCATCCAATTTTCGAGACATCTCAGCTGAGTGTATTGAAGAAGTTAAAAAACTTTATGAAGCTGGTCACACACCATCTACTGCTCGCCAGCAATATTTGAAAGAACTTAGAGAAACCTGTAGTGATGAATTAACATACCACAAGAAAAAGGCTGATCGATCTGTGACACCGAGAAAAAGGGATTTCAATTACTTGTACAGTAAGTTTGGACAAGAGAAGTTTTGTGGCAAAGGTGGTATGATGTTTCGGAAACTTGAAGAGAAACTTCAAGAGTACAATACAGAGCATCCCAACTCAACAACCAATCATCAGTTATACGAGGGTGACGATACGCCACTCATTATTGCAATTGTAACTCCATTGATGAAACGAGTTCACAAAGAAATTCCACAGTGTGGTGAACTTGTGTTTATCGATTCTACGTCAAATACAGAAGAACATAACTTAAAAGTGTTCGTGATGTGCACCCATAGTGTTGCTAGAGCATTGCCATGTGGGAGTTTGATTACCAGTGATGAGAGAGAACGTACTTTGAAGCAATGCTTCAGCATGCTGCAATCAAGTTGATGGCCGTCGGCCTAAGCTAGGTCCTGAATTCATTTTGACTGATAACTGTAAGGAAAAGAGAAAGGCACTGAATGCAAATTTGGCCATCATCTCGTATGCTGCTGTGTATTTTTCACATCTTACAGCAACTGTGGAGGTGGTTGCACGATAAAAGCCACAACATCAGCCAAGCTGATCGGCCATACATTCTCAGACTCTTTAACCCTATTCTGCCTGGGGGGGGGGGGGGGGGGGGGGGCGCAGAAAGTGCCCGCGCTGACTTCAAATTTATCGTACTTAAAGAGCATTCAGGCAATCATAGCCAAACGTTATGACTTTTCCTAAAAATTATCTGGGATAAAACTTGGTTGCCATGGAAACATTACGTCACGTGATCAAAAAATTGACACACCAAAATGTTTCCAGATAATATTTAGGAAAAGCCATAAAGTTTGGCTATGATTGCTTTAATGCTCTTTAAGTAAAATAAATTTGAAGTCAGCGTGGGCACTTTCTGCCCCCCCCCCCCCCCCCCCCCTCCAGAAAACTGGAAAATGCAGAAATATCAAAGTGCAACCAAACAGAAAAAGGAAATCCGGAAATAGTAGTCGCCAGGCCGTTTCCAAAGGACGCCCAACGCAGATGCAGTCATTGGAAATACCCCAGAAAAAAGCAAAACGATCTCATAACTCGGCACAGGCTGTGAAATCAAACACACAAAGTAGCAAAAAGTCGGGATCTCAACCCTAAGCCTAAAACCCTAACCTAACCTACCTAACCTAACCCCAATCCTAAACTAAACCTAACCCTAACCTAACCCAACACTAAGACTAAACCATAACCCTTACACTAAAACATAACTCTAACGTTCGTTATTCTATGCTTCCACAACACAAATGTGATCAAAATATGCAAAAATTACGTATATTTTATCTTATACTTGGCTGGGGACCCTTTATTACTTGTACAGGAAGGAATGCCCTAGCTGAAGAGCAACATTTCTCTTAAAATTGGTTAAATATTGGGAAATTTTACCATTATGACGTCATAACTCAGCTGGAGGTAGTATGTCTTGAACAAGTTCGATTCCAGGCTCTCTCTCCTTTTCCTCCCTTGTCGTTGAGTAGAGAGGCCCTGGTTGCGGCTGGTCACGTGACCACCCAAATTCTGGGTGGTAAAATATATATTTGGAGGGAGGGGTGGTAGAGTGTTAGAGTTGTTGCTGTGACAAATCTACCATGCGAGGGTGAGAGCGTTGACTCTGAGTCCGAACTCGCAGATGCAGCAGGTCTTATAGGTTCGATTACCAGCCGCTGTTCGGGAAAATGAGCCCACGCTCATCCCCGGGGAGGAACGAAGACCGTAGGCTCGATTTCCGCCGATCTCTCGAGTTCAGGTCTTACAACTCGCAAGAAAAACAAGCACCAAAAAAGTTTGTACATAAGCTTACATGCGGTTATTCAAGCTTCTACAGGCTTTACCAGGCCGTTTGCGAAGATCACTGCAATAATATTTTCTCGGAAACGCTTGCGTAATTCTCAGAACTACACAACTACGTCGGACGTTTTTCAACGGAATTTTTTCAACGGAAGAAATCCGATCATTTCGGTATGTGAACAGCTTTAAGGTAATGAGTTTAAGTGATCGTTAAATTTTATTCACCGAAAAAACTGCCGATGGAAAAAAATTCCTTCGTACAGTCCGTTTGACATTCGTGCCGTATAAGGTTGTTGATTTTCAAGGAACCGCCGGTCGAGCGGTTGTTGTTGTAGATTTTTTGACACAAGAAAAAACTGTATTACTGTCAAACTAACGACAGAATCAGTTAGAGAAAATAGTTAGCTACTCTTTTATCCTAAAATGTGGACTATTTCGCTCCTGATTTCGCTACAAATGAATTTGTAAATAAATGCCGTTGTGTTTTAATTTACCGGAGTTCACAGGGTCATTGAACGAGCTCGCCAAGCTTATTCATATTGTTGTTTTCAAACTTGGTGTGAGACCAAGGTGTCTGGTTTCAAAACCTCGTTTAGCTTTACGATCATGAACCTGTCTACTTATATTCTGATTATACACTTAGAATTTGTGTTCGCAAGGCGAATTGTCCATTCTTGTAATCCCGGGTTGTAATATAAATTTCGCGCCGCTGCTTTTGTGGCTCGAACATGTACATACCTTCATGTCATGAAGTTGTACATAATAAAAACAAACGTTCCATACAAATAGCCTGTTTCACTTTTAACATAATCTCGCCGTATAAACCAACAGAAAGCAAGGCTGTTCCATTTTGAACCAAGTTCGATTTGCCCCTTCCTTCCCCTGGTTAGTAATTATTATTCACCTTGACAAAACGGCCTCAAAGACCCACCCTCCCTGCGGTATTGTTGTAACCGCATAGTCACGTGATAGGCGGTGTGCGTCACGAGATTTGGCCAATCAGCGAGATGTATTCGAACAATAGTCTTCACGGCAAAGAAGAAGGCATTTCGAGCGAAGTGCTCGCAGAATTTGTCCATTTTTCGGGATTGCTTGGTCGTTTTGGGAAAACACGTTTACAGGAAATTGAAGACAGTTATATTTCCTTTGCTCTGGTCATTTTTATTGATTACTTGCGAACATTTTGTATGCGCTGGCACCTCTCAAATGTAGCGCGGTCGATCTGGCCGACATGATGTCTTCATTCAAAATTTCAAACTTTTTCATTCATTTCAAATTCGTTATTCTGTTCAATTTCAAGTGTTCCATTCTTACATGACGTTAGTTCAATCCTTCTTCTTTTGAAATTTCGGGGTCTACCCGGGTCTACCCGCAAATAGTTTTCTTGCTACAAGCAGTGGAACACTGAATGTTTGTCGAAAAAGCGGTCAACTGAGGTTAGTTATTACTTTGCGGTCTGCGAGCCGTGAGTCTGTTTTGCTAGCAGTGAGCCCTTTTTGCGAGCTATTTTACTGGACACAAAGCCGCTTATTTTTTCTGTTATATCTCACAATCCACAAGATGTAAATATAGTTTCTGACTCGCTGGTTATTTTTTAAAAAAGCTTATTTGCGGTGACCTCGATTGCGTGACATTAACTGACCCTTGCAGTCTTGTACGTAAAACGCTCTCCTGTAGCGCGCATCAGCGTCGTTTTACAATTTATTTCCTACAATTCGCAGGACCGTAGATCGCCCAGCTTTCATTGAAGCGTTTACAGCAAAATCTTCCATGCGATATAATTCATGTTCACCATGCATATGCACGAGACTAGTACTCATATCAATTTGATTTTCTACCTGCAGTAACTTTTATACGATATGTATGATCGCTTCGCCATACACTTGTAAAATGTCCGGGTAAAATGGCTTTGAAAGCAAACACTGCCAACTTTTACGTGCCCTGCAACAGTTCAAAAGTGAGCAAAGATAAATCAGTATAGATTCTTATTGTATAACTCGGGTAGAACAACTGACTAACTAGCAATCCGCACACATTATTCGCTTGCCCGAGGTGTTGACTCTCTCGCGTCAAAGCCATAATGAGTCGTTTCACAAATTCACCCATGATGCTTTGCCCACCCGTGACGCACACCGCCTGGTCACGTGACCAGCCGCAACCAGGGTCTCTCTACCCGACGACAAGGGAGGAAAAGGAGAGAGAGCCTGGAATCGAGGTTGTGTCTTGAAATCAGGTTCTAGTCATAGATTATATTATTTGTGCTATTAGATCTTTAAGGGAGACTTCTGGCATTGTGGGCCTTCGAAAAGCTGAGTATGTTCTTTAAGATCAGCGGCCGGATTCACAATTAAGAGTGAATAAAGTAGCAAAGGACCGCGAACGAAAATGCTGCTGGTATACGTAGGATCTGTAAAAGATCAAATCAGCCAGAAATAGAAATTCAAGTGAAGTGAGCAAGGCTGATACTACGTAGAACACTTAAAGCGACAACGACATGATAGAGTCCAAACTGAAAGCCAAAAATGCAACCGTGGACAGCTGTTTCGACCTGGTTGGGTCTCGTCAGCACGGTGTAGCCGCATAAAATAGAACAACCAGCTATGAGGCCAATTGACTATTGAATGCTCGTGGTAATGACCTCAGATGAGCTCAAATTCAAATGTTTGCCAATTGGCCAACGCCAGCGCGTGACCATGAGTAACCGGCAAAGAATTTGAAATATCATGTCGTTGTCGCGATAAGGAAAGTGATGATAGACATAAACTATAGTTTATGTCTATCATCACTTTCCTTATAAACTATAGTTTATGTCTATCATCACTTTCCTTATCGCGACAACGACATGATATTTCAAATTATTTGCCGGTTACTCATGGTCACGCGCTGGCGTTGGCCAATTGGCAAACATTTGAATTTGAGCTCATCTGAGGTCATTACCACGAGCATTCAATAGTCAATTGGCCTCATAGCTGGTTGTTCTATTTCATGCGACTACACCGTGCTGACGAGACCCAACCAGGTCGAAACAGCTGTCCACGGTTGCATTTTTTGGCTTTCAGTTTGGACTCTATCATGTCGTTGTCGCTTTAAGTGTTCTACGTAGTATCAGCCTTGCTCACTTCACTACAATTTAGAGGTATCCTAAGTATTGTTTCTTAACAATAGGCTATTGTTAAGAAAAAATTCGTTGGATGATTGCTTCGTGAATCCGGCCCCTGATATCCAAACAACTATCAGGGTTATGATTTCCTTTTTATTAACCCTATTATGCCTGGGGGGGGGGGGGGGGGGGGGGGGGGGGGGGGCTTGGCGGGGCAGATAGTGCCCCCCCCCCATGTATCTCGAAAAGTATTGACGCTATGCAAATGAAACTTACATGGTGTGTAAAGCATCCAAAAATCTTTATTTTAGTGGCAGTCACGTGTCAATTATGACGTCATACACGCCATAATGACGTCATACGTTAAACAAATCCGCCATCTTGGATCCTAAATCTTGGATTTCTAAAGTGTTCAGACATGTCAGAAAATCTCCAAATTTGCTTTAAAAAATCAAGAAAAATATAAAGATGCTAAACGGCAAAGATTTTGGAGGGATTTCATCGTAAAAACTAAAATTTTATAAAAACTGAAAATTAAGCTAAAAAATCAACAAATGTGGGTAAAACGATCTGTATCTCGAAAAGTATTTGTGCTATAAAAATGAAACTTATGTGGTGAATTAAACATCAAACATGTTTTATTTTAGTGGCAATTTCGAATCAATTATGATATCATATCACGCCGAAAAAACGTCATACTTTAAACCCGTTGGCCATCTTGGATCCGCCATCTTGGATTTTATAATTGTTCAGAAATGTCAGAAAATCACCAAATTTGATTTGAAAAAATCGAAAACAATACAAGGATGCAAAAATTGCCAAGAGTTTGGAAGAAACTCTTCGTAAAAAGCGAAAATCTCATGACAACGGAAATTTAAACTGAAAATACCAAATTTGGCTAAAACGGCCTGTCAAAACTTGGTTGCCATGGAAACGTGAAGTCACGCACGTGATAAAAAAATTGGCAAACCAAAATGTTCTCAGATAATTTTTAGGAAAAGTCATAAGTTTGGCTACGATTGCTTGAATGCTCCCTAAGTACGATAAATTTGAAGTCAGCGCGGACCACTTTCTGTCCCCCCCCCTTCTCCCCCCCCCCTCCCCCCCCCCCCCCCCCCCCCCCCCCCCCCCCCCCCCCCCCCCCCCCCCCCCCCCCGGCCCCAGGCAGAATAGGGTTTAAGAAAACTGGAAATGCAGAAAGATCAAAGTGCAACCAAACAGAAAAAGGAAATCCGGAAATGGTAGTCGCCAGGCCGTTCCCAAAGACGCCCAAACGCAGATGCAGTCATTGGAAATACCCAGAAAAAAGCAAAACGATGTCATAACTCGGCACAGGCTGTGAAATCAAACACACAAAGTAGCAAAAAGTCGGATCTCCATATCCATAAAAAAATAGAATAGGGTTAAAGAGCATTCAAGAAATCATAGCCAAACTTTATGACTTTTCCTAAAAATTATCTGGGAAAATTTGGTGTGTCATTTTTATCACGTGACTTGATGTTTCCGTGGCAACCAAGTTTTGACAGGCCGTTTTAGCCAAATTTGGTATTTTTAGCTCAAATTTCCTTTAAATGAGATGTTCGCTTTTACGAAGAGTTTCTTCCAAAATCTTTGCAATTTTTGCATCCTTATATTGTTTTAGATTTTTTCAAATCAAATTTGGTGATTTTCTGAACAATTTAAAAATCCAAGATGGCGGATCCAAGATGGCGGACATTTTAAAATTATGACGTTATTTTGGCCTGATATGATATCATAATTGTTTTCGTGTTTGTAAAATAAACAGGTTTGAATGTTTTATACACCACATATTTTTGGATGCTTTACACACCATGTAAGTTTTATTTTCATAGCGACAATACCTTTCGTATTAACTTTATTTAGACACGGTAAAAAACATCAGGCCTTACAAATGATATACTTAAATTACATAATTGAATAATACTAATTGAAAATGCATAATTGAAAAAATTCTAGAATTATAAATAATATATATATTAAGACTAATAGTTAAACAAAAATAAAAAAACCTGCTTTCCATGAATGCCGTGTATCTACACTAATATTCCGAATTATTAAAGAAGCCTCTGCCGCCAGATTTAAAGCTAGTGAGAGTTTGTGCTTGCCGCAGTTTGACGGGTAGACCTATTCCATAGCACCGCACCACTATAGTTGAAGCTGTTTTTTAGAAAGTTGGTGCGGGCAATGGAATAGCTAGCTTGCCCTCACAGTCCCTTAGTGAATATCCAGAAATTTCACTGCGGTCAGTGAATTTTGATCGTAGATATTCAGGGGCAAGACCATTAGTGCTTTATAGACCATAGTAGTTGTTTGAACTTTCCGTTGAATATCTAGTTTTTTTCCAACCAAGAGTTATGAAGAGATTTTCAGCACTGGCATCATAAGAAGAGAAAGTCAAAATTCGTGCAGCGCGATTCTGTAGTTTTTGAAGCTTAGTGGCAAGAGTTTTGTTGCAGCTTCCCCAAACAACACTACAATAATCGAAATGAGGTTGTACTAATGCATTATAAATGCATAGGAGTGTTTCAAACGGAGCAAAATATATATTTCGCTCAAGATGCCAACGCCAGAGGCAATCTTTTTGGAGATTTTATCGATGTGTGTGCTCCAAGATAAATTTTCGTCTATATACACACCAAGAGATTTAGTAAATTCAACTTGCTTTATAGAGCGTCCATCAATAGTAAGAGACGGGGTCTATTGAGAGTACTCAACTTTTGCCTGGATCCGAGCAACATAAACTCAGTCTTCGACTTATTGAGAGCGAGTTTATTTGCAATTAACCATTCATTAACCTTAGCCAGATCCTCATTTAGACCCTGTTCTAAGTTCGTAATATCGTTACTGGAAAAAGCCAAGTGCGTGTCATCTGCATACATTCTTGGTTGTGAATTAGACAGACAGTTTGGTAAATCATTTATATATAGTATAGAGAGAAGAGGTCCTAGCATTGTACCTTGAGGAATGCCGCAAGTTAGATGTTGGCTGTCTGATAGAGAACCGTTAACAAAACATTTTTGTTTGCGATTATCCAAATAAGACTTAAACCAGTTATATGAGGCGCATCCGACACCATAGGCTTTTAATTTTGATAACAGAATGGAAAGATCAACGGTGTCGAAAGCCTTCTTCTTCAGATCTAAGAAAACCACTGTATTAACGTTGCCCTTATCGATATTGAAAGCCCAATTATCGGTGGCTTCGAGCAAAGCAGTAACAGTGGAGTGAAGAGATCGAAACCCTGACTGATAGCTGGAAATTAGATTGTTGCCAGTTAAATATTCATAGAACTGATCATAAACTATTCTCTCAAAGACTTTAGCCACGACTGGAATTATAGAGATAGGTCGGTAATTATTTAAATCGGAACGTTCTCCATGTTTGAACAGCGGGATGACTTTAGAGCATTTCCATTCTACGGGAAAAACACCGGACACAATAGATCTGTTAAAAATACTACAAAGAGAACTAGCTATTAAATCAGCGCACTCACGAAGTAGTCGCGCAGATATTTTATCTAAACCCGTCGCCTTAGATGTGCATAATTTAGACAGTAGAGAGAGCACTTTTGAATATTCAGTTGTTTTGAGTTCGAATCTATGATCGATCTCCTTAAGGTTATTTGAATGAGACGGGTTATTCCCGATGTGTTGGATCTCGTTTGCAAGTTTCGGGCCAATACTTGAAAAATGGTCATTGAAAAACAGATAAAAGCTCTTGCGGATCACAAAGGCTATGATTGTTAAGTTGTATCTCTTTTACGGAAGAGCTGTGAATTTTTCTCGAGGTGAGTTCATTAATGATCCGCCAAGTCTTATGTGAGTCGCCTTCATTGTCTTGGAGTGCACTTTTGTAGTGTTGTTCCTTGGCTTGTTTGATTTCATTGTTAACAGCATTTCGACATTTTCTAAATTTTAACCAGCCATTTGCATTCTCAGATCGAGTGGCTTTTATTTTAAAACATATCTCTGTCGTGCATTTTTTTCTTCAACTGAGGTGTAATCCATGGTGACTTGAGTGCGCGAATGCGCTTTGTGCGCAATGGAGCATGCATATCGACACATTGAAAGAAAAGGTTCTTCCAAGTGTTCCACATATCATTAGGGTCATCAAAACTGTTTGCACTGTCCCAGTTTTGCATTGAAATATCATAGCGAAAACTAGCGGAGTCGAAGTGTTTGAATTTCCTGTAAGTTACTGTATAATGCCCCTTAGGAGGTGGGTCAATGGAGATCTTACGAAATGCATAGACGAGGCTATGGTCGCTGAGACTTACATGGGACACACCAGAGCAAACAACCCTGTCAGGACAATTTGTGAAAATTACATCAATTAAAGTAGAAGATGTATTAGTAACACGGGTTGGGTTGTTTATAAGTTGGTGAAGGCCATAAACATCAGCCATATTAGTTAGTAAAACAGTGTTGTTATCAGGCTGTGGCGAAGCTAAATTACAGTTAAAATCACCCATTAAATAAAATTCAACATTCTCAGCATCAAGCTTACCAACAAGTGTTTCAAAATGAGAGAATATTTCGGTCAGATGAATTGGGAGGCCTGTACCAGGTAGCAATGAGAAAAGGCTTGGATCGAGGTTCACGAATTTCAATGCATAGATTTTCCAGGTGTTTAACACTTAGGTCAGGGCGCAAAGAGAAATGTATATTGGAACGAATGTAGAAACAAACGCCCCCACCAAAACCTGCCATTATGCACTCGATCGCGACGAATGATTTCGTAACCAGGGATATAGACCTCATTATCGCTAACAGAATCATCAAGCCTTGTCTCGTTGATAGATAAAACGTCCAGAGGGCTGTCAGAAAGCAAAACTCTCAGTTCGTCACTGTGTTTAGGTAGACTAGCGATATTTAAAGAGGCTAATTTAAAGCCTCGTGTTGAAGGTAAGAAAGCAAAGGGCTCGCGAGATGAATTGGAATTTTCATCGGCTACAGAGGTATCATCGGCATTCATGGAAGTAGGAGTTCAATGAGAAAGACTATTTACAATATTATTATACAGTAGGTGATTACCTTCTCTAGTTAGGTGCAGTCCTCCTTTATTAAGTTATTTCGGAGATATGTTGTTGTGACGGACGAGTTTCCATTGGCGCTTATTGACCGCTTTGACAGCATCGTTTAGAGAATCCCTCCGAGTTGTCAATTGAGATAAGATAATTTCAGCATTGCATGTTGCTTCTATTTCTCTAGCCAAGTCGACGATACTATCAGCGACATTGTTCGGCCCGCAAGATACATGGTGCCCCCCCCCCCCCCCCCCCTCCCTCCCCCCTCTTACATTTTTACTTATATTGGAAAATGCTATTTTGTAAATGTTTTTATTATAGATAGTCCTGAACGTGATATAACAAAGTTAAGTTAGGTTTGTTGTCATCGCCTTCCTGCTTGATATTGTATTGACATGGTAAGGACAAGTTATTTCTTGATCTGTCTATATATTGGTGTCCCTGCGCTCTCGGACCAGTTCACGTCGAGCAGTTACAAAAAATGCAGTCACGTGTTTATATCGAGTTCGTTGTCAATCCGGTCAAACCTCGGTTCCGGATTTTCAAGTATTCACGCCTCGGTTATTTGTGATGTTCTGTATATTTTACGGTGTACAAGGTCTTAAGGTTATGGTAAACAGTACGGTGTACATTGTAAAGTAACGGAAAGTAAGAATTAAACACCTACACTGACAGCTTCGCTTTATAGTTTGACTCACAGATGCTTGGGATTTAGGTGGTCATTTTTGACAACAGAGTCTAAATAAGCTTCAAACAATGTAAATAGACCTTTCTCCAAAATGGTCGCCGCAAATTCATATTAAACTGAGCGGAACATTTTTACCAGCACCTGTCCTGTATTGGACAATATTGGCAAGGGTCTTTCAGACAAACTCCAAAAGCTACAAAATAGGGCTGCCAGAATTGTCACCTTTTCTAATTATGAGGTTCGCTCGAGTGATTTGTTGGATGTTGGCTGGGAAAGGTTAGAAAACCAACGACTAAAACAGTTGGCTGTAATTATGTATAAAATCCATAATAATCTTTCCCCATTGTATTTGAGGCGGATTTTTACCAATATTTCAAATGTACACACACATAATCTTAGAAACTCTGAGTCAAATTGTTACATTCCCAGACCGAGAACTGAATATGCCAAAGGAAGCTTACACTATAGGGGATCTAACAAGTTCTCCTCAGAGATCAAACAGCGGCCAAATTTGAACGATTTTAAAACCGCTTTGCACAGGAAAGATTATAAAGAAATAATGACCATTTAAGTTTTTATAGCATTTTATTATGTAATTTAGTAGTTCTATAGTTAAAACTTTTAGTTTAATGTAGTTAATGTTAAGAGCTCCTGCCAGAGAGCATTCATAATTTTACGACAGCGATCATTTGCCACATTGCTCATATTTTGCCTGAAGATACCCTTGGTTGAACCATTTTCAAAAATCATGATTTTAAGTTCAGCGTTTTTTTATTTTTGAAAAATTCTCGAAAGTTCGCAAATGCGGTCAAAGTGCGTTTTTTTTCTTAATCGAATGCCCCAAATAACACGCGAGGACGAAGAGTTGCTGAACTCTTGAAATTTAACCAATTAATATCAAATTTTATGCAGACTTAGAATAGCTATTCCTCTTTATGTCTAATGTAAAAAATATGTCAAATGCACTAATATTATGAATTTGCAAGCCATTTTAAAAACAAGTCCGACGACCGCTAAACGAGCGGCAAAATATTGGCTATTTTTGACTGTGTAAAACCCTTCCTGGTACCTAATTTTTTCCAAATTTAACTTAATAACCTTAAAGTTTAGTTCTTTTACTGTTATCCTACCAAATCTCAAGGTCGAACTCGAATCGGTTCCGTTGCTGGAAACCGAAAATATATATCAGGTTAACGTTCAAATGAAACGATAATTGAACACGAAATGGACGTTAAAACGTCAATGTAGAGGGATTAAATTTAAGCCCTGGTAATTTCTACCTTGACCTTACCATAAATATATCCTAAAAGTTAGATAAAGCATTTATAATCCATTGAAAGTCCAGCGAGAAGGTCGTAGTTTCAATGAAAACTAGTCTAATGAAAACTAAATAACATTGATTACATTTGATCACTTGTAGACATATAATTTGCCGATGTCACACTGAAGACCCGGGACTGAAGAGTACACAAACACAAGTCATGCAACGTTAAAAAAGATAATTTGAATTTATTAATGCATAATTTAGAAGTTATGACAATTTCCAGGGGCTCAACTGGTTAACTTTGCTTGTGACCTGTGTAGCTACAGTATATGCCCAATTTTCATTTCGCTATATTAAAACTCTTATTTATAAACAACGCGATTCATCGAGTGTCGCTTATATAAAAATAGGCCCGCGAGGCGTGCTCATGGCTACTGCATTTTTTACTCAGAGAATGCGCATACATGTAGCCCATGAGCCGATTAAACGAAATGGGTTAGGGACTCTCACGATTTCAATCAGTAAGTTATATTTTTCTCTACCCAGCAGTCATGAATCCACATCATCCCTTTATAACATGTATACTAGACATACTAGTTATAAACATTTCCACGCCAATGGCTTTCGTTAACTCTCACCAGACCTCTCAATTGATAATATAGGTCAAGACTTCGTTCTCCGAGTTGTCGCCGTTGAGGATAGTGCAGCAACTTTGTTGGTTTTGTTGTTTTTTTCTTTTTCTTTGGTGTATTGCATTTGATAAACCCTAGCCCTAAGGCAACATCTCTTGCTTTGGCTAACCACACTAAAATAATCAGGCCCGTAGGGCGAGGGATGCCACAGGTGCGTCCGTGGACAGATGGCTGTCAATAAAGTGAATGAAAAGCTCTAATTCGCTAACTGGTGTAGTCTGGAAATGAAGCCTGAATCAACGAAGATAACATCGAAGGTCCGCCATTTGTAGATTTGCTGGGTGACATATTAAATTTTGGACCAGATCTTGAGATTCTATAAGCTGAATTTAACGTTAACGATAAATTCGACCTAAAAACCCTCATACGGAATATTAATCCCCAGGATCTCAAAATGAGAGAAGACTGGGTACCCCAATAATGAACTGCAAAAGGGCTCAGCATGTGTGTCAATATTGGATAAAATGGACCGAACAGAGCCAGAGGTCACAGAAGAGCGAAATAGAAAGGCCGCAGCAAAATCCTGTCAATCGATAGATACATTTGTCCGTAAATTGTAAATTACATGTCACATAAAGTTTCTTGCAATTGTTTGTCATTAATCCATTTTGAATTTAAAGAAGCTTTACAACTGCTGCTTACTAGTTTAGCCTTTTGGGTTAGAAAAAAATCGTTAAAAATCGTCTGGAACAGGGTATCTTTTTTAACATTTAGTCTGGAACAGGGTCGCAAAATTAGCGTTTTGTAGTCGGTACAGGTTAAGGGTTTTATAGTCCAGCGGCACACCCCTACCCAAATTTTTTTGGGGAGTACCGCCCCCCCCCCCCCCCACCCCCTCCCCCCTCCCCGGGCTTCGCTCCTCGCGCGTGACGTGACTCTGCTCATATCCTAGCTAACTGAACTGGGTAATTACAGTTACACTGCACGATTCACGTTTAACGTAAACAAATTTATTAGGTCACTTTTAGCAACACTTTGCTCTCGTAAACTAGCTCGCCGACTTCTCAGTTGCGGACAACAAACTCTGTTCAGTTTATTTACCTTCATGTCATTTTGATCAGTACATCTAACAAGACTTGAAACCCAAGCTAATTTGAATACAATCACCCACTGTTTTCTTAAAACAACGGAAACTGTGCTCAAATGAGATGATCTTATCTTTTCGTCTAAAAAACCAAGCAGATAAGTTCGTCTTTAATTTTAGAAGATATTTTCATATTAAAATCATTCCTCGTTTCGAAAAAAATTTAACACACTTAACAATAGTAGATCTAAAATCCATTTTCTAATATCATTTTGTCACGATGTCCAACGTCAGACTCCCGAAAGCGCGGTGAATTAATTTTCTGCAATCCAGCACGCGGCTTTGATCTTTGTCACAACAGCATTCGCAGCATTCATGCTGACATAACAAAATTCTCAAATCACTCATCACTCATACTCTTCTGATTGTCGTCATACTGTAATATCTTTGTTTACACAGCAGCATTCGCGCTGACATAACTGAATCTAAAAATAAATTGCATATCAGCCTTTCAACAACTGAAGCTCTGAAAGATTTTTCAAAGAGTTGTAAATTCACGCTAGCATAACAAAATTATTTGGTCCCTCAGCAATACTTTCTTCTCTGACTTCACCCCTCGCGCGCGCGTGTGACTAAATGAGTAGATAATAAATAAATAAAATAAATAGTTTCAAACTGAAGGCGTTTCAAACAGAAGAAACGCGTTTCATTGCGTTTGAAACACAAAAAATAATTAATTAAGATGTGCATAATTATTTCCATTACAGAGGTTTAACGGCCATACGCCGGCCAAATTTATAACAGAGCCGGACAACTAGGGTCTTTTTTTGTAGGGAAGCTCGCGCACGAACTATTAGACGAATGAATAGAAAAAGTTTTGCAGAACCGGTTCAAGCGTGATGGAAACAAGTCCTATTAATAAATGCTAAAAGCGGGAACTTTATAGCTTTAGCTCAAAAATAGTATCCGATATACGGATAGCTTCGAAGGGGCAGCTCATAATCATGGATTAAACGTAAACAAAATATTAAGAATCGTTGACGTGTAAAGTTTCTAAAATTATAAAGTTCATTCGTAAATCTTGTATGCATCATTGACGGTCGTAGCCTAATTTACATTCCGTAGATTATTATCTGTTCTCTGGATCATGCTGGATACATGACGCACGCAATAAAAAACTGCTAAACAGCTAGTAGAATTAAACCCACAAAAAAATCCATAGAGTGCATTAACTGAAAAATTGAAACAGAACTACAAACTTATGTAAAAATCGACCGCCATTTCCTTCATTCAAGATACAAAAGAATGTCGCGCTTTTGTGAACAGATGATCGGCGGACTGATTAAACTAAAGATAACACTGACGTCTTCGACCCGCAAGAGTTACAAGTATGTTACAAATACATTGAGGTAAATTGTTGTAACATTACAGGAAAGAAAACGAGGAGTTATCGTACTGTGTTGGTTTCACTTGGAATCGAGGCATAGAACTGATGGGCCTCCGTGACAAACGTCAGTGTTGCGTGCGTTATGCTCGATCTGCGGTTAGAAGTCTTGTCTGCTGTCGATGTCATGTCAAGCCTTGTCCGAGCGTTTCTGTTTTAGGTGCACGCTCAATGCATTGCGAAGTGTTTGAAAAACGTTGCAAGATCGTCAATTTATACACAGGTAATGATGTTTATACTGTGTACGTGCTCGCTTACACGTTTTTAGAACAAGAAATACACCTGAACATTCCTGTTATCTTTCTTGATATCTTTCGCGTATTTATACACGTAAACATGCTTTTAGAACGAGGTTATTCCCCCAGGATTATTCCAGCGTCTTTAGAACACTTTTACGCGCTGTTCTCTTATTAAACAAATTAATTACTAGGTACATGATGTAGGCGAGTTGACTTCAGTGCGGGCGAGTTAACTTGTTGGCGAAGCGACCGGCTTCGCATACGGAACTTGATTGACTTTGTCCAAATATTGTACGAAACCGAGTGGAAGGTTTTCGATGGTTGCGACTCAGATGAAGCTTAAATCAACGGAGACGACGCTCCAAGAATACTAATTCATGCATTGGAATGTCGTACGATCTTGAATTCATACTCGAAAGGAAAGGTAATTACAGAATTACAGGAGTTGACAAATAATGTCATAGCTTGTTCACGCATCATATTTGTTGACATTTCCGTTAATTTGAGAATACTGCTATGCACTCTATAAAAACTTTCTTGTTGTTTATTTTATTGATCGACCTAACGATGGAATATTACTGAACTTTTAATCAAAAGTAAAAAGTGTGACTGCACCACCGTGATTTATCTAGCTTTTTTAAATTTCATTAACGACGCCTGAAGTTACCGTTTACCATCTTCAGTCCAGCATTTGTTGTGTTGTCGAATAATTATGCTTCAGTCAGGTAATAATAATGCAGGTTGTTGGCAGATGGGCGTTTCAAATGCGTTTCTCCACGTTTCAAACGCTGAAAAAAGTAAACGTTTCTAACACTGTTTGAAATGTGTTTCAAACGGGTTTCAAAATTATTTCAAACGGGTTTCAAAATGCGTTTCAAATCAGTATAAACGCCTTGAAACGCTGATGCGATAAAGCCCCCTTTTCCTATGGAGGGTCACAGTCTGTTAAACGAATATCACGTCACACGACAAACCTTTTACCTGTAGAAATTTCATTTATCTCTTCAGTTATCAATTGCTCGTTTTAAACAACTGAAGCTGTGCCGGAATGAAATTCTGCTCCAGTAAACTAGCTCGCCGTCTTCTTTTCGCGGCTTCGCCCCTCGCGCGTGAGGCTTAAACGTAAGTCTCCTTGAAGCCTAGCCAAACAAACTGACAGCTCCCACATAAACATTACTACCTATTCCCTTTTTAGCAACTGATAATATTTATTATCTTTATTTCAGAAAACTTCAATAACGATAGTACAACTCAAAACAAAATGAATTGTACGAAGGACTCTAAAAGACCGGCGGTTACTCAACAAAAGCTTCAACAATGTGACTCAATCAAACGCGACCCTGTTCGTGCAGTTGTCAAAGAAATACACCTACGTAAATACAAAACATTTAAAAACAAACGTGTCTTTCATATTTCATTTTGCAACGCAATTTCTCTCCATGTAGCTCACTAAAATATGCCAATCTTCTTTTGAGCATTGCACTTGACACCACTGTCAATGAAGCGAAAACAATCGAACAATGCCATATCATGTTCAGTTATTCAAAGAATTGTTACAAAAAAGTCTTACGAAGGAATGTTAAGAATGCTTCGACGACGACAATAATGGGCACTTGCGCAAGCGCAGTACCCATAAAAATCGCACGATACATACCAAGAGATCCGAACCCACTCCAATAACACCGGTTGTAGCCTTTGAAGCTATATGTTTTAGGAATCAAGGATCATGGACATTTTTATCTCGTGTAACCATGGTTACACGAGATATTGTAATTGGGGTTTCGGTCACTCTGTTTACAACATTTTTGTTAGCTAATTAAGAGAGGCTTTCTGTAATTACCACGGATAGGTGTGCAAGATAGAAAAATTGAATTTCCCCAAACTTTGTCACAATAAAGCCCTTTGGAAACTATATTAGAAAATACAAAAATCAGTTCGTTCGGATTTATATTTTCCATTTTACGCGATTTTTTAATTTTCACCCTTGGAGGAGGCCTCAAATGACCGGAAAATGTGCTTCCTATCTTCGGTTCGTGTGAGAAAATTAAAACAAATACCACCATTTTTTCGATAACTCATGATTTAATGACCCTTCCTTTACGTTTTACCGTTATTAAAATTAAACAAGATTCAAACTTGAATTTTTAAATTTTTTTCAGAATTACCACCTAAATCAACATTACGGAAACTATCAATTTTGGCCAACTTCAACGGAAAAAATCCCTACCTGGTACATGGCATTCATCATCAAGACTGTACTCCAAAGAAACAGCAACTCTTCCTCTATCATTATGTGAAATAAAATTTTGTGGCAAATGAAACGACGAGTTTTGATAGATGAAAACATTAACGGTACTCGCTCGAAATTTATGACCTTTGAACTTACAGTTACATTGGTAACATATACGATAACTTGAATAACAGTTGAGATTTTGTCCTAAATCGCCTCGTTTCCCACACTTGAATTATTGGTACTAATTCTTGATTGTTAAAGGGACACTGTCCTCATTTTAGCATGATTTGGGGAAGCTCAGAAACATATCTAGATCATAGGAAGTTGAACAATAATGGTTTAATTCTGTAGAATAGCACTCGACAAATGACAGGAACCCATTAGGAAGTGAGGATGACAAACGACAGCGAGGATGGAAATGGATTGCAATATGGATTTTTGAAAAAACGTTAGGATGTCAGTTTTTCAAAGTTTCAAATTTGGCTCGGAAATCTTTGAAATTTTGCAAAAAGTTTGTTGCAGTATGGAATTTCTTGAAGAAATTGCTTTTTATCATTTAGTTAGAGTTTATTAAGTTCTTATTTCATAGATTTAGGGACCATTTCATGCATTTATAACAGTTTTGAGCAAATACGCCGGGACAGTGTCCCTTTAAGTGGCAATTTATTCAAAGGAATAAACGATTTGTTTGCACCGAAAAGGTGGTATAAACTTCTTGACGGCAACATTTTACGTTCGTGCGTATCTGTTTACTTTCACAATGTCAACGCGATAAAGTTGCATCAGAAAGCGACTATAAAGTTAATTATGTCATCCCGTAAAAGTCGTAAAACGTTTACATTTCTTGTCAACCCGAGCAAAATCATGATAGCATAAAAAAGAAACCAAACTGAACCTACCTTTTATAATTACAATTTTCATGATACATCTGAACTGCATGTCCGTCGCAGACATGTACGAAATTGCGTGACACTTGTCACTAGATCCCAGGTTTTGCGCGGTCCACCTCCAAGCCCGGAACGCACGTGAAATGAAACCTTTTATGAAGTCTTGCAAAAAGTTATATTTAATAAAAAGTGGAGATAAAAGACTGAAGAGTCAATGTCTCTTAACCCTCTCAATTTTAAATGCTTACGTGCTCAATGTATCACTAGAACGGCCATAAACAGTATAGCAACCGTATGAGACCCTATTGATATCTATATAAAATGGCTCTCTCTCTCTCACTGTTTAATAGATTTAATACAAAAACAGATTTCGCGAGCGAAACTATTCTTGCCCTGTTAACGAACAGGTCAAAGTAAAAACATGTTTCCTTGATTAAGCGTCCATCCTCGCATGCGCACCTCTTCGAATATTAGCGCCGCGGGGCACATGTTTCAAATTTCAGGTTTTCCCATGTCGATCTCCACGATAAAACAACCCGCGCTTTATTTCTGTTTAATTTCATTTTTGGCAAGAAACCTGGAATATTCCACCTTCTCTTACGTCATATGTGGTTTATATTTTTGATACCATTATTCCATGGGCGCTTAATCGGGGATCAGGACGGGGATATACGGTAAATGCGTGCAGTTTTAATGTGAAATTATAATTTAACAAGGAGTATTAAATGAATACTTTGCTCTCTTGAAAACATTAAAGATAGCTGGAAAAAGAAAGAGCCATTAGGACAATTAGCCTTCAAACCAAACTTATTGAGATACATAACAATGGTAGCTATTTATGCAGGACCATGGCGACACTCGCATGTATCAAGAAGCTCTTTAAGTAAAGACACGTACGGTTCTTTCAGTCGTGCTTTGATGTTCTCCACCTCAATGTCAAAATGCTCGCAGATCGAACGCAGCATGGATACGCTGAACTGCCGCAGCTTACCCGACCCGTGCTTGTCACATAAATTAAATGTGTCAAAAACAATGGGGTGTCTTAGTGCCACCTCCTGTAAGACAACGGAGCGGGCATTTTGGTGTGCAAGTTCGTCTTCAGCTGCCATAACATCTTCGGCGTCTTGTTCAGATTCAGGCTCGTCTTGATGTGCATGCCGCAGTTTGGAGGCTCTTCTGGAAAAATATGACTGAATTTGCTGGGCAGTCAAGAATTCATCGACGCTAAACAATCTTGCCCCGTCTTGGTTTCGGGCATAACGCATGTCATGTGCTCATTAGCTGGATCAACTTTCAGTCCAGTTTCTTGACCAACTTTAAATTTACTTTCTAAGTAACGCCGTTGCGCTTCACTAAACCTTGCTGCCTTTCTAGCAGATCTTAGAGCCCACCCTTGTGGAAGCAACTCAGTGATTGTGGGACACTGATGCGATATACCCTCAACAGATGGCGGAGCGCCCGCCTCAGAGAGAAGCTTATTATGGTACAAAACCTTAGCCTTGTCCATAAGACTCTCTCTAACAGGTGGAAACACGCACTTTCCTTAGAATAAGTGATTTTCTAAAGCAGAGTGACGCTGGTACACCTTTATACAGCCTACATTTGGACAAGAAAACAACCTCGTTCAAGTCTTGGTCCTGTTCTACGTCTTCTACCTCACCAGAGTGTTGTGCTTCGACGGTCCCTTGGGTCTTCGATTTAGACTGCATATCGCCAACCGCCTGAGATACTTCGGAGAAGTCTCCCGAGGAAAAGTGGCTCTCAAAGCTGGGTGGCTGTAAGTAATCCGGAGCTGAAAAACAAAAACAAAACAAATAATAAATAAAATTGACTGGACGACACGAGTAAAAATTTAATGTGCGGTCCGAAGCTAATTTTACAATCTACTTATTCTAATGAGTTCATACATAAAACGTAAACATTTACCTGGTACCTGCTTCCCCGTGCCAACGTCATAAGCTCGCCAAACGGTGATGACATCATCAGAACACAGAAAGTTGCTTAATGAGTTTATGGCCAGCCCACTTCGCTGGAACTTGCGTAACCCTTTCCTGCATTAGAAGCATCAACAAGGACAACTCTGACATCTCTTATTCCACCGTTAGAAAGCATGGCACCTCTGAAGTCATTTGCGTTCATCACATCATGATTCTCATTGATGTATCTTCTAACATGGGCTTTAACAGTTGCCGCCTTTCTGTCACAAGAGCCCTTTCCACCCTGAGGATCACTGAAGTCCCACTCTTCGTATTGCGATCCCTGTTCTGATTTTCATCTGGGCACAACTTGCGCAGCATTTCCGCACAGTGGTAACAACCAGCGTTGTCCTGGCGAAGGAAAGCAGTTGTCAGCTCGGGATGCTCTTCCTTCAGCGTGCGCAAAGTGTGCTCTATGATCCGAACAACTGTGAAGCTGTCTTGCTTACAGTTCTCCACAATGTGAATGAATGCCTGGTGTTGAAAACGCCCTTGGATCTTGCGTGCCACCACACTAATGTGCCATGAAATTCCCCCGCTTGCCGAACCAATCTGATTGCGACTCTCTGTATTTCTGTGGAAGGAATTTTCATGGCCCAGTCTTGAGTTACATGTACAGAATTCTCATCGAGGTTGTCAAGTATGGATGTTCTAGCTTCGTCTTGTCTGGAAACATCGCAGTTGATGCGCTTTCCATGCCTTGATAACTATCAGCTGCTTGACGGCAGGAATACGTCAAATCGTCCAGCTCCTCTTGGTTTATGCCACAAAACAATTTTCGAATGTTTTCAAGAACATCTTTCAAGATCTCGCACTGCATACAAGATTGGTCATGTGAATGACTGCACGCACTCAGAGCATGTGTACTGCAGTGATCAGCAATGTTTGCGGATTCTACAACATGGACCTCAAATATAAAAAGTGAACATGTGTAAACAATCTGCTTCAGTATGTAAAATACTTAGTAAAAATATCATCCTTCTGTCTGGCTTCTATTTGAATTACCTTCGCCGAACCTCTCGCAAGCGACCACCTAAAACGTCAAGCCTAGGTTGTCGCTTATGGGAAGTGGTCGCTTACGAGAGGTGGTCGCACATGCATGTTCCACTGTATAGAGTATATAATTATATTCATTGTTGAAGTGAGATGTACCTTATAATCAGACTTGAGGTACTGCTTTGATTCCTTTAGAGATTTCTGATAATGGCTCACCACTTCTCTTCCAACACCATATTCTCCTAAACGGTCCAACATGCGATGCAAATCATCAAACGCGTTTGCCCCTTCTGCTGCAATATAATCAAGCCCCTGTAAGGATTTCCTCGCCGTTGCACTACAGCAAGACAGAATGCGTAGCATGGTGGATGATCCAAATGGCTTAAAATCAGTTTCGTTGCAATATTGTAAGTATTGCTTTACAATGCGCTGTGGGATCATCGTACGTATGACATTGGGCGTCTCCAGAACAATGTCAGACGAAAGATGGAGGTAACGTTGCCCAAACGGTAGATCTTGAATGATGTGAGGACTAGTAATAAACGTTAGAAAATGGTCCAGCTGGTCAGCATCTACGCGCATTCTTGGGCTTTTTTGCAAGGTTAGTAGAACTCCTCGTCCATACTGAATTTTATGCTTCCTAGCCATAGTGAATTTAAATTCAGTGACGCTAGGGATGTACGTCTGGATTCTTTCCAATGTCGTGAGGTCTGTCATTACTGACAGAATTTGTCGGCGGGTAGCCCAACTTGATGCATTATCGTACGTTTCAGCCAAGGCTTCTAAGTACTTCTTATCTGCATGAGACTCCTCAGTGATTCCCAGTGCTTTCTCGACAGACTGTGATACTTTCAACGCTTCCCATAAGTGACCTGCATCGCCAGGTGCAATCACATTCAATGCTGCTACAACCGATTCCCGAGCTTTTGATATGTGACTTTTTTTGGTGCGCACACTTGCGTCTTGCCATTTTTTTCTTGTACACACCAACACGTCCAACGTTACAGACACTTAAAAATTCATTCAACTTTGTCCTCTGTACAACCCGTTTACTTTGGGACCCGGCATCTGACGACTCACTACTGCTACTATAATTTTCAGGAATGAATAAGCTCGTTTCCTCCTCAGCAATGGATAGTTGAGCCATTGACCGAGACAGTTCTTCATCCATCTGATGGAAAAACAGCAGACTAATAAGTCTCTACCGAAGGAAAAGTGTAGCTATTCACCTCACCAAGATTGTATTCACGCACTGATTAGCCATCTTCAGACCGGGGAGAATGACCGTGGGGAATTTAAACCTTTGAAACTTTAGAATTATTCAATAAATAATCACCAATTTTACGAGTTAAAAAAAAAAATTATCTGGAAATATTTGAAATGACAGTATTTTTAGTATTGTTTACTGAACTTAGTGTCTCCATGATAACCACGTTTTGCATGTTTACCTAAGGCCCCGTCCACACTAATGCGTTTTTGTTTGAAAACGCATACGTTAAACTTTTCGATTGCGTTTTCGCTTATCGTCCATATGCACTACAACGATCGAAAACGCTGATCGTATTAGGCCCCGTCCACACTACAATAGGCAAAAACGAGTATGTGTTTTCATACCAAAACGCGAGAACGCGTTGCAATTAGTGTGGTTACCGAAAACAGAGGCTTTTCAAAACGCTGACGTGATTCATGCCACAAACATCGCGGGCGCGACTATTTGTCGCATCACTCACTCAGAGCAAATTAGTGTTTTCGAGCGTTTTCGAGCACGGTATTCTAGCGTTTTAGTGTGGATGGGGAAACACTGCGAAAACGATTGTGTGGATGCGAAGCCTTTGATGCGTTTTCTGTAAAAACGGAGCCTTTCAAAAACGCATTAGTGTGTGCGTGGTCTAAGTGTTGAAATTGTCTTGATTTTATTTGATTCTCTATTGTTAAGAGAGGCTGTCACTAACAATCAGACATATCGCGGCAAGGGTGGAAAATTCGATTTCTCTCTTATTTTAACGTTTGATAGGCTAGGGTATAACAAAAATCACTGGATACTTCTTTTGGCAAAATATCCTTTTATTTGAAAGAAAAGTGCAAATAACCAAATTCCGTTGAAAATCACCATTTGAGGCGTCAAATTATTGCACGAGTTTGTTACCCTCGCAAGCAAAAACGAATAATTCTACGTTCTTTAAAACACTGAAAACGTTTTGTGCAATGTCTAACTATTTGCCACAACGATTTTGAGAAATATTCCGTTGTTTTTTCCATACAAAATAATTTAATTACGAAGGCATAGATTTCACTCACGGTAAAAGTACCTCGTGAATAAAATATATTTTCACCATGTGCTAAACCTTCAAATAGATTAAGCTTCTGGCGGTTGAATTACAAAGGGTGGCCTCGAGATTGCTGCAAAAATTTCTTTGGGGTAACGGTTGAGAGCGGCGCGAGATCATTTCAAAGTCCGTTGAAAATCCGGTTATTTGACCTTTAGCGGTCAAGCTTGTGCGGGTCACGCATACAATTTCGTCCGCCGTGTCATATGTTTTAACCCATATGAGATTGAAATAACCACATATCAAAACATTGCGAAATATTCTTACCTTATTTGCTGTAGAAGACAGTTCCACTGTTCATTTTAGTGTGATTATCTTGTCGTTCGTCGTATATTAGTTCTGTTTATAACGTCCGATGAACACCGCCAACTGTCAACATTCGAAAACAGTCGAACGCAACACCAATCTTTGCAAACATTCGACACATTTCATCATCACGGCATCTTGTTCAACGGTTTAGTCATTTGTTGAATGTTCCTCGGTTTTTAGTGCACTAAAACTAAAAGATAAGATCACACTGGAAAGGATAGGACCACAAACATGTCGGCGCTTTTACAGCTGTTTATACCTGGGTCGTCACGCAACGCTATTTTCATCGGCATTTCAGCGGGTGGGGGAGGGGCGAGGGCGGCGGCAGGGCGAAAAAGGCTGATAACACTTTCAACTGAAATACCAGGAGCCCATTACCAGGAGCCGCTCTGCTGACAATACACATGATTATGATCCAACTTCAGTAGTACGTTTTTAGCACTGTCATCCTACTTTGCTGCAATTTTCTTCTGTTCTGGACGGATGGAAGGGTCTTATAACAGGATACCGTGTGGCACCAGGAGCCATAATCAGGGATCTGGCTCCAGCTCCTGGTGGCACTAAATTTTTGCGAATTCTAATTTGTTCTATTTTATTCCGGATCAGCCCAAAAAGGTTGTCCCAAAAACGTATTCCTGCAAAAACCTTCTTCCGCAAAAATTAACTCCAGTTTGAAATTATAAATATTAGACATCTTCCGTCAACTGGTGGCCGCGTTTCTTATCGCTGCTTCGACCATTATTGTCTCTGGCTTTCAGTCAGTCGAGTTCTTCATGTACTGGATGATTTCAACGCCCAACCCATTTGTAACACTGAACAAGCAGGAATCTACAGAAAGGCCTGGCCTGATGTGTTCCAGAATCTTCTACAAGATTTTCAACAATGGCAACACCTTGTTCTAACTTTGTAGCACATAGACTGGGACAAATTCTTAGAAAGGCTGCTATTTAAAAATTATGTTGCAAACTTGAGGAAAAGTTGGTAAATACACTTTTTGCCAACGAGAGAGCCGAGCGAAAACGCGAGTCTCTCGAGGCGGCAGGTATAACGCCGTGCGTAGTTTGAAGATCTTAGCAGAAAAAATCTCATTAGCCTATGAATAGGCTCCGCGGTGGGGATGGGGTGGAAGGAAAACTGCGAGCGAAAGCGAGCCCCGAGCGAAAGCGAGCCCCGAGCGTAAGTGAGCCCCGAGCGAGCCGCAGCTAATTCATAGGCTAAAATCTCATGTCCAACTGTGAAATGTGCCGTAAGTGATTTTCGGTATGTAAGTGAGATTTTTTTGACCATATATGGTTGTGGTTAATTTTTAATTGTGACGTCTTACGCCCTCAACTTCAGACATACCGAATCTTCGCAGACTGACCTATGACGTATGACAGGAGCATATCACTCCGGAGGAGTGCTGATTAATGACAACAGCATAGTTACACCTTTGGCTATTTTTAGAATCCGTCTCCCGCGATAAGATTTCCGTGTATATCCGCGGACGATAGCGAGAATTCGTAGTAACGACATTCCGCCGTTTCTAGTTCTTATTCCACGTTCTTCTCGTCCATTCCTGGTTTATTTTTAATCTGAAACATGAATGACAACCTCGTCCCCGTGCTCGCAACGGGTGATTTCCGTGGCAAAAGTAATTCTAAAAATAGCTCAAGGTGTAACTACGCCGTGTCATATAGGCCCAATAAAGGAGATGGAGGCTCCAGGGTGATATGCTCCTGCCTATGAATAGCCTTGTTGGATTTTTAAGGACTGGACTGGACTACATTACTTATAGACAAGATAGAACAACATGGACGTTTGCTCAATGTATTCGGATTTCAATACCAATGGCATCAGGTTTAAAGTTATGAAATTAACCGAGGAGACTTATAAATAAATCATTAATTAATTGATTCGGAATATTGCAACATTTCTCAATTCATTTCATCCTTTACATACAAACCTTATCAACAAAAATTACTATTTCGCTCGTTGGCACTTAGCGATAGGTACAACTAGTTTAGATGAAAATTATGTACTGAAAATGAAAACATTGTTTACCAAGCTGGATTTTGAAATCTGGCTCAAATATGGGACATGGAAAAACAAGGCTAAACTGTTTTCCTCTTTGTAAACGAGTACGTCGCATATGGCGCATCTTTAAAAAAAGTTCGCCGCTCGCAATCCGTCTTAATCTTCACCATCGTTAACCATCCTTGTTCCTGTTTGGTTTATTATTACCTCTTTGGTGTTTCTCTACCTTAGTAAACTATTATTTTGAGGCTTTCTTTTAATCTTGAAGGTGATGTTGCACTTCGCAAAAATGACTTAAAATATCGTAAACATAGCTCCTTTAACCAGTTTGGAATCGAAATATTTTGATTCCCAATTCAGCTAACTATAATATTTTTATTCTCAACAATGCAAATTAAATTGATGGTGAGTGCTTTACTTAGACACGTCACATCGAAACAATTTTCATCCACTACTGTACGTCCACTAACTCGAATTCCGGAAATTATTTTTGATGGACTAGAGAGATAGTTGTCGACAACTATTCAGTTATCGATCATAAAAAGTAGTCGATAACAGAAAAGCCAGTGTGTGCAGCTAGTTATCGATAACTAAGGGGCTTAGTTATCGATAACTAGCTTCGCACACTGTCTTTTTGTTATCGACTACTTTTTATGATCGACAACTAGATAGTTGTTGACAGCTATCTCTACTAATCTCTCTTGCGTTGTGATTCTATGGATGGAGAACTTGCAAACAACTGTGCAAACAACTGCTATGCGCAGGGAATTTGCACTGGCAGAAATTGAGTCATGCAAAAAATATCTGAAGGTAATTTGGGCCTCCACAGACTAGGCCAACTGTTATCTATAACTATTTAGTTGTCGATAATAAAAAGTTGTCGATAACAAAAAGCCAGTGTGCCAAGCTAGTTATTTTTGCGGAAGAGGGTTTTTGCGGGAATACATTTTTGGGACAACCTTTTTGGGGCGGATCCGGAATAAAATAGGCAAAAATTAGAATCTGCAAAAGTTTAGCATGTTTAGTGCCACCTGGAGCCAGGTCCTTGATTATGGCTCCTGGTGCCACACGGTATCCTGTTATAAGACCCCTCCATCCGTCCAGAACAGAAGAAAATTGCAGCAAATTGCAGAAGAAAATTTGCAGCAAAGTAGCATGACGGTACTAAAACGTGCTACTGAAGTTGGATCATAATCATGTGTATTGTCAGCAGAGCGGCTCCTGGTAAATTGGCTCCTGGTATTTCAGTTGAAAGTGTTTTTCAGCCTTTTTCGCCCTGCTGCCGCCCTCGCCCATCCCCACCCGCTGAAATGCTGATGAAAATAGCGTTGCGTGACGACCCATGTATAAACAGCTGCAAAAGCACCGACATGTTTGTGGTCCTATCCTTTCCAGTGTGATCTTATCTTTTAGTTTTAGTGCACTAAAAACCGAGGAACATTCAACAAATGACTAAACCGTTGAACAAGATGCCGTGATGATGAAATGCGTCGAATGTTTACAAAGATTGGTGTTGCGTTCGACTGTTTTCGAATGTTGACAGTTGGCGGTGTTCATCGGACGTTATAAACAGAACTAATATACGACGAACGACAAGATAATCGCACTAAAATGAACAGTGGAACTGTCTTCTACAGCAAATAAGGTAATAATTATTTCGCAATGTTTTGATATGTGGTTATTTCAATCTCATATGGGTTAAAACATGTGACACGGCGGACGAAATTGTATGCGTGACCCGCACAAGCTTGACCGCTAAAGGTCAAATAACTGGATTTTCAACGGACTTTGAAATGATCTCGCGCCGCTCTCAACCGTTACCCCAAATAAATTTTTGCAGCAATCTCGAGGCCACCCTTTTGAAATTCACCGCCAGAAGCTTAATCTATTTGAAGGTTTAGCACATGGTAAAAATGTATTTTATTCACAAAGTACTTTTACCGTGAGTGAAATATATGCCTTCGTAATTAAATTATTTTGTATGGAAAGAACAACGGAATATTTCCCAAAATCGTTGTGGCAAATATTTAGACATTGCACAAAACGTTTTCAGTGTTTTAAAGAACGTTGAATCATTCGTTTTTGCTTGCGAGGATAACAAACTCGTGCAATAATTTGACGCCTCAAATGGTGATTTTCAACGGAATTTGGTTATTTGCACTTTTCTTTCAAATAAAAGGATATTTTGCCAAAAAAAGTATACAGTGATTTTTGTTATACCCCAGCCTATCAAACATTAAAATAAGAGAGAAATCGAATTTTCCACCCTTGCCGCGAAATTAAAATTTTGTCCGGTTATTAGTGACAGGCTCTCTTAAGACATTTCTAGCAATTGCAGCATACAAAACAAAGACCAGATCGGGACTGTTCCTGTGTATGCGTCCCATACATGATAATAAATAAATCGCGGGGTTTTAAAATCATGGCTGAGATTGACAACGGAAAACCTGAAATTTGAAACAAGTGGCTCCAGGGCGCTAAACAATGATTCGAAGAGGTGCGCTTTTAAAATCAAGAATGCGAGAACGGACGCTTAATCAAGGAAATACGGTTTTTACTTTGACCTGTTCGTTAACAGGGCAAGAACAGTTTCCCTCGTAAAATCTGTTTTTTGTATTACATGTAAATGTAACAGTGAGAGAGGGAGAGGGAGGGAGAGAGAGAGAGAGAGAGCCTGGGATCGATGTTGTACCAGTGCAAAAGCTAGCTGTTCGACAATGTCAGGTGTAAATTATTAGTAAATTATAAGGAGCTCACACCTTAACCTGCTTATCGCTTTCTTATCACTTTTAATTTTGGTTTTATCATTGTTTTGTCCTGTTTTGATGTGCAATTTTCAGGTTGTTCCTTGAGCTCCTTGATTTCTGACCGTAAAGATTTAAGTTCCGCTTCCCAAATCTTGCAGGCACGAACAATGAGATAGCGCGACTTTCAGGAGGCGCGTCCCAGCTGATTCTGTATTCAATTGCATTTTCTTTCGTTCCATTTTCTACTGAATAAGAGAAAACCGCCATTAGTTCAGTGTATATTTTCTTGCTTAAACACTGGAGGTGTTTATTTAAAACTAGACCTTGTAGACCCGGGGTTAATTTAATCTAACATCGTATTCCGCACGTACCCTTACAATTGAAAAAGTAAAAAAAAAAAAAAGAATAAAATGTCTTCAACTTTGTCCCTAGAAAACACCTTGAGGTACGAAATTGTCAAAAATACGTAAAATCAGGATTATAAGCACTGGGCTTACACAACTTCGTAAGGGATTACTCAGTACTTTGTTACAACCATAGCCACAGCCATACATTCTTTGTGGATTTTCCCGTTTTAAAGGCAGATTCTCTCTAACAATATTCAACATATTGTTCATAATGTTCGCTACGGTTTGAAGTAACACAAGGCTAAACAATTGTTTAAAAAATATTTTTTTCAAAACAGAGAAACCAAACGTTTTTAACTCATCTTCAGGGTAAATGATGAAGATGACTTAATGTGGTAGACGTTTAGTTTCTCTTTTTTTCGAAAACAAAATTAAACAAAATATTTAGCCAACACATTGTTCTCAAACTTGCTGTGGATACTACACCGCACACGCCACACGCCACGCACGCACGCACACGCACGCACGCACGCACGCCAACAACGCCGTACACACCACGTCACTTCGCACACGTCGATCATACCACACCGCACGCTACATGACATTCGTAACATCACACACGCCACATGACACACCCCACACCGCACACGTGACATCGCACACGCCACACGCCACACCGCATAAGGCCACACCTAACACATCACAGCTCACACGTCACACCGCATCAATATCGCTTGGTTAATGGCAGTTTATTTACAGAGTAAATACCTGTTAAATAAAAACTCACCGGTCTCATCAATAAAATAACTCACTAGAAAGCTCTGTTTTTTCTGTAGAGTTTTAATGAAGTTCCAAAAGGCTTTTCGATCCTCTTCTTGGTAATCCTTGCTTCTTCTTTTCTTGTTTCCTTTTTTCTGATGCTTTCAATGTCGTATTCATCCAATACGTCGGTCATATAATGCAACAGCAATAAAGGTTCCAGATCTTTAATAATATTCTCCATATTACTCCGAATCATTTTCCTGTATTTGTCGTCCAATGATGTATCTGGGGATGGTCTGACAGCCATTTTACCCGCAAGAAAATCTTGAATATTTTGCTTCTAGGGAAGAAAAATAAACAGCAGAACTGACACTTCTCCTCAAAATAGGAATACCGTAAATCCTCGAATAAGCGCCCCTCTTATCGGCCAAATTTGAAATAAGCGCCCCCCTCCCCTTCCCCTCTGTTTTTTTTTTCCGGTTGAGAACCGAGACAACAAAGGTTGAGTATTGTGTTGGGATGTTTATCACTCGTCATTTTGTATAATCATCGGTAATTCAGAATCAAAGTTGAAATACTTTTCACTGCTATACGAACAGATTTGCTCATTAATCATTAATGAGCAAATCTACGTACTCGTTTCAGTTTGTGAATATGTTCGGCGAGCCCAAATAATTACGAATGCCAAGGGTGCCGCTATTAGAACTATACATAGGTTATGTTGTTGTTTACACGGAAAATGTTATATTACAAAAAAAATAAATGACCGTTTAACCAAGATTTGCGAAACATAAAATAAGCTTCCCCCCTCGAATAAGCGCCCCTTTCGAATAAGCTTCCGCCCCCCGCCCCACCCCCCCCCCCCCCCCCCACCTTATCATGCTAAATTTGAAATTAGCGCCGGGCTCTTATTCAAGGAGGTATGGCCTTAAAAGTACACATATTGACTCATTTTGATATTAATCTTTCTTTCTATTTAATTGTTTCTTTAGTTAGACCCGGGTCGCACTTGCGGACAAGTTTTGAAATGTCCCAATATTTTCAAAATAAATTGCAGGGGCATGTTGTCAGAGACATCTTGTAGAATAACAAAAGGTTTTGTTACTAGCACAATAGCTTTGCACGTGCTATAAACCTCTTGGGACATTTCTCAGCTGCCCTCTGCAAAACAACGACGTGAAATGATCAAATTCTGGGCTTTGGGGAGAACAGCGTTGTCCTTCACAACCTTATTAAAATCTGAAGTTGGTTCGACCTGTGACGATTACCACAGAAAATTAATAGAAACAAACGAAAAAACACATATTGTAAATCCAGTTTTTGGTGGCGTAAACCAGATTATACTTGCACACAGTGCTGGAAGCCGCGGTAAATTTGAATCAAATATATGGCAACATGTGCTGCAAAATAGAGATTTGTTGTTCTCAGAGAAAACACAATGGTTAATCAAGAAAGCATTGTTATCTGGAGTCACCCGGTGCGTGTGGATGTGACTTGTCCAGCTCCAGTGCAGGACTACGGCACCTTTGAAGTTTTGTCCGTTTTGACAAGATTTTTCCGACTCGCAACAAGTAGGTCGCACTTGTTTTGTGATTATTGTATCAAACAAATCTCAAAACGTGTCACACGTGCGACGCGGGCCAATCATAAGACTAGGCTTCTTTGTTATTTTATCTTTTTGGACAAGTTGTTCGTCCTGAAAACGTAGGTCGCACTCATCTTTGCTATAATTGACGATTAAATTGAAGAAATCCACCAAAGGTACCAAACTTGTCCGCAAGTGCGACACGGGCCTTATAGGCATTTCAATTTTTGCACAAACACGAAAACGAGCCTCGTGAGGATAGGTTTTGCAGTTTCCCATACAATTGTTCCCATACAATTGAAAAAGCCATATTTTGCGACTTTTTGACAATCTGTGGGAATAATAAAACAATTATCCTGCTCAATTGTGTGGAATATCGTCTGATTTTTAGCCAACTCAGCCTTAACGGCCTCGTCGTTTAAAGTGTATATGACAGATATTTTTTTTATTTTTGCTTGATCGAATCTACATAGGATCCTGATACGACATCGAAAAAAAAAATTCCATATCGCTTTTTCTTCACCGCGTTTTAGCCGTCTAAAGACGTGAAATTTCATTTCCGGTTAGGTAAAAAGCCGAGCGAGGTGGAAGGTCCTGGACCGAGTCGGTCGTGACGTCAAAACCAGAACGCCTTCGACAACAACTCAAAGACAGCGAGGAGTTTCGTGGCTTGTAGCCGTGTATAACCAGATATATTTTAGTTCAAATTTTGTCTAGAACCGTCAAAACTTACACAAAGTTTATGTCTTACGGATGATTTTGAGTTTGGGAGGCGATTCTGAGCGATCATACGCATAATTCCAGTGTTTCTTCGACTGTTGATGAAGTTGAGTGCGATAGTTTTAATATTCAGGTTTATAGAAGCAGCAGCAGACAACTCAGACCCAGAAGGTCCTTATGATGAGTGGGCTTCAAGAGTACATGTATACCGCTAGCAAGATAACGACAGCGATATAATTTCTCATTCTGAAAGAACGTGAATTTCGGAGACCCGGACATGCTGGAAATGCGTGTGTATAACTACGCCGTAAAAAATAACATTGTTTGTTTTACACATATTGCGCTGTTTGAATCGAAATGAGTTGAACCGATTTTGTAATAAGCTTTTTAAAATTCGCTTGTAGTTCTCGTTAGTTTATCTTGAGTTTTTCCCTTTTCGAGGACTGTTTTCGTGAGGGGCGAAGCGAGAGCAACTCGCGAAGCGGCGGAGCGACTTTGAAATCGAATGGATTTTTACGAAGATCGCGGCACGCTCCAAATTGTAAATAGTGTCACAGAAGCGGTCACGACTACACAAGAGGGTTTTTTTCCTTTTTTTTCGCTCCTAAAGGTATTTTTGTTTTTTGAATTTTGATTTCAGTGTCTGTTGTCTTTGCGGAAGAAAAACAAATGCAACTGCAACAATCTTCGGTAGAGGCAGACCAATGTGTACAATGTGATATGTGGATAAATAAAGTTACTACCGCGAGCCCATCATGCAGCGTCGAAAAATTATTCAGAACTGAGCGAAAACGTTACCGGACAAAATGGTTCTGAATCACAACTCCGGTTTTCTTAAAGATAAAATTATTCCTCTGCCTCCCAAAGTAAACCACTGTTGACTGAGAAAACTACTAGTGAGAGCTTATGAAAAGCGATTCAGGCCAAGTCATCACAACAGCGCATTGAATGAAAATCACGCAGCTGTTTGTTTCTGACTTGTCCTGGGACTCCGGGACATAATTGCTCCATGAAACATTCTTTCTAAAGATGAATAAGAAACTCTATCAAATTCAATGACCATTTTTTTCTTAAATAGCCTTTAGGAGCGAAAAGAAGGAAAAAAACCTTGTATAGTCGTGACCGCTTCTGTGAGCACTATTTACATTTGGAGCGTGCCGCGAATCTTCGTGCTAAAGATCCTAGTCGATTTCAAAACTCGCTCGTCGCTTCGCGAGTTGCTGCCTCTTCGCCCCTCATGAACAGTCCTCGAAAAGAGAAAAACTCAAGATAAACTACAAGCGAATTTTAAAAGCTTATTACAAATCGGTTTTCACCTCATTTCGGATTCAAACAGCGCAATTGTGCAAACAAACAATGTTAATTTTTACGGCGTAGTTATACACACGCATTTCCAGCATGTCCGGGCTCCGAAATTCACGTTTCTTTCAGAATGAGAAAATTATATCGCTGTCGTTATCTGCTAGCGGTATACATGTACTCTTGAAGCCACTCATCGTAAGGACCTTCTGGGTCTGAGTTGTCTGTTTGCTGGCTTCTATAAACCTGTATATTAAAACTATCGCACTCAACTTCATCAACAGTCGAAGAAACACTGAATTATGCGTCTGATCGCTCTGAATCGCTTCCAAACTCAAAATCATCCGTAGAATTAACTTTGTGTAAGTTTTGACGGTTCTAGACAAAATTTGAACCTAAAATATATCTGGTTATACACGGCTACAAGCCACGAAACTCCTCGCTGTCTTTGAGTTGTTGTCGAAGGCGTTCTGGTTTTTTGGACGTCACGACCGACTCGGTCCAGGACTCCACCTCGCTCGGCTTTTACCTAACCGGAAATGAAATTTTCACGTCTTTAGACGGCTAAAACGCGGTGAAAAAGCGATATGGAATTTTTTTTTTTTTTCGATGTTCATATCAGGATCCTATGTAGATTCGTAATCAAGCAAATAAAAAAATATCTGTCATATACACTTTAAGTATCAGGCAACATTCCGCGCGATTTCGCAGGATTAATTGTTAGAATATACGTATCATTTGAAAGTGTTTTGATGGTTGGTTTCACAGTAGTCACATTTAATGACTAGACTCCCGAAAAACTACCATACTCCAAAAATATACTATTTGCGTACTTGAATTTCTAGGCGTCCTCAAAGCATAGATAACGAAACAAGCAACAGTAAAAATTAAACGAGAAATTTGGAAGAACCGTCTTTCTTAATATTTTTGAAGATTATTTAAAAATTGCATCAAGTCGTTTACCAATTCGCATTGTTTTGGCAGAGAACAATAGACTAGATAACCTGTAATACGCATGCTCCCTGTTCCTGCAAAAGAACAGTTATAACGTGGAGCATGAGTATGCAAGGTACCTCTACCCTATTAGGGACTTTATAAGCAAACCACGACGGCAATGAGAATGTCGCTAAATAAAAGGTTGCATGAGCAGTGCAATAGCTCTGCACGTGCGTTTATACTGATTGGTACATTTCTTAGCCGTCTTATGCAAAACAACAATGTGAAAAATGTTGCTAGAACGTGGAGCCGTAAAACGTCGAAGTTTTGAAGTTTATCTTTGGATTTGAACGCTACCTTTTTCATATTCAGCTGAGGATAGTTCTGACACCGATAGACAAACTGAATGAAACAAGAGATTCGCGAGATTCTGAAGTAAAATATAAATTCATTTTGTAATCGATGTTGCCGGCTGGTATTGCTTGCCGGAAGTAAAAAAGCAAGTAGAGCGACCGAGGCACTGGAATAGATGGGTCTACTTTGTTTACAATTGTCGGGATGTTGCTGTGAACGTTGCTATGTAAATATATATACAAATCAAGGGGGAATTAGAGAAAAACCACTTCAAATGTTAATGTTTTCAAAAGATGGTATTTGCATCAGACTAGGGCGTAAATTAGCGCAAGCAACACAATTTTCTTGGCACAGATAAAACTGAGCGTACATTACTTCCAGTCATGCCATTCGTGGCGATCCGCATAAACTAGCTAGGTTTTACACTAATTCTGCTCAATAAATTATATAAAGGTAAAGTCATTCGAAAGATTAGTTTCGAGATAAATAACACTTCGCATGGAATATTTTCACTTACGATGAACCATGTTACGTTGAAAACAACGGTTTACGCGACTGAGACTACGAGTAGCCACTTCTTGTTTTTAACATAAATACGCTAAACGCCGTTGAAATTAGTCAAGCGAGGTATGTATCTTTAGCCCCTTCCACACGAGGCAAGTTTTGCCTTGACAAGTTTTCACTTGACAATTTTTCCTTGCTCGTGTGGAAAGGGAAATTTGGCAATTTTTTCCTTGACAAGAGTCCTTGTTCCCTTTCCACACGAGCAAGGAAAACATTGTCAAGTGAAAACTTGTCAAGGAAAGCCTGCTCGTGTGGAAGGGGCTTTAAAAGACACTAGCTTGGGTTGTTGCGGTTTTTTTCTTTACTACTAAAAGCCTCGGTGGAACTTTCATCTAGCTATTTATTTCAGGGTAAAACACCTTATTACGCCTACTAACCTGGGCCCGTTGTTCGAAAGCCGATTAAACGCTAATCCAGGATTAAAAGTTAATTGAAGTTTTAATTTCTGGCATATAAAAAGTGATTTTCACTGCTAATGTTTTGTGGAGTTGGACATAGTCAATGTCAAAGTGAAGGACAACAAATATAGACAGAAAACTTCCCTGAAAAGTTACAAAACTGAAATCAAAATTCCACGCTAATCCTGGATTTAGCTTAGTCGTGCTTTGAACAACCGGGCCCAGATATTAATTCTTGGTACTGACTACCTCTGAGATTTAGCCGTGGTGGCAAAGTTTAACGATACTCAGTTTACATCATGTTTTATTTTGTATTGCGTAATCGATCATAACACTGCATATTTTGAGTACATATGACCAATATTTATTATCCAACTCCATTCAGTAATGTACGATTACAAATATCTCACGATATGTAATTCAGTGTACTCCTGGAGATCGGTTAAACAGGTTTTCTGTAGTCTTCGTATCCGTCGCGCAACACAAAACACAGTTTAAAAAAGAACAACGTCAGATAATAAATCTCTTATTATACATTTCAGTGTGTAGTATCGCTGTTCACTTTTACTGGTGATTTGATGTTGACTCGCCCTATACGGCTCCCCCAATGCCCAAAAATAACTTCATTTTTTTCTTTTGTCGCGAAAACTGTTCAGCATCAATCATACTCAACCCTCAAAAGCTGGTTTGGGGCGATTTGTGGCGCTTATAAGGCACAACATTCGAGAATTTCCGAGAATTTCCGACGGCTTAACGAAAAACGAACCAGGAATGACCGCGGCTTGGAATGGAAACGATTTGTACTGTTTTGCGTGTTCTCGCGCGTGTTTTTCAGCAACTATGAAGGTCGATGCGAACAAGATTTTACTGAATTTCTTCACATTATATAGCTCTCTTATCATTGACACGTGAATGGAGACTACGCAGTGGAATTAAAGAGCTTGCATTTCTTCAAAAAGGCGAGTGCTCATTTTGATTTTCACCGACAGAATTTGAGTTTGTTGTTTTTTTGGAAGTCCTGAGTTTCACCGCCTGAACTAGCTAGCTTACGGTTTTTAAATTACAATCTCCGTGTTTAGACTCAATTCCTAAGTTTCAATCATTTGCTTTTCGTTTCTCCTTTTCTACTAACAAACCTTCCGTTAAGTTTCATTCAAGAAAGAACCTAGTGATACCGGTAGTCCAGAAAATAGTTTCTCGGCAAGTATAAATCCATAATTGTGGCCGTACGTTGAAATTGCGATGAATGCAAGCTTTGAATCGAGTTTGTCGAGGCTTCGCATAAAATGAAAATTGTAAATTGCCACCCGACCAATGCAAAAATTAGATTAACATGGGAAGATAAATTGTAGAAAACTGAGGAAACAGTTTTACTCGAAAAATGCTGTCAAGAGTATTGAAGTACTATTTTAAAAACTCGTGCATCGTGTTTCATCACGATTCCAAACACGAGAAAACAGATGAAAGCACGAGCCATAGGCCGAGTGCTTTTTATTGTTTTCGAGTGTTTTGGAAATCGTGATGAAACACGAAGCACGAGTTTTTTTCAAATAGCTTCTCAAACAAAAGCTTTTAAAAAGAAAGCACTAATTAGTAAGTAGTTTGACCCGCATTGTTCTCCAGTTCTTAATTCACGGTTACCAAACGAAACCTCTGAATAGTAGTCAATAAAATATTTTTTTGGCACCTCTAATTAACAGTTTTTCTAAATCCGTTGGGGAAACATGATCATGAAGACAAATGTAAATGAGTGAAAATTTGTTTATTTTGCATTTCGAGCAATGATGGATCATTTACTTTAATGCCCTAAGTCATTGAAATATCTTGTAGCTCTTCTAATGGAAGAAGAGCGTCGCGACTAACTATGGGCGGAAAGTCACGAGGTTTTTTCGACTTCGCATCTGGTATAGTTAAAACATTGAAATTCCTTTTTTTTCTTTGAAAAATGCTTCCATGATAATTATTTAGTTTAAGTCTAAGTCATATAAATGGCCGCTAGAATCTTGATATCCAATAAAATTGGATATGAACATTACTAGTGATGTTCATATGAATATCACTAGTGATCTTCATCTGTCATTTGCTTAGATATCAAAAATCATGCACGCGACAAACGTTTCCCGCCACATGGTCTTCGCCGGGTATCAAACCTTATACACGTGACGAAAATGTGTGGCTTCCTCATAGGTTAATTACCTCATGAATTATTAATGAGTTTTAAGAAGAATGAAGATTGTCCTAAAATTTGCCGGTTGCGTACTTTGAATGGTTTTTGTGTTAAATTTTGAAATATCTTCTCATTTCAGCTGCTTTTAGTGGTGAAATTCTGTTCGAGACTCCATTGTCTGTTCTTCACAGCTACGTACCTTTCTGCAATTATATATTTTGGTATAAAGAAATTAATGCGTCCGAGTTTCTTGTTATTTGGATTCATTCATTTCTTCGGTATTGTTAATAGCGACCTTGGCGTTTAATAAAAACAGATTTTCAAGATTCCTGGCATCACAGAACCATGCAAGTAGGAAACAAATAAAAACGTGAATATTTGCCGGCCTTTTTATTGTAGGCCTCAGATTAGAAAAGTAGTTTTTGTGGATCTGTCAAATCAAACCTGATACAAGAAAGTCTGCGACTTTATACCTTTAGCTTTCCTGCGTTTTTGGCAAAGGCTGGAACGTCGTGAACGGACCGTATTCCCTTGTTCGTCGTGCTTTTTTGAAGGACATTCTTGGTCAATACTTTGCTTTAGCGAATTTTTTTCCAAAGTTGATAAAAATGGTCGGTAAAGCATCAGCTTATCCAGAGAATTCTGCTCGAAGCTTTCAGGGGAGAAATATGTACGGACCAAAGACGAGTATGCTGGCGCAGTTGGCGTGAAATCTTTGCCTTTTCATTAATGCTCACCCATTCATTGCATCTCTTCTCGTCTTTAGGGAATAGTAAAAAAGCTTACGCCTGATTTTGCAACGAGTTTACTGATCAGGTTTAAAAGCAGAGCGACAAACACCATACTTGTTGATGTTTTTGAAACTGCAAGAATTTTTGTAATTCTCGCTCTTCTCGCGTGGACTCGCGCGTGTATGTGACGTACATATGTGGTGAGCTTCCCCAGATTCCCGACTAATTTTCCGAAGTTTGCCCCAACGTTTCCGTTTGTGGGGGGGGGGGGAAAGCGTCTGACAATTAAAAAGGCAGTTTTCAAAATCGAATATCTCGACCGACTGTTTTGTCGCCTAAATCGTTTCAAACTTAAGAATATGACAATTATTCATGAATATTCCCCTATCTCATTTCGACTTAGAAGACTAATCTTTACTAACTAAAATTTTTGTGTGCTTTTGATCTCTTATTTAGCATATCCCCAACCGTCTGACTATTGGCACAACTCGCAGGTCTGATTGACTTTTGATAAGTTGGCTCGGGTGCTTCGCCCCTCGCGCAACTATCAGCCGATAGAAACCGAGAGCGGGAGCCCGTCTATTGTTAGATTTGAGATTTAGAAGGTATTTATTGAAGGTATTTCAGTAGGTATTATGTGGATGTTAGTAATATGAAACTGCTTATTGTTTAATACTTTAGATCATCTTGGGTCTGGCACCGCTTGCCACTTTGTAAATATGTTTTTAAAAATCAAAAAAGTGACAAGTGCAGATGCAAGACGACACAAAAAAACTGAATTATATATCACTGTGGTTCTGCTCAGAAGTCGGCGTACGGAGGCCGAACGAATGCCTCACTTGGTTTATTTAAACCATGCTAGTAAACCCTAGTAAGTGTTGTACATCGAAGGTTGTATGATAGGATATTCGTGAGTAAATAAAGATTTGAATGATGATGATGATGAAGTAATTACTTGTTCGGTTTGTATACTATTTTAATAGTATCAATTCAATTAAAATTAGCTACTGACGCGCAGTAGACATAGTCAGACTATGTTTTAGAGAGCTGTCTCTAGTCCGTTTTTTTTCCTCCTGGGAAAAGTGAGGAAAGGAAACAAACACAATACAATTGGAACCCCCGTTAATGCGGACACTCCATGGGGCCAAAAACTGGCCGGGAGAAGTGCGGCAGTTCCACCTGTAACTAAGAAATGCGCGACATGACAATCGCCCGTCCCTACTTCGAGAGAAATGGCGACATAAGCGAAGCAGTCTTAGTAGAGATTTCGTTTCATTAACAGGCCTTATCGTTCAAACTGTAGCTAGGGTTAGGATCGTACTGATTCTTCTAAACTTCGCTTACCTTCGACTAACTTTAAAAATATGGCCTTGCCTAAGCCTTGGTCGCGGCTAAGAAGTTCCCACTCTTTCATCTGCGAGAGGTTTTTAAATACAAAGCCTATGAAGATTTTATAAGGAAAGAGGCCAAGAGAGGAAGACGAGGGGAGACTGGAGACTGGCGAAGAGGAAGGAGAAAGTGTTGCCCTGTAAAAGTAGTTTTCATTAATTTTGATATTAATTAATATCAATAATAATGATACTATGACAAACAATAATTATTATTGTTTGTCATAGTGTTGCAGTTTTGTTTAATAGTACATTATTCGAACAATCACGGGTTGGCCAACTGAAGACTGACTGCAGTCTGCCTCTATCGCCATGACAGTCTCGTGCAAGCTACTCATTGCATTCACAATGTCGTCTGCCACATCAGTAGTATAGGAGTTGGGGGTTCCAGACCATTTCACAAAAAAAAAATAGTCTAGCACGCCCCAACTCCATTACTAACTCACAGCTGTTGGTAAAAATAGTAGAACAAAAATAGTAGAACAAAAATAGTAGAACAAAAATAGTAGAACAAAAATAGTAGAACAAAAAATAGTAGAACAAAAATAGTAGAACAAAAATAGTAGAACAAAAATAGTAGAACAAAAATAGTAGAACAAAAATAGTAGAACAAAAATAGTAGAACAAAAATAGTAGAACAAAAATAGTAGAACAAAAATAGTAGAACAAAAATAATTGGAAGCAAAATGGTGGAATAAAATCTGGAAACAAATTCTGAGAAACAAAATGGAAGCAAATTCTGAGAAACGAAATGGTGAAATAAAATCTGAGAATAAAAATCGACAGCCTAAATCGACAGCTTAAAATCGACAGCCTCAATCGACAACCTAAATCGACAACCAAAATCGACAGCTTTAATTATTGAATATTTATGATGCCCATATGCCAGGCTTGTTATCCCCATCATCATGAATATATCTTTTATCATCAAAACAACTGAGTGATACTTTATTTATCTCATAACTTCCGAGTTGGATGGTTTTGACTTCTGATTGTTTTCATTTTATGATGCATCTGTTTTACCTTGGAATAGTGTGTCTTTGTAGTTGTCATGTGTGATGTTCTTTTTGATGACATTCTTTTTGATTCCTTTTGCAGTCTTTCCCCCTTGTCGGTTGTCTTTAATGTAACTATACATCTTAGATCTCAAACCAACGAATTCACAAATTGGAACTCCTGCTGCTTTCATCCTTGAATTTACCAATTACTTTCTTGTTTGCTTGATCAAAATGTTTGGAGCTTTATTGTAGTCACTGTTATCAAATCTGTCTTTATCATTCCAAAAGTCTTGGTACACATCTTCAGCTTCAATCTCATATGTGAGACTGTCTGTGTCTGTGAAGAGTAACTTGGCTTTGTCTCCATATTTAGTTTTAATGTAGTTATAATGGAAATCATACATCAACGTTTTGCTCAAGTCGAGGATACACATACCCACATATGCCGGCCTGTTAAGAATGAGAGTTTCTTTGATCTTATGTACAGCCACCAAATCCTCATTAAATATCTTGCTGCTGACATACGTCGGCTTGCTTGTCAGTTTCAACAGTTTCTTCTTGTCAGTCCACAAGTCTGATATCTACTCGCTTTCTGATATTTTCCATTGTTTTACCGAAGACACTGTTATTCATCAGTTTGAAGAAATCTTTCTCAAAAGCATTTTTTGGCATTTGTGCGTTGTCACAGTATTGAAGTCTATGTATTGTTTCATCCATGGAGATTGATTGAAACTCAAGGACTCCGGTGTACTTTTGTCAGTTTCAAACCGAGACTCATATATAATTGAAGACTTCTGTAATGCAACACATATTTTTCTTTGTTGCCAAGTGTGGGAATCAATTTAGAAACAAGTCCTGTTGAGATGTTGTATTCAGCTGCAAACTTTCTTGCAATAATCGGACAAACATGTCTTCTGTTACTTTCACCTTTTTTCAGGTCCAAGTGATAATCATTATGAAGATGATGTAATTCAGCAGGGTATTCAAGGTCAACTTCCAGTACCAACCCTTTCTTGCTCTCTTCAGTATACTTGCCAAGGTTTTGTTCCTGCAATCTGATTTTGTGTCATCCATCTGAACCCCCCTGTTTGGAAGATATTGACTCATGGCCCACCCATAAAGATTATTAGCATCAAGATACATAATATATTTTGAGGGTGAATCTGCCATCAAAGGTTTTCATGTACTTATTATTTGCTGTTCCAAAACGATTAGCAATGTAGCTGATGCCACCACGCAATCCCTTTTCAATGAACTGAAACATATCAATGTCAACCATGAGCTCAAGTTTCAATTTTAGTCATTTTCAACAAAGCATCCCAAGATAGTCAGGACTTGTGAAATATGACATGGATCAGTTTATAATACTCCATGCAAGTTGTCCTGAAGGATTCAAACACATCAGCCAACAACAGGATATCTGATTGAAGATACAAGTCATGATACTCACCCATGTTTGTTCAAAGAGAAGGTATTCCACACATTTTGAGCATGTTGATAGTCTTTCATTTGATATATGGTTATCATTTAATATGCTGTAAAAGTCTTCTTTTGATGGAAGTGTTTCATTGAACTTATCAAAACTATCCATGAAATCATAGGGGTAAACTCCTTTGTCTTGTCATCAGATTGAGTTTTTTCTCCTTCAAATATTTGGGAGAGTATATTTCAATGATTGTTGTGGAAGATTACTTGCCAGCTTTTCAAGACTGGAGCTCATGAATTGGAAGCTGTCAAGAAACCCAAGATGTTTTACCAAGCATGAAAGCCATGTATTTCTCCATGTTGTTTGGGATAGCGTTAATATTCATCCTGCACCTCTTCTCCTTTCTTGTTTCTGAAGGTGTGCTTCTTTGCAATGGCTCCAATCTCTTGCATAATAAAATGACTATCATACCCTCTCAAAATTGTGGAAGATAACTGGGATTTTCATTTCTTCAGGGCTTATTCGCAGTTGGAGATTGCAAACTTGATGGGCTGATCCTCGGAATTGCCCAGTGATGTGACAATGATCTCTGACTCTAACATCTTCTTCAGCATATTTATTGTCACATATATGACATGTTTCTGCTTCAAGGAATGCTGCTTCATTTTCTTCTGTCATTCTTAATGGTTTGTTGAATGATTTTTTCATTTGATTCTTGCAGTATTTGACTTCTTGAAGCATTTCTTCCATGAATTTATGTACTGCATTAACACCTCTGTATTGTGCCACAGGTTTGCTGTACTTATCATCATAACAACATACAATCTTATAACCATATCCACAGTCTGTATGCTTCTGATAGGCTTCAGTGAATGATTTATCATCAGCAGGTTTACATCCTTGAATCTTTTCTGTCAGAGCCTCAAAATCAGCATAGATGACAAATGGCACTTGTTGTTGTTTATTGAAGTTGTTGAATCTGAGAATGTTGTTATCTTTATCAGGCATTCGGATTGCTTGTGTTCCATTCAATTGAAGGCAGTTATCTTTGTGATTGTTTAATATTCTTTCAGAACTGAAACACTGCAAACAATACATGCAGAAGTGTTTCCTGGCCTTATGTTTCGTTTGACAGTACATGAATTTGTTGAAATCCTTTATGAGTGACATAATGTTTGTTTGCATCTTTTGTTATCAGCAACAGTTTCCATGTGGTCTTCAAACGTTTCTTTTGATATGTATAAAGGATAAGGCTTCTTTTCTTCATAACCGAATACATTGATTCGGATGTTGTTGTTTTTTCTCAATCATGTTGAACTGTTTGATGGTTACCGGGAATGTGATTCCAGTATAGTCCAATTGGTTGATGAGGGCTTTGTCAGATTTTTTGATTCGCTGAGGGTATTTAGCTTTGTGGGCTCAAGTGTCTGATGTGACACCATCTGAAGCATTCATTATCTTCATTCTTCATATTAATCAATCCTTTTGGCAGAGTTTCGGAGTTCTTGTGGAAGCATAATATATGATGAGCCTTCTGTTGGTGGCATATCTCACAACATTGAGATGATGACTATCAACAGATTCAATAATCCAGCCAAGAACCCTCGAGATATCCATTGAGCTATCTTATTCAAGATTTGCTGTTTAGATAATTCAAGTGATCCGGCTATTTCAAGATTGTTGACTATTGTTTGAGGTGTGCTGTTGAAATATGCTGTTCTGTACGTTGTGATGTTGTCTGCTTCTTTTTGACAACGATACTTTGAGAGTTTCAATGAATTTCAAGCCTTTCATGGATGTCAAAAGGTTAATCACGTGGTATTCAACAGCTTTTCGTGTGTTTTGCATTTGTGTAAGCGGGTCTTTCATGTTTTTTTATACTGATTTCAAAAGACTTTGTGTAGCCTTCAAGAGCTCTTGCGACTTGCTCAATCTTTGGTCCTTGATGCTGGAACTGGCTTGATAGTCCTTGGTGCTGGAACTGGTTTGTAATCATCTCTGAATTCTGGTGGTGGAAGTAAGAGGTTGTTTTCATACTCCTGCACCATCTGCTTCACACCTCTGCGGGGGGTTGGGATAGGCTTTCGACGTTGTTGGTTGGTGGACTGATTTTGTGATGATTTAATCATCTGCATCATCAGTTTTATCAGTTGTGGTTTGCTCAATTGCTCGAGTGTTTGTTCGTCCATTATAATAGTTGAGATAATTTTTTCCATTTTATAATATTACTATATATATTATTTCTTTAAGCCAAATTTTTGGTGCGTTTGAAATGACCCCTGAAATCAGAGTCATTTCAGCAATCTAAGATGGTAATAATATTAATAATCAATACCAAATATCTTGATCTTTTCTTTTGGAATAACCAAGCTGAACAAGATAATCTTCAATGATATTTGTCTGCTCTCCTTGAATCTGGATTATCTTCTCTTTTTCCGGCAACGATGATGGCAGCCCCTGCTGCACACTTCTTCTTGAATTCACTTAAAATCTTTTTCTGGGTGTCTTCGCTGAAATATGGTGGAAGACCGCTCTTTGATTCAGTGAAGAGGTCCAGATATGATGGTTATCTTCTTTTTATTCTTCCAAGAAATAATTTTCACGATAACATCTGGAGCATCAAGACTCGACACAGTAATATTATTTGGAATTAATGGCATCAACTTTATATATATATGATTGATAAAAAATTCGGTGTGTTTGAAATAACCCTGAAATCAGAGTCATTTCAGACAAAAAGGAAAGGGGTGCTTTATTGATCAGCGTTCTGCTTCTCAACATTGCGGAGATGTTTTCTTTGTATTGAGGTGGCTCCATTTACCAGCAAGTGAATAATCCCGGTTATTGCATGGAAGTACATCTCCATTCTTTGTTTAACATGTATTTGGTCTTGCTTTGTGTGTTTGCTTTATTCCTCTCTTCTTCACTGAAATATTTGATTGGTCTTCCCATTATATACTTGCTATATATAATTACTTCTTTATACCATTTATAGTGCGTTTAAATCCTTCATTGGTATCCAACTGTTGAATTCATCACTATAACCCCTTCCACTTCACTAAAGCTTGTTTCTTCTTATAGTTTCCTCCGAATGACTTTATCAATACGAAAAACATTCTGCTTAGCTTTTAATAATTCGGGTTTCATAGAAACTCCCATGGATATCTTCACCTCTGAGATCTTTTAGTTTGTATGTGATTGGATTAGTGTATTGCATATTATCAACTGTGAACACTTCTTCTGTCCAGTTTGGTGTATAACCCTTGTCAAACACTTTCCGTTTATATTTACTTATTCTTACCTTATCACCAACTTTGAATTTTGGTTTTGATGATAACGACTCCATTTCACCATATAGATTGAAATATACAACTCCTTCATTTTTCCTTTTGCTCGCTTCAATAGGTGTCATTTTAATGCTTGAATGCTTTGTACTATTGTACTTCTTTTACCAACTGAGGTAGCATATCTAAATATTGTTGTTGTATTTTTTAGCTGTGAACTGTTTTCCACATTTTATTTTTCATTGTACGATTCCATCTTTCAACAACTGATGACTTCTCTTCATTTTCTGTTGAATACAGTGTAATGTTGTGTTTATCAAGTAACGATTTCATATGTTTGTTATAAAACTCAGAACCTTTATCAGTCCATAAAAACTTTGGTTTTCTACCTTCTTTGAATATCGTTTTAAATGGCTTCAGTAACTGTCTCACCTTTTTTATTTTTTAATTGTTCAATCCATCCATACTTTGAGAAAACATCAATTTACAGTCAACAAATATTTAACCCCTTTATTCCATTTGCTGAATTGTTTGCATTTCAACCAGATCTGCAAGCCCTAATCTCATCTATTCCATTTACAATAACTCTTCTTGTTTTGAAATGCCTTTTGATTGGTTTATGAAGTTCATCGGCTAATTGTTTGAGCCCAATCATTATTACTCAACGCCGTTTCCCGTTTTTGGGCTTACTTTTGTTTAAACACCAAGACCTAATTTCTGTTTCGTATTTATTAATTTACGAACAGCTGTTGAACCCCAAGGTTTATCTTTCCATGGTATCTGATCAATTGATTTTACCATTTTTTTATCACATCTCCCTTATCTTGACCACGATCGTAGCCAATATCATGATAAGCTGATATCTTATCCAATTCGTTTTTTGGATGGACTTTCCAATCAATAACCTCCCCTGGTATCTGGGTTATATGATAGTTGATCAGCTAGGGGGTTATATGGTCCCCATATATTTTGTAATGAACCTGGTGTCCAGCGCTCCTTTTTGGGTGTGGAAGTTTTACCATATCAATGTTATGAATGATCAACCCCTTGACCATATTGGCTTCTATCATAAAGCGGATTCATTGGGATCACTGTAATTCGGTATACATGCTCATATCATTATGTGATTTCCTCTTCTCAATCGGTGATATTTTCTTTGAAATATCGCTCGTGAACGAATCCAGAGCTTGATCCCATAGTTTATGCCAACTTTTTTGATCTTTGATTGTTAAACGTAAAATCAGATTTTTACAGCTCGACTCAAAGCTTGACGTCCAAACAAGAGATCCTAAAAGAATTTTTTCAAAGCTCCTTTAAAGAGCTCTGACGCTATATAAAATCGCCCCATCTTGTGAGGGCATAACTAGTTTTTTGACTGTCCTAACGAACTTAGTCTTCTTTAATACCTCCACTCAGCACAAGGTTACAGAAAAACATCAATTTACCATTTAGTAGTTTGTTGATAGCCCAGTATGGTTCTACACCACTCAGTTGTGTGTTTCCTTTTGTTTAACACAATGATGACTTTCGTAAGCCATTTATAATATTAAGTTACATAAATATTTGATGAAATAGTTGATGATAAATCCGTGATTTAACACTGTGGATCTTTTGGATACAAAAATCAGGATTATGTTATTGTTTCCAATAATGATTACTTCCTGCTTTGACGTTTCATTATACAGGAAATACTAAAGGACCAATATCCACCAAAGAAACGGAATCTCTTTCCTGTAGTTTCATCTCCTGAATATATGAGGTTGTTTTTTTGCTTGTTTTGATAAATACGTTTCTCACACCTCATGTGGCATAACGAAGACCAAATGGATGCAAATATATTCACAATAATTATCAATATTTCCTGTAACAAACCCAGTGAGTGCCTGGCCCTAGTTTGTGAATCCAAAATTGAATAATGCGCCGCATTCCTTTCTTTATCTATGTTCGGTAAATTATCACGACTGAATATACCTCTGAAATGTTTTATTTTGAGTTGTCTTCAACCAATGCAAAAGATCATTGTTTGATAATGCTTTTGTTTTATAATTTTCAGAGAAGTTGCTCCGAGCAATGGGATTCCCGTTGAATGGGCTGTTTTTTGGCCAAGGAGAAGTCCTTTGCCTTTCTTTCCTTTTCCTTGTCTTTGCCTTCTTTGGTTTTTTTTATCCCCATACCGATTGGGTTGTCCCATGTGTTCCAGAAGAATGGTGGAGGTCGTGCAAAGGGAAGAATCAAACCGCCCCACTTCTGATGTTGGAGTTGGAGGAGGAGTGGCTAGGAACATATACCGGTAATGATCTTTTTGAACGATTGCCTATCAAACCTGCCAAGCCGTTTTTCCAGTTTTAAAGCTTTCAGCCAACAGGAAGGGATCCCAATAGATTGCAGAGAATACTGCGCGAGAAGTCCACCATTTTGTTGGGTTTTCGTTGGTTTAATAACTAACTGACCACCATTTTTGAAGAGCAATCAAGGAGTCTTTCTTTTTCTGTGATTCTTGTCCAAGAGTATGTTTATACTGAATTAGTTTGGTTGGATCCTTATTCTGTGGAATGAGGAAACCACACCGTCTGTCCCTTTCCCAAAAATCTTGTCAATCCCAAGAACTACCAAGAGGCGCTCATCGCACCAGTAGCGGAGAGCTGGAGCTGCCTTTGTGGTGCATATGGCAATAATTTTTGTCGCAAGTGATAGAAGTGAAGACCAAAGACTTCCGCCATGTTTGCCTGCTTTTTCGGATCTGTGTTTTTTTTGATATCTTGATATCAACTCCATTCCATCTCTTTGTGATTTCGCGATTTTATTAATCTGAGTTTTTGTTAGCATCAATTCATCAGATCCATGCAATTCGTTTCTGGATAACCTGATTGTGATTGCAGAATTATTTTGATAAGCTTTTGCAAGCTTTAATCTCTGTCCTTCTGATAGACTGACTCTGTGAAGATGATAAGTTTTCGATATCTTGTATATGTTTATATGTTAGATAAAATTTCAAGTTTTTATCTAACATGTTTAATTAATAATGTTACAGCGTCTTTGTTTAAACATGTTTTGGTATTAGTTGAATATTGTTATTAATCGGAACAACAGCTTGCCATTCTTCTGCTCAAGTTCAACGTCTTGTTCATACAAGGTAATCGCATAAATAGAATAGGCTGTAGCGGTTGATCCTGAAAGCTCATATTTAAATGTTAATTTCGTTGTTCCGTCTTTGATGTCCATTTTCTGCTTTGTGGAGGTCAAAGTACAAGAATGGGAAATAGAGAACCGAAATTTTGTGCGACTCAGAAGTGTCCCTTCTCCATATTCGTTGTTTGCGTGGACGTATTTTAAAATATCTCGGAATAAACACGCGATGGATCTGATGCTGGTGTGTAATGAACATCTGGATAGTCGTTTCCATTACCAACCTCAAGATGGCAATTCAAAAGAGTTTCGAGGATCTGTACTTACCGAACATGTATTATACAAAACGGATTTTTCTGTTTGTACGTCAAGACTTTGCGTCATCTAAAATGAACACAAAAAACATGACGAGGTCTGGTTATCCCAGAACTGATTTTGAAATTACCAGATCTCTGTTTGTGAACTGTTAGACCTTTCCACATTCTCACAGGAGATAAGTCCCATTTTTCGCGTTTTTGAGAAATTCACTCATATACAAGCTTTGACCCTCTGAATTAAAAGTTATTCGTGGAACTAACACTGCATTCGTGTGATGATTACCCTGCAATTATGGCCGCCTGCCAAATCAAGTTATTATCGCTCTCAATTTCGAAATTCAATTCTACTCGGGTGTTCGGCAATAGTTCACTTGCCGAGACTTTCGAAAAAAGAATATCTGTTCACGATATTTCAGTATGAACAATAGTGGACAAACCAAGAAGAGCTTTTCTGCTTGCAAAGCCCTTATTATAGGCCAATGCCTGAATCTTTTCCTTCTTCATGCACTACTGCTAAGTATCAAAGGATAGAAAAATTCCATTATTGAAGCTGTAGTTGTTGAATAAGCTGGACTAATATTTCAAGGCAAGTTTTTTGATTGTTGTACAACATGGTTTACTATCATTGCAGATCCGTTATACCTTTCTTGCGCCGTTCAACTTGATTATCAACAATTCCTTGATTAAACTATGACTCCCCGTTGACTATTTTCCATTATGGATCATCCAGCAGGCAATAGCCTTCCACCAAGACAGAAACTGTCTTTTGTTAACTTTAAAAGTCAAGCGATAGTTCGGGGGCATTATACCAGATCAAATTGGGTTACCTCTCCTGTATTGTCAACAACAAAATCGATAGCCGTCTTTTTTCTGTCTTGCAGTATTGCCACCATTGCGTAATTCAAAAGCCTGTTTCCAGTTCGACTTACAACATCTTCGTTTCTTTCAACAAATTTATGGATTTCTAATACATAGTATACTTGTATTACATAATTTTCCATCTTTTCGAAGTTTTCCGCCTGAAAGTAGTTGATTAACTGTTTTCATTTATCTCATAATCAGTTAATTGTGTTGGTGGTGTGTTGGTGATGTTTGATTGTATTAATAATGGGTGTTTTCTTTATTCTTTTTGCTCAATAGTTGAACTATCTTATCACCTGCCTTCTTTGTTGCAAAATCACACTGCTTTAGTTTGCAGTCAGCGTTTTTTCTAATGCTTTTCAGCAACCTTTTTGAATCCCGCAGCTTTCCATGTTTTTTTGACTGTCCCCTTGCCAAATAATTATACTGACAATTGATTTCATCACATCTGATTTACACCGCCTCTCCATAAATGTGTGGTTTTCACATATCGATCCGTTTTCTGTTTCTGTGGTCGTAATGTTTTCTTATTATTCACATCGCCTCGTCCCATTCTATATCAGAGCAGCAAGTAGAGCGATAGTTTTCTATTCGGGTTCTAATTAAACCTGTATATACAGTCTTTTTACTAAAAATACTTTGTTATCACCAAAAATAGTGATCTGGGCTCGAAATAATAGTACCAGTTATATGAAAAATAATGAAAAGAAGTTGCTTAGGGAGGCCTGTAGAATAATTTGTTTATTTGCCGAGAAGTAAGATTGAGGGCAGGTTTGGGCTTTTGCTTATTTCATTACCTCATTTCCTTTGCACTGACTACATCTGCCAACAAAATCCTTTAGTAGCTGAACAAATGGTTGTCTTCGCGTCTCTGAAATGGTGGATACATCCATTTCCAGTGAGATGCAAATGTCTCGCAGCCTCTTTATTGTAAACTTTCCCAGTTTTAGACTGGCACACAAGTTCACAGTTGTGTGCATCTACCATGATGGGATGCTGAGGAGCAAAAGTCTCCATGACTTTGTTAGTCAAGTCTTGGATGTTTCTCTCTGTGACCACTTCAATGCCTTTTTCGTTATCAGATGTGTCCGCCTGATAATTTTTTTTGCTGTCAATCGTGAAAAAAATCCTGCAATTTGCTGGGAGGTAAGGAACTTGGACGTCTCAAAGATATTGGCACCATTGCTTTGCTTTGCGCGTCGCATTGCTCTAGCAAGGTTTGAAGGGTCAGCTTTTTGCCCCGTACGTTCTCCAGTTTTTAACACTTCCGTAAGATAGCTTTTCTGGGCGACAGTGAGGTTTTTCCTTGTACCTGTTGTAGACTTCAGGGCCCAGCCCATTGGGAGCGCTTCAGAGTTAGCATCCGAAGAAACGCGCATGTCGTCAGTGACTTCCGGAACAACACCAGCACCATGTTCTAACCTTGTTGCATACAAGATCATCGCTTTGTCATAAAACGTTTCGTGTTCAAGGGCGTACTTATGCTTGCCACAGTCGAGATGTTGTTGAAATGAACAATACCGCTGATACGACTTGACGCACCCTTCTTCGGGACAAAATAACAGTTTTACTTTCTTTGTCGCTGTTATCGTTTATCACTATCAATCTCAGCTGGTGACACATTTGAGGCAGCTCCCTGATGTTCCTGCTGCTGCTTTGCGCGTCACCTGGCTTTGGCAGCTACAAACGAAACGTTAGAAATTGCATTGTCTGCAATTTTGTTGAGTTGAGGTAAACTAACGTTTTGTTAAATGAACTTGCCCCAGGGTAGAACTTTTCCCGAGCCAACTCCGTATGCTCTCCAACTTGCATCCCCTTCTCGGAGTATGCAATGTTGTTAATGAAACTGATGCCTTCCCATTTTACAGGCGTAACTTTTGCGAGAGGTTGCGGGCCAGTTACCGTCACGCTAACACCATCCATCCCACCAGAACACCCAATTGCCTCCATCATCTGGGATGCTGTCTCTATTTCATGGCCAGAGTTGAGATGTACTCTCATGTGGCTCTTGGTTGTGGCGGTCTTACGGTCACAGGCCCCTTTTCCGCCTTGGGGGTCTGAAAAATCTACGCGCTCCAGCTTGATATCATTCTTTGCTGCTACCTGGTGGACAGATAGTAAATTTGACGCAGAATGATAACAGCCGGCGTTATCCTGTCTGAGGTAAACAGAGGTAATATCTGGCATGATGTTTTTAAGTTGACTAAACACGTCGTCAATAACAGCTAGAACAGTGTAGCTATACCCTGGTTGCAGCTTTCAAAACAATGGACGAAAGTGGGCATTTCAGTTTCATCGTTGTCGTTCTTTTTCATAGCTATAGTTAAATGCCATGGTATTCCACGTTTTCCGAACCAGTCACTCTGACTTTCCCGAAATTTTCTTGGCAAGAACTTCATTGTCCAGTCCATTACCAAGAGGACGGACTGTTTATCCAGAGTCTCAAGGACTTCGTGCCTTGCTGCATCCTGATTAATAGCACGAAGAAGATGGGCCTTCCAAGCTTGAATACTCTGTTTTGATTGAGAAATGTCATAATCCATCTCGTCTCGCTCTTCCTTGCTGCAGTCAATACTGTCAAGGACTTCTTGGATTTCATGGAATACGGTTGTGAGAAGTTCGCACCTATCACATCTTGCATTGTGCTCGTGATCGCAAAGTGTGATGTAATCATCGTCTTTTCGATAGCTCAACGCATACGCTCGACAATGATGAGGGACTGTAGAATCTTTTGAGACGCGGACCTTCAAAAAAACAACGCAGAGTTAGTCAAGGACGTCAAATAATTGACAGTAGTAGAAAATTGTCGTGGTCGAAAAATTACATAAAATATAATTTTTGTGCCGTAAAACAAGTAGAAGTTTCTCCTAAAAAAATTAGACTACTGCAGGACTACTCGCTCTCGTTTTCTACGAGCGATAGTCAACTCGGCTACGCCGGCCTCATTCACTATTCGCTCGTAGAAAACTCGAGCTCGTAGTCTAATCTAATCTAATTCAAGCTGAGTTCACAGAAGGGGGCGGATCGTACTGGAATGCTCAAATTTCCGATCTCCCTCCCCGTCACAAGCGCAGAATTTGGGGAAGCGCCACCTCCCCGCCGCATCATGCTGGTTTTTCTTTTTATATCGCCGTATTGTTTTTTTTTTAATATTACAAATATACCTCCCCCTCCTCTCTCTAGTCTTCCCACAATTTGCATTTCAATATCCGTAGTTTTTACTCCCAGAATAATACGCGTCATAAAGCAAGAGTTGTACCTTATAATCACCCTTCGGGTAGCGTTTTGCAATTTGAAGTTTCTCTTTTTGCTGCTTGGCCCAAGTGAGACCCTTTCCGTAGACATCTCCAAGCTTTTCAACCACCTCTTCCAATTCCTCAAAAGCTTTGGCCCCGGCTGCTGAAACATAGTCCAGACCTCGCAAAGATTTCCTGGTAGATGCAGAACATACCTTTAGAACTTTGCACAATGTACTGCGACTCATTGGTGTGAAGCCTGTATCGCTGCAGTAACTGATATACTGTAGCACAATGTGCTCAGAAATGAGACTTCTCACAACGTTAGCGACCTTTATTTCAGCATGCGAGGACAGCTTGAGTATTTTCTCACCAAAAGGTAGATCCTGTACAATGTTTGTACTTGTTATAAATGCTACGAAGTGATCCAGCTTTTCTGGGGCAATATACATTCTTGACATTTTCCCAGAGGGGACTTTTGAACCTCTGCCATGGAGCAATATATGGTGCCTAGCTATGTTAAACCGATACCTGGACAAATTAGGCAACCATCTTTGCAAGTCCTTGAAGCTAACCTTGTCGACCATGATTGACAAAATCTGCCTGCGGGTGCTCCAGTGATCAGCATTATTATAATATTCAGTCAGACATTCCATCAGCGAGGAGTCCACATCACTTTCTTCATATTTATATTTTATTAGTGAAGTGAACAGCATTTCGGATTCATCAGGAGCAATCTCATTTAAACAAGCATTGGCAGCTTGTCGAGCTTTTCGGGTATAAAACCGTTTCATCCGCTCTGAAGCTTCCCCCCAAGGCGTTCCTAGCGAATGGCGAATGGGACTGATATCTCTTGAAGCCAAAAACTCGTTTAGCTTTTCCCTTGGCGATTCAATTTTCTCTTCAGAAAAAGATGGCTCGTAAAGACTTGTTTTTAAAGTGGAACTTGACATTGGAGTGAAAGAGACTTCATCGTCTTCATCTTCCTCTTCCTCCTCCGCCACTACTTCTTCCTGAAAAAAATAGAAGAAGGATTAAACCCGGCAGAAACGCAACGAGGAAGAAGTTTTATTATATATGAAAAAATCGAAAGAGATGGTAACAACATCATTAAAAAAAAAATACGAGGCAAAACGAACTGTGCACAGAGTTAAATAAGCGGCAATGCCATTTCGTTTAGTCCCAGTCCCCTCGCGGCTCGCTGTGTGCGTTTTTTCTCTAGTGTTAGCCATTGTAAGTGCTCACGCACAGAAAATATAAAATTATTGAATAAGAATATTCAACAAGCATTTAATACGTCCGTTAGAGTATGTAGTTAAGATGGGGGAAAACTGTTTGTGGATCAGAAACCTTTGAATTGGGCGAAACTGACTGGGGCGAGTTTCACACAACCCCACGCATGTCGTAATTATGGCTCCGTCAATTCCAAGCCCGACCATCCCCCCCCCCCCCCCCGGCATTTGTCGGGCATTTTACAACTTTTCCATCCCTAGGGTGGGGCATTTGTTATAACCGGGCAGCCCAGGGGTGGGGCATTGTCAAAGGCAACGCGATATTTCGTATTTTAAAAGACGTACACGTTTTGTTGTTTATTTAAAATTTCCTGATTGCCCCCGATAGAAAAATATAAAAAGTGAGTTGATATTAAAACTTGTTTGGGTCCCGCACTTTTTCAAGTGTACCGTAGCCCCACCCCCACCCCACATGTGCAAACATTTGCACCGTTGCTTTCCATGTGCGAACCAAAGATGTCAAAGATGGCGGAACGAAACTTCGACTTCAACACGAGAATTGGTGTGCTCAAGAAGATCAAGCGAAACTTGCCCATGCGGGAGCGTCAACTGTACTATAACGCACTTATCAAGCCCATAATGTTATATGGATCGTGCATCTGGAGCTCGGCATCAATTGGAAACATTGAACGTGTATGTAAACTGCAAAAACGGGCTGCTCGTGTCATTCTAGATGCGGACACGAGAGAAAGGAGTGCGGGGCTTTTTAAACGGCTTAATTGGCTGCCGCTTAAGGACGAAATAAACGTTCAGAAGTGTAGTTTGATATTTAGGCGTATTAAAGATGACTGTAACTGTCCAAGCTACATAACGCAGTTGTTAGCTAGAAACTCGGATCTGCATAGCAGGACTAGTCGCCATGGAAACTACAACTTAGTGTGTCCTCGTTACAACAGGGAATCGGAAGGGGAAGAACTTTCCAAGTCAGTGGAATAAAGCTATGGAACAGCATCCCTATTAATATACGGAAACGAGACACCACTGGTTCTTTTAAGTCTGCACTAAAAAAATATTTTTTAGCTTAGTTCCTTTTATATATAAATTCTAATTTGTTCTTTGAAATTCAATGTACATATTTTTATCATAATTTTTAGTACCCATACTCGTTTATTCTATATTGTAATATATTTTAGTCTATTTTAAATTTTGTAAATCATATTTTAGACCATTTAAATTTAGATACCTAGGATCGAGGGCCACTAGTTTATCAGTGTTTAACTGTTATGTGTTTACCCTCGTAAAATAAAGTTGCTTACTTACTTAACACATTTGCAGTTGTAATGAAAAAATGTTCCAAAAATCATGATTACAGGTATCAATAAAGAGCTATGTATTTGTGAACAGTTATAGTGTACATCAATAATAGTTCTGCTTGGAATTTAGATTTTTAAATTCCTCAATCCTCTCAAAAAAGTTTTTGAATTTGTCCCGTGTGTCGGGCATTTGCAATGCTCCTGAAACCCCACCGTGGGGATTTTGTGCATATAAGCTGACCCCACCGTGGGGCATTTTCAACCTTCTGACAAAAAATGACAAATGCCCGAGAAATGCCCGGGGGTGGAGGGGGGGGGGGGGGGGGGGGATGAGCGGGCTTGGAATTGACAGAGCAATTATCCACTCTTCATGGTAAATGTGCATGGAGGGTAGTAAAGCAAGGAAAACAATATTCTCGATCGTTTTAGGCTTACCAGGGTCAAGTTGCCCATCTGCTCAACTACATTCAGATCCATTTCGATCTCCCCGCTCGATGGAATGGTTGATGTATGTTCCTCGTCTGTTAGGGCTTTGAGCGTTTTCCGACACGTCGCGCAAATACCTGACAGAAAGCAAAAGCTTACTTCAATATTTTCAAGAAATATTCAAAAAATAAATCACAGAAAGGCGAAAGTATTGCAAAAGCTATTTACCTGAGCCTACTTGAAGAAATATCCCAGTCTTTTGAGAATCACTTTTCCCGATTCCTCTGTCGCATTTCGGCCATGTTTTGCTCGTTTTACCGTGATTTGATAACAGTGCTGGAACTCTGCACCTTGTATTGGTTCCTCTACTCCATCCTGACCCTAGGTTCGACCGATGCAAAGGACATATTGTCATAGAGCTTATGTTTGGAGGTTGTCTAAATGCGGCGACTTTGCTGAGAATTAGATCGACTTCATCTTTGACTCCGGAAAAATGATAACTTGCAGTGTGGCTGCAAATTTGCTTTGTACATGCCAACAAAGGAATAACTTCCGTTTCTTGTTTTCTGTCTTTTCTGTCAAAACCACAGATTCCTCCCACGATCGACTTAAAAGAGCAACTGATCTCCATGTTTACGCAAAAGTACTCTGTGTAATTGCAAGACTTTTAGTGTTTACTCTTGGTTTCACCATACGGGTTTTCTAATTCATACATGTCTGTCTGTTGAATTAAGAAACAAACTGACAGGTGTTTTAAAAAAGTTCGGGCTGATCGTTTTGTGAATTGGGTTTATTTTAGCTGTCCCTTATTCTGAGCTCTTTAAAATAAAATGAAAATAAACAAATGAATTTGAGTAAAAATAACACGAAACAGAATATTACAAACTACAACTGAACTATAACGAAAATATACTCTTGAAAATTATGTATAAAAAAAAACAGAGACATTCTCACGGAACCTATTTATTAATACATAAAATAATTATAATAACAAGTGCAAGGTAGATATCTAAATAATTAAACCAAGCACGCAAGCCGTTAGTTCTACAGCTATCTGCGGCAGTTTATCGGTTGAAATCGCAACAATCGAATTCATTATCTGCATTCCACATGTCACGCAGTTTTCAAATAACCGCCATACCGCCCAAATCTGATCCTGCTTTTTAGTTCAAAACTAGTGTTACTTTTGTTACTCAGTTTTATATTAAAGGTGTCGCACTTGAAGCCTGTATTTAAGAAAATAATCATCACTTTAAAACAGGAGACGAAACCTTCGAAGTAACCTAGTAATTACTATAAATAGACATGGCTTCCACCAACTGAAATAATCTCAACGCGGGCTTGAGCTTTATCGTGAATGAAGACTGCCACGCTGTTTAAAATGTTTCAGCACGCGCAACATCAAGGTAAGCATTTCAATTACTTAAACTAGGTATATCTACCAATAGAGTGCCAACGAGCAAATGATTTATGTTTTGTGTGGCAAGGGGATTATGTTTTGACAGTTTCGTTGTTCTCTTCGTTCTGAGAATTATTTTGGAAAATTTATTCCAAAAAGTGATGATACATGTATAAAGGTTTACAGAGAAGAGAGTCAGCTACCACGGTGTTATGGCATTTTTAAAGAACCTGCTATAAAGTTTTGAAGAGTGTCGTGACGAACAAGGTTGGATGTATCAAAATGATATGGAAAAAAAATAACAAAATTACCGAATCATCTGTATGAAATTTCAGCGCTCTGCTAGCAGCATATATATATATATATATATATATATATATTATATATATATATATATATATATATATATATATATTTACGCACAAATGAAGTGGTTTGCTTGTTTTTTTATACATGTATTCACGAAATAAAGCTCGCTAACTAGTAGCCTGCGAGCAAGCTCTATGTGGGGTTTTTGGGGGGTAGGGGGTGGGGGTAGTGGGAGAGGAAGGAGAGCTTGCCAGCATCTCTCAGAGTTTTGAATGCCGCCCCTCAAAAACCCCCTTCCTCTCCCGCTACCCCCACCCCTCAAAAACCCCACAGAGAGCTTGCTCGCAGGCTAGCTAACTAGGTGTATCTTTTGGGGATGAATAAAATCAGAGGAAGCTATGAAATGAGTATTTTTTTTAATATAAAGCCTTTATTCACAACTGAAAATATGTTGAATACATTTGAATCTCAACATTACTAACGTTACATAAGTGATGACACTTTTACTGCCTGGGTGGGTTAAGCAACAATTCATAAAATGCGTTCGATTGTTATTCGTCTCCTGTGAGTGTTGACCGGCAGAGGTGGCCTTGTTTTTCTTAAGGTTACTAACTGTTATATTACCATTTATAACATGTGCTTCTTTATTTGTTATAATGTAAGGATTAAAGCTTCCATGTGAAGCATGGGGAATTCTCCTTTGTAAATATCTTCCCCTATATTTCGTAATATATGTAAGCTTATCGTAAAATCGAAAAAAATATAAACTTGAGCATCCAGTTGAAAACTTAATATTAGCCACACTATTCACATTGTAATTATGTAGCATCAGTGAGAATATTATGTACAATGAACACAGCATAATGATTCTTCGTGAAGGAGTAGTTAACTGTGTGAATTGAACTGTGATAACACACTGGCTTGTGGCAGGCTGCGAGTACTTTGACTCGATTTGTGAATACGCTGATTCGATGAGTATTGTCCGTCAAATATTCGTATTAGATCAAGTGTTTTGTAAAGGCACGCTGGCCGCAATTGATGAACACGCTGGTTCAATTGAGTGGCGAACACGCTGGTTCGATTTCAGAGTGGGAGAGAACACGCTGGTTCAATACAGTATTGATGAACACGCTCGTTCAATTGAGTAGCGAACACGTTAGTTCGATTCGCAGTTCAATAAACACAAAAGAGAAAAAAGAAAAACAACTTACGTTCTCCAACCAACGGATGCTTGCACAATCCAAGCACACTGAGGTTATCCTTGCACACACAACGACGCCAAAACGAGTTGCCTGTTCAGAGTGGGAGGGAACACGCTGGTTCAATACAGTATTGATGAACACGCTCGTTCAATTGAGAAGCGAACACGCTAGTTCGATTCACAGTTCAATAAACACAAAAGCGAAAAAAGAAAACAACTTACGTTCTCCAACCAACGGATGCTTGCACAATCCAAGCACACTGAGGTTATCCTGGCGGTTATCCTTGCACACACAACGACGCCAAAACAACGAGTCGCCTGTTCAAAACACGCCTTTTCTTTGCGGACCCTTTGCGAGTACGCGACACCAAAGCAACGACGTCACACCACGTGGTCACAATAAGATCTAACACGTTTTTCCATTGGCTCGCTCATTGGCTCTATTTAGTTCCGGCCTTGCTATTGGCTCAACATTAGGTTGATTACACGGTTACATGATGCTACAATTTTTGCAAGCTTTTCGAGTTTTTTTTCTGCAAAACCACTTCTTCGCGCGGCACTATTCTCTGCCGCCTCGCCAGCCGGGCGTCTTCGCCCGGCTGGCTCGTTGGCAATTAGAAATAGTTGAACTTCACCTGGGAAGAATTAAACCTTTGCGTGAAATATTTACATAAACGGCTGATAAGATCGAATCTCCGGAATCAATTGAATTAACGAATTTTACGCAACTTCGAAATTCGAAAGCATCGCGCTGAATCATTTCCCATCATTTCCTTCCTTCTTTCAAATGCCAAATTTTTGATTACTTATTTCGCTTCGCACATGCTTAAATTAAACGATAAGTTTGACCTATTTTTAATCAAGTCAAAAGTGTGTCAAATAAATGTCATTACATTTTGTAAATAAAAAGACAGGAAGTGCTAAAATCGCTTTCGGCGTATTCTTTTGATGTCAGTCTACAACATTTGATAGGTTTTTTTCCTTCTAGAGTGCTTTATTTTTTCACGCGAAGCTACGAAACTCGCCATAAATTTTGAGCTTCGAAAGGGTCATTTTGCCGGCATTCAGTTATTATCGATTTTCTCGGAAACAAATCGATATTCAGCCAAACTAAGTACGCAGTGATTTGTTTCACATAAGGGCCTACCTTAGGTAAGAATATAAGCGCAATCCATTTTTTGACACTTGCCAATAATTGTTGACTTTGTATGATTTTTCGGAACATGGGCTCTTAAACGTCAATTATAGCAAAGACGAGTGCGACCTACGTTTTCAGGACGAAGAACTTGTCCAAAAAGATAAAATAACAAAGAAGCCGCAGTCCTATGATTGGCCCGCGTCGCACGTGTGCACGTTTGGAAATTTGTTTGATACAATAATCGCAAAACAAGTGCGACCTACTTGTTGTGAGTCGGACAGATTTTGTCAAAACGGACAAAACTTCAAAGGCGCCGTAGTCCTGCCCCGGAGCTAGACAAGCCACTTCCCCACGCACCGGGTGACTCCAGATAACAATGCTTTCTTGATTAACCATTGTGTTTTTCTCTGATAATAACAAATTTGCATTTTGCAGCACGTGCTGCCATATATTTGATTCAAATTTACCGCGGCCTCCAGGACTGTGTGCAAGAAAAATATGGCTTACGCCACCAAAACTGGATTTAAAATATGTGAATAACGATGCATTGTTTTTTTTCGTTTGTTTCTATTAATTTTCTGTGGTAATCGTTACAGGTCGAACCAAGTTCATGATTTTAATAATGTTGTGAAGGACAAAGCTGTTCTCCCCAAAGCCCAGAATTTGGTCATTTCACGTCGTTGTTTTGCAGAGGACAGCTGAGGAATGTCCCAAGAGGTTTATAGCAAGTGCAGAGCTATTGTGCTAGTAACTAAACCTTTTGTTACTCTACAAGATGTCTCTGACAACATGTCTTGACAAATTTTTTTGAAAATGTTGGGACATTTCAAAACTTGTCCGCAAGTGCGACCCGGGCCTTTAACTCAGGGTAATTGTACTTATCGCTACGAATACAACACAAATGACCTGTGAGATTTCAGCTAGATGTCGAAAAAATAACAAATTTGAAATATTTTCAACAATTGGGTACCATGTGCATTTGATTGAATGAATTGTACTATCAGAAATATGCTTTATAGTTTTCCCTGCGCGTTTCTTATTTCACATGCTGTGCTCTACGTGTCTACAACTGCGCAATAAACGCTTATCTCTTCAATCTAGTTGCGCCTCTATAATTGAGTCAACGGGTACGTAAATATATATAGGTTATTGGCCGGCCGGGAGGTCCGTATTGAGAAAAACTGTGCCCGTGGTCTTGAGTGCGGCCCGAGGCCGTTAGGCCGAGGGCCGCACTCAAGACCAAGGGCACAGTTTTTCTCAATACGGACCGACCTAGGCCGGCCAATAACCTTTTTATTTTTTTCGTACTTCCTTTGAATTTGATAAAGAAATCAGGCTTGTTTTGCAAAATCTGTTTTTCACGCGCGCTAGTACATGTAGCTCAGAAGACTACCGAAGAAATAACCCAAGTAACAAGAAACTCAGACGAGTAATGTTTACACCACAAATATGTAATTACAGAAATGGAGACTAGAGCGGCATTTCATCACAAAGCAGCTGAAACGAGAAGCTATTTCCATTTTCACAAAAACCATTCAAAGCCGGCGCCGTCAAATTCTACGACAATCTTCGGCAATCTTCCATACATTACTCTTGCCGTAAACAAATATCATGAAACTGAAGCATTTTTCGAGCAAAACTGTTCCCAGTTACAGTCTTTACGTATACTACAATTTTATTTCACATGTTAAATCTATTTTTTGCCATTCGGTGGCAGTTTGCAGTTTTCATTTTATGCGAAACCCTGACAAACTTCGCCTGCATAAGCTCTTTCAAAGCCGACGGCATAAAATTGATACGTGCCGAGAATTATAAACGGGAATACCGGTAGCCACAAAGTTATTTATTGAATGAAAATTAACGGAAGGTTTGTTTAGGAAAACAGAGAAACGAAAAGCAAACAATTAAAACGAAGGAATTGAGTCTAAACACGGTGAATTGTAATTTAAAACCCGCAAGTTTGAACGTGAAACTGATTTCCAAAAACGAACAACAAACTTGACTAAAACTAAATTCTGTCGGTTAAAATCAAATGACTACTCGCCTTTTTGAAGAAATGCAAGCTCTTTAATTCCACTGCGTAGTTCTCCATTCACTTGACAACGATAAGAGAGCAAAATAATGCGAGAAATTCAGTAAAAAGCTTCTTCGCATCGACCTTCACACGTTGCTGAATTAAAATGTTTTCGCTTGTAGCGCATGCCTACGCTACGATTCCGCGGGTCTCCGCCGGGTTCACGGGCAATTTTTCCCGCTCCCGGGACCAATATTGGCTTGATTAATATGTTTTTGTTGGTCTTACAGTATTAAACGCATTCTGGCACTTTTAAAAAGCTAAGCGAAATGTTCTACCTTCGCGCGTTGCTGAAATGGTCCGTGAAGCCTCGGTTACCGTGACCGTGGTCAGAGATAGGAGAATACTGCCCGCTCACGGAACCAATCAGATTGCAGGATTCGCAGGATACCGCCCGCTCGCGCACTGAGAAAAAAATAAACCTTTTTATCACCAATTTAATTTATAGATTTACTAATTTCGTCATTACAAATAAATCAAAGCGCAACATGGCCCGGTAATTGCACTACTGATCGACTAGCGCATATTGTTCAACGCGCACCCCTTGCGAAAGAGAATTGGAGGCAAATACGTCAAAACCAAAAATGCCAAAACTATTCGCTTTTCTATTGTGCCATTTTGAAACGCGCAAAAGTATAGAAATGAAATACTGTTTTTTTTTTTTAACCGATACATTGAAAAGACAAAGTACACCAAATTCCATCTCTACTGAAAAATCAAAACAACAGCAATTGAGGGTTACAGTACTCAGACATGTCTCATTGGGTTATCAATACAATAGCGATGTTTCTTGTTGATAAACATTGACGTCATTTTTTATCACGTGCACCAAAATCACTCTTGCGTGGCCTGTTTTGTGGTTGGCAAAAGAGCTTGCGAGTGGGTGAAATCCTTTGCTTACAGTCGAATTTCCAATATGATTTTCGATATGTTTCAGTAATAGCTCGAATTTCCTTCAAACTTTGCCAGTGAAGTATTCTTATATTGTTCTAGGTAAAACATCAAAATCCGCCTGGGCGCTTCACGAGACAGCTCTGAAACAACAGATTTTCGATTATAAGTTACAGTAATATAAACAGTCCACGATACAGTCGTTTGAAATTTTAATTTTTACTTTATCGAAAAATAATCGATGCGACTGGAAAGAGCACTTCAAAATGAGTGATTTGGCCATGTTTCAGAATGAAATCTTGCATAGAAGTGAAGCGAGCGTTGATTGAAGAACACTCACATTCCATATAGTTCTCTTGTTTTCCTCGCTTTCAGCCAACCACGATATTCGCGTTACAGTGTTCGTGACAGGGCTCGTGACGTCAAGAGAAACATCGCTATTACCGATTGCGAATAGATTAGCCGATGAAAAGAGCCCGAAATTGTACCAATAAATAGGAAAATAATTGTTTTTTACAGTATTACCGGTAACGAGTTGTAATTTAACAAACGAAGTGAAAAAAATCGTGGCTTTAAAACATTTGAAATTCGTTTTTTTTTTACTTAATTTGTCACGCGCTCAGTCACACAAGTTTCAACACTTCAAATTACGTAACATGTGGATATCGCGTGACGAACACGTTTAAGCTCGTAATAACGCATTTCTTTCTGCCCATCACAATGTAAAACAGTCAATGGAAAGAGAAAGCTGTCTTAATAAATTTCCACAGACGAAAAAAGCTCTATCTATTTTACATAAAATTTCCGCACGGCCTACACAATTTGAACGGTCAGCACATACGTAAATAAAGTAAGATTATTTATTTTTTTTCTGAGAGCGCGAGCGGGCGGAACTCTCGAATCCTGCAATCTGATTGGTTCCGAGAGCGGGCAAGATTTTCCAATCTTGCCCACGGTCAAAATATCAAATGACTTTGCCGCCAGGCCTGCGCTGCCCAAGCGAAGAAGTTTTAATTTCAGCAACGTGCGAAGGTCGATGCGAAGAAGCTTTTACTGAATTTTGCACATTATATTGCTCTCTTATCGTTGTCAAGTGAATGGAGAACTACGCAGTGGAATTAAAGAGCTTGCATTTCTTCAAAAAGGCGAGTGTTCATTTGTTTTTAACCGACACAATTTGAGTTTGTTGTTGTTTTGGAAATCACTTTCACGCTCTCTAGACTAAATTACAAATGTCCGTGTTTAGACTCAATTCCTTAGTTTTAGTCATTTGCTTTTCGTTTCTCTTTTTAACCGAAACAGCCCTTCATTAACTTTCATTCAAGAAAGAACTTAGTGATTACCGGTAGCCCAGAAAATAATTCTCGGCTCGTATAAATCAGTTGTGTCGGTACGTTGAAACCAGTGAATGCATGAATACAGTTTGTCAAGGTTTCGCATAAAATGAAAACTGTAAATGGCCATCGAATGGCAAGAATTCGATTAACATGGAAATGAAATTGTAGAAAACTGAGGAAACAGTTTTGCTCGGAAAATGCTTTCATGATACTACGCAAGAGTATGGAAGATTTTTCTAAAATTTTGCCGGTTACGCCGGACTTTGAATGGCTTTAGCTTCTCATTTCAGCTGCTTTTAGCAGTGAAATTCCATCGTCTGTTCTTCACATCTACCTTTCTGTAATTCTGGTGTAAAAATTAATCATCTGAGTTTCTTTTTATTTGGATTAAGTTTTATTTCTTCGGTAGTTTGAGTTTTATAGCGACCTTGCGATCAGCTATAAAAGAAATACGCGCGCGCGTGAAAAACAGATTTTGCAAAACGGCAAGATTTCAAGAATTTTCGCATTACCAAACCAAGTAGGAAAAAAATAAATACGTTATTTGCCGGCCTTGGTCGGTCCGTATTGAGAAAAACTGTGCCCTCGGTCTTGAGTACGGCCCTCGGCCTACGGCCTCGTACCGTACTCAAGACCTCTGGCACAGTTTTTCTCAATACGGACCTTCCGGCCGGCAAATAACATATATATATTTGATATTTATCGCTGTAGACCGTAGACTGATCACAGGTGCGTGTAGAGAAAATGGAGGTTAATTTAATGGTCTTGTACAAGGCGTGTGTGTGTGTGTGTGTGTGTTGTGAGGGCGGGGGCGGGGGGTCATTCATAATTTCTAACTGAGCAGGGGGGGGGGGGCAATAACTAAATTCACTTTTTTAGGAGGGGGTATTACCTAATATTTTCCTACATGACGCCCATTTTCAACCCCCACCCCCCCACCCCCCCCCCCCCCCCCCCCCCCTCCTGAGAATTATTGCACAGTCCCTAATCCAGGGGGGCGGCGGAATCTGCCCGCCGGGACTCTGACCGTTTATAACACTTTTTTTTAATATTGAAGTAAAAGCCGCCAAACTGTTCAACGTTACCTAAAATCTATCTGGGAACAATTTGATATGACGTTCCTTGTTCATGGAACTTGCTGTTACCATGGCAACCATATTTTGACAGGCATGTTTTTCCACATTTGGATTCCCGGTCCAAAAAGACCAAAAAAGCAAGGTCTGAATAGGGTTAAGCTCGCTCTTATTGGCTGAAACGGATCACGTGGCAAACGCTTCCAGACTGAATATCATGTAATAATAAGCCAATTATTTATGTCGCGCGATTGGTCAAAACTGTTTACGCGCAGAGCCATCTCTATACATCTCTATAGCCATTCCTAAATATAAGTTCTTGTATAGTTTGTTTTCTGCAGTCCTAAAATACAGATTTATTTTTTACCTGATTCTTGGAGTAAACGATCAGCCAGAAAAGGCTGAATTTTCTGCAATGCTTTCACGAAATTATCAAATGTCGCTGGCCCTTTTCTGGGTAGGATCTCTAACAGCTTGTCAACCATTTTTCCTCTTCCGGGCCCCTCTGCCTTGACTGTTTCATCGTCCGCTTGGTCCAACACCTTGACCAAATGAGGTAGCAGCTTCTCTATTTCCAGGTCCTGCCTTAGCGAGTACCAATGGCGGCGCAGTATGTCTCGGTGCTTTTTATCCATCTTGTTTTAACTTTCTGGCGAAAAAGGAACGTCCCAGCTAGTACTTCTTTCTGTAAACAGTTTAAGAATATTTGTTGTTGTTATTGTTTACATGTCTTGTAGCCATGTGGAACGTTTTACAAACAAAGCTTACAAGTTTTTCTAAGTGGTTTCTTTCGCGAATAAACCAATTCCGTGGTCTACTGCTTTTATGAAATGAAATACCCATGCATATGTGATTTACCAACACAGTAGTCCTATTGACCGATCATAACGTATATCCTGCATACGTACTGAATGGGTCTGAATGCATCAATGCGTGCGATTAAAGGGCTATTAAAGTTTATCTCATTTCTTGCTTGAAAGGGACGGCTATCAGTGAATTGAAGCGCTTGTTGAATCGTTCACCGCGGTCACAGCGACAAAATGAGTGTGCGTGCGCCAACTCGCTCGCCTCATTTCCATAGAAACATCCCGGTGTCAAAATGGCTGTAATGGGCCTTAATCACTCGGCGGCCATCTTAAATCCCAGAGGATTTAAAACCTTTGTTTCCGCATCTGAAACCACGCGTAAACTCGTTTTGAAACGTCTGAATGCGAGGCTTGGGGGACCTTGGGGAATAAAAAGCTATTGTTTTTACCAACATGGCGGGCTGTGAAAAAGGCCCATTTAAACAAATTCCCGACATCTGTTTTCATTTCGCGGAGCTAAGGTCGTCAAGAAACAGCTACGTTTTTTTTTCCGAGAATGACTCTTTCTTTCACATATATTTTTTAGCAAAATAATTATCTTTGCAACAATAGTGAACATGTTTTAAAGGAAACCATTGTAATAATCCGGTTTCACGCAACATAAACCTTGATAGTAATTTGGAAATCACAGTAGCTAATAGGAGAAGTTTAGACTTTTCAAACACAAAGTTCAGTATATTTCCAGCATTCTGTTGCCTTGTCCACAGATGTCAGGGATATATTGAGGCTAATCTGAAATTCGCCCGTAAAGCGGAATTCTGTGCAAAAGACTTATCAAGAAATAATAAATTAGCCCCTTCGCTGCCAACCCCTACGTATTGTTGCCCTGTGCCAAGGCTAAGTGCATTATTCATGGTACAACAGGGCAGAACCGGATAATAAAAATGAATATCTCTAAATATTTTCATAGAACAGATTTACAAGGAGACATGATTTTCGGAATACATTGAAATATTTACTAATAGCCCATTTAAACATGTTTACCTCCATATTCGATGCTTTATAGGACATGACTAGAGTTTTACAATACCCGGATTTATTTGCATCCCATTGAATAATAATATCTACTACTCGTTATTCGAAGCACTCCGTCAAATGCAAATGATTGCGGAATTGGTCATGAAGTTGCTGGGTATTGTAAAATTGCTCCAAAAACATACTTTTGAACACCATACGGTTTCAGAAAGCTTGCCACGATCGCTTGATCTTCTTTGTGAAGTTTTCTGCAATGTTTTCACCATTGAATGATTTTTCTACTCCAAAAACAAACTCTGCTTTCTATCCTTTTTATATTCAGTAATATACCTTATTCATAAATTGCGGTCAATTAATTATTCTACCACATTCGTGCTAACGCAGCCTTTCAGCCTTTCAGTTAATCAGTGACTGTGACCTTCATTTTCTTAACGTACTCATATGTAAGTCATATTGGCATACAAAATCCTGACGTACTGCTACTCACAGTGCATCATCACAACTTGTTTTCACAGACAATTGAGACCAGTAAGCCACACAACTACGCTTTGCGGACCTATTTTTTCTTTCCTTATCGAGGCTGCACGAGTCATGACGTATTACTGAGCAATGACTGAATTCTTCCTCCACGGCAAAAATATTTACAAGTAACGATCAGTGAGCTAAGTAAAATGAAAACTTGTTAATTCTACTTAATCTTTTCGTGCATTTTGCCAGGTAGTCAACCGTGATTTATGTTATAATAGCTTATAATCAAAGAAGCCGTCCAATTCTATCTTGACACTGCATCAAACGATTTGACACAGTAACCATAGCAGTAATTTCTAAACAATCAACATATCATTAAAATGAGTAAAATTATTTGCGGTTTCGAAAAACAAATCCACAGACATTTTTATTTTCACGTAAAATTATGTTGTTGAATTTGACACAAGCAGTTTAGTTTTACAGCAACCGATGTTTTGGGCCTTATAGTTATAGCTAGTTACACCAGTTATAGCCAGTTATCACTTCGTAAAAGCAAACCATGGTTTCATTGTTTTAGATCGGGGTTGAAAAGTGGAACGCAAGAACGTGCATTAAGCACATAGTCGCTGAAGTTGTTAATTCATTTGCTTGTTCATTCCCGACGTAACAACTCACTTAATCGTTCGATTAAATTCGGTCATCGAACGAAATCGAACTCACAAAAAATCATTTCCAGAAATCGCGGACATTTTGCGCCCGTGATTAATTGTCAGCGGCATCTCATTTTCAAAATGGCGGCCATCAACAAACGCTTTTTTACTTGCATGAAACCAAGCCTGGCCAGCCTGGCCTAGTAATTAGGGGGCCTGGATACTAGTTTATATCCCGTGAAACATCACGACAATAAATAACAAACAAAATGGCGACGCGATGCGAAGAAATTTTTTTTTTAGTTTTCCTTCCAAAATGAGTCACTCAAATATGGCGTTCGTTCGCTGGACTACAGACGGGAAAATGAAGGAATTATCTGTGCATTTGGAAAGATCTTGCAGGGCAAAAATCCTTCCTTTTACGGCGGATTTGGACACATCGAACTTCACTGAAAGCATATCGATTCGTGAACCTTGCCTTCATTAAAGGGTTCATCTTATAATCGACGATTATTTGGCATGACTTCGGCAAGATTTTAAGAGAATGTATGGAGATATGGATATCTGGCAAACCGGATGAAAGTGATCACCTCTGGAAGTAAGTAAACCTGTATTTGTGTGTCCATTTTTTAGTGAGATGAGTAGATTCCACAGTGCCTAACTCATTTCGAATCGTGAACTGATGAGCTGCAAGCTCATAATTATTATATTTTAAAAACAATTCATATCTTCATACATTTTCTTATACGATTTTGCCGCCATTGTGGCCTTATTGCGCTTGCGCGGCCGCCATTTTGACCCAAATTTCTGGGTATGTGTACATCGAACAAAATCGAACGTTTGGATTTCGAACTCTTGATTATAAATATGTAAATTGATTCAAAGTCGAGACATTCAAGGCCATCTAAAGTTTTGTTTCCTATATTTCCATATTCTGAGTTTCTTTTTATTACAACATTATGTCTACGAAAATGTCATTTCGTTCACCAAAGAGTTTTCTTGTTACCTATACATTGTCCACATACAGACCGGCTGTAAGGCTATAAAATAATAGTTTTCTTGATTTAGCACAAAAACGCTTCCATTCCATACGTTTCAGCCGCTCTTTTGTTGTTTCCACTGAATCCAAATGGTAAACGAAGTAGGATAGAGAAATGAGTGATTGCAATAAAGTTATGGTTAGAATAAGTCAAGATGGGCATCTTGTCTCTCACGATGCAATGCTACAATGTAACAATTCATAGCGTTTCTGTAAGAATAGATTAATGTTTTACGCGTTCACCGGTCTTGACACTCTTTATTTTGGATTTTTGTCTGTTACGTTCGATTATCGAACCTGAAATCAGACTAAATCGCACGATCACATTCGATTTCGTTCAATTTGGTTCTCCAACGCACAATTTGAGTTCGATTACGCACATGAGTTCGATTAAGTTCCATTACAATTTCTTTCGATTTCGTTCGATGTTCATTTGGGTTCATATACAGTTAGTCTCTATTTTTCCTCCTGGAAGAGTCGACACGCGAGAGGACAAAATGGCCGTGCGAAGCGCTACCTCAACCGCTTCTCGTGAGAAAAAAACGACTGCGAGCATTTTAGAGAAGGGCTTTTTTTTAGACCAAATTGTTCAGATTGCGGACTGAAGTAAGCTTCTGTAATTAAATTAAATCTAGCTTACACATGCAAGATAGCCACGTTTTTAAAATGCGCTCACCTCTAATTCGAACTTTGCAATGATCTTGCATAAGCCTTCGTCCGGTCTCTGGCTACAATTTTATTCGTTTGGGCCAGCGAGGAGTTGGAAGTATTATGACAGGGAGGACAGGTAAAGAGGAACGTGACCGTCATGTTCTGATGCAATGATTTCATCAGAACACAAGCTTTTTTTCTTCTACCTGATTTGCTGGTGCGTCAGGGCATAAATGACTAGTTTACTAATCTTTGACCCTTAATTCCAAGGCTGTGATCAGAATGTAATTTCTCCTTTCAATATTAGTACATTGCCAAGCAAAATAAACAAAATCGTCAGCTAGCTCGGGAATATTCATTTGTCTTGCCACCAAATTCTGAGAAATAACATTATTTAAAATAAATGTGCAACACAAGTACGCTTTGCGGACCTATTTTATTTCCTTATCGAGGCTGCACGAGTCATTCTGAGTAATGACTGAATTCTTCCTCCACGGCATTAATATTTACGAGTAACGATCAGTAAGCTCAGTAAAATGAAAACTTGTTAATTTTACGTAATATTCGCGTGCGTTTTGCCAGGTAGTCAACCGTGATTTATGTTATAATTAATTCTCTCTTTTAAATGTGACACTGGATCAAACGGTTTTACACACTTCTAATTAAACAATTCAAACACTTAAAGGGAGTGTTTTACGGTTCGGCGCATGTGCCGGCTTATGAACTTTATCCGTCTAAAAAACTACACTCAAATGTACTTCAGTAATCACATACTATAATTAGTAAAAAAAGACGAATTACCAAACTTCACAAAAACTTTCAACGGATTATACCGAGAATGTCGACAGTTGTATAACATAATAAATTACCAGAATAAATAATTCGGGCCAACACTTTATTCTGGTAATTTATTCTGGTATTCAATGTCGACATTCTCGATGTAATCCATTTAATTTTTTTGGACATTTTGGTCATTCGTCGTTTTGCTTGGACTAATTATAGTATGTGATTACTGAAGTATCGAGAAGTACATGCGGGTGGGTTTTTTTAGACGGATAACGGTTGATAAGCCTGATCATGCGCCGAACCGCGAAACACTCCCTTTAAACTACACTAGTAAATTCTAATTGTAACTTGGCCAGAGCGTTAACTAATACTGGCCGTCTATTATTGCAATATTAGTTTTGAATTCTGTTTCAGTCCCTATTTTTACACCCGCTGGGTTCGTGGAGACGCGAGAGACAGAAATGGCTGAGCTCGTCAGATGGGGTAATTATTCAGATTGCGAATTGACGTAAACGTCTGTAAATTAAATAAAGACTCACCCATGTAGGAACCACTCTTCTAAAATTTGCTCACCTCGTCTAATTAACTTTGCAATGATCTTGCATAAGCCTTCGTCCTGCCTCTGGTTACTCCTTTGGGCAAGCGAGAAGAATGAAGAATGAGGATGAGGAGGACTGGTAACGAGGAACATGTAAATATTAATTTTTCAGTACGAGAACAAAAGTTTTGTTCTTCTCGTTCTACCTGACCTGCCAGTGGCCATGGGTCATCAGTTTACAATTAATCAATTATTTTTCATCAGACTGTTTGAAAAACAAATAAAATTCATAAAATGATCCTGGATGAGAATAAAGAAAATCATAAACTGGAAGATATTGGCTTGGTGAGATGATCAAGCAAATTCTCAAAAATGTATTACATTAAAAGAAATACTTGTAATGTACACGTACAGTCAGTTGTTAGTAGCCTGCGTAGCAGGTGCTGCAGCTGAAATGAAGCGCGTACACAGTCAGGCTAGCTCTTATAATTATTATGTCAAAATAATACGAAATGTAATGTGCTACAATCGTGGACAAAACTAGTCGAGACATGAAGGGAATATCATACACTTTTCGCAAATTACGAGCGGGTAGAAACATTTGTGTCCCTCTCTCCCCCTGCTCAATGTTGTTTTCCAATTCATCCTGTAAACTACCCCTCTAATTCCTTTCAGCGTTGTCATTACACCGTGCGAGGGCAGTTTCTTTGTAGACGATACACCATCAAGAATATCAACTTCACTTATCGTTGTAGCAAGAAATGAAATGAGTGGAAAAACGCAACTTTTCATGGATTCGACACTGAAATAAAACAGATTGCGCATTTGAAGTCAAGAAGTTGGTAGCACGAAACATCTTGAACAGGAGACGAATCTTGTTGGAGCCTGGGAGGTAGGTCGATAATTGTTCCATATTCAATAGATTGTTTGAAGCTTCTTTAGACTCTGTTATCAAAATTGACCACCTTAATCCCATGCATCTGTGAGTCAAACTATAAAGCGAAGCTGCGATTTTTAATTCTCACTCTCCGTTACTTTACAATGTCCACCGTACTGTTTATCATAACCTTAATACCTTGTACACCGTAAGATACACCTATTTCAATTAACGTTGTCAGATTGAAATGCTAATAAAGCCCGCAAGACAATACCGAAGGGTAGTTTGGGTAAAGGTACAAAACTGCTGCACGCACCAATACTAATGAGAAGTAACATGAAAAATATTATTTCCAACGTTTCCTTTTTGTTTCAGAATAAAGTTAAGATAATCGCGCGCTCATGGCACTTGTTCAATTTCTGCTTTCGTTGGTGGTTTTACTGTTCCTTAACAAGTAGCCTGCGTGGCAGGCGTAGAAAGGGGAGGGAGGAGGGGAATTCGGGCGCGAACGCGAAGCGCGAGGAGAGAGCACCAAGCGCGATCGGCGGGAAGGGGGGCAGGTAACGCCCGCTACAAAAGCCTCTTCCTTTGCATTTCCGCCCTCCTATATTTTTGTAATCCAACTAATTCAACTGTCAATACAACAACCAATCACCTTTTCTACATGATTGACAAGTGCCCGCGCTGACTTCAAATTTATCGTACTTAAAGAGCATTCAAGCAATCATAGCCAAACTTTATTACTTTTCCTAAAAACTATCCGGAAACATTTTGTTGTGTCAATATTTTGATCACGTGAATTGATGTTTCCATGGTAACCAAGTTTTGACAGGCCGTTTAAGCCAAATTTGGTATTTTCACCTTAATTTTCAGTTTTCATGAGATTTCCGCTTTCTACGAATAGTTTCCTCCAAAATCTTTGCAATTGCTGCATCCTTATATTGTTTTCTATGTTTTCAAATCAAATTTGGTGATTTTCTGACATTTCTCAACAATTTAAAAATCCAAGATGGCGGATCCAAGATGGCGGAAATTTTTAAAGTATGACGTTATTTTGGCGTGATATGATATCATAATTGACATTTTCATAGCACAAATACTTTTCGAGATACAGATCGTTTTACCCAAATTTGTTGTTTTTTTAGCTTAACTTTCAGTTGTCATAACATTTTTGCTTTTTACGATGAAATATTTGCAAAATATTTGCCGTTTTAGCATCTTTATATTTTTCTTGATTTTTTGAAAACAAATTTGGAGGTTTTCTGACATTTCTGAACAATTTTGAAATCCAAGATTTAGGATCCAAGATGGCGGATTTTTTTAACGTATGACGTCACTGTGGCGTGTATGACGTCATGATTGACACGTGGCTGCCACTAAAATAAAGATTTTCGGATGCTTTACACACCATGTAAGTTTCATTTTCATAGCGTCAATACGTTTCGAGATACATAGGGGGGGGGGGGGGGGGCACTATCTGCCCCCCCCCCCCCCCCCCAGGCTCAGGAACGAAAAAAAAGAATAGGGTTAACATTAATTGCATTACTGAGCTGGCTCATGGAAGCCTTTGATTATACTACATGTATAACCTTGAAGTTTTAATACATTGGCGAATTTCTGCGGGCGATACATGAAGTCGTTGCAATCAACCGCAGAAAATCCCATTGATTCTCGAGTGATTCCATATCTTGTAGCTGGTTTTTGAGTATGCTCAGTAATCAACGGAAAGATGACAACAAATATCGTTGCTTTTAACACCTTTCATATGGAAGTCCTTGGCGCGAACAGACATTCGATATATCAGGTTTTTTACCGTTCCCTGTCGGCAACACTGCCAAATCTTCTTACCAACAAAAAGAGCTTTTCCATCCGGTTTCAAGATTATTTGGGAACTGGCGACGATGTGAATCAGATCAAGTTCTGCATAAAGCATCCGCTTCGGCCGTCATTTTGATTATGTTTCAGAAACTTCGCATTGCGTGACAGTATGCCACTTATTGTTCAAATAACCAATCACAATTTTGCAAATGAACAAATGGGGGCTCTTATAGCACTCGCGCCCGAATTCTCCTTCTCCCTTCTCTGTCTACGCATGCCACGCAGGCTACAGGTATAAATTATCTTTACTGGTTGGAATACATTTATTTCAATGCGAGTTCTGATAATTGCTTTATTCATGACTAGGGTATTTTAAACCTTGGAAATTTCAAAGAACAATACGCATCGAGCGTAGCGAGGTCCGTACAGAAAAGATCGAGGACCGATATGCTCCCAATACTGTCCCGAGCAAGCTTGGTTAATAGGAGATTTACTACACGACTTGTGCCTAAAAAAGAGCTGCGATGAAAATTAAACCATAACAATGTAAGAAACTTACCCGGTCCAATAGCAAAAAAATATTGGACCGGCAATAAAGCATTCTGATTGGCTGATTTTAATTATCGGCCCTCTCAACTGTCTTAGTCGTGTAATAATACTGAGTAAATGTCAGTCCTATTTACGAGTAACAATCAATAATTATAAGCTAAAATGCAAACATTTTAATTATACGTAATCTTCGCGTGCGTTTAGCCAGGTAGATCAACCGCAATTTATGTTACAATAAAGAAGCCGTCAAATTCTCCCTTTTGAAAGTGACACTGGATCAAACGATTTGACATAGTAACCATAGCCGTAACTTCAAGATATCACTGATCAGACAGAATTAGTGAAGGACGTGACTGAAGTTCTTTGCGGTTAGAACCACAAATCAAAAGAGCATTGGATAGAGACAACATTTTTATTTTCACATAAAGATTTGTTGTTGAATTTGGCACAAGCAGTTTGGCTTTATGGCAACCGATGTTTTGGACTAAATTTGATCATTATCATTCAGAGTTATGACTTCGTTCTAAGCGCGCGAAGACTATGGTTTCATTGTTTTAGATCGGGGTCAAAAATCGAAATGCAAGAACGTGCGGAAATGCACATACAGTAGCCACTTTTTCGAACAAAGTAAAGTTATTCATAGAGGTTCATTCATTTGCTTGAACTGTTTACCTGTTTACAGACCTCTCCCTGTTTTTTGTTTTGAATTGCCATGGTTTGGAAAACAAACTTGCGTTCGTGGTCTTGATTGCTGTTTTTGAATAAAAATGCCCCTCAGACAGTGATATGACAGGTTCAATGGAGGGGGTTATCCCATCTTTAAGAAGGTATCAAGTGTTCAACTTCCTTTTCTCGAACGGAACGTAGTGATATGCTATTCAGTTACCGACGGATTGTAACGTTTAATACAAATTCATTATTGTAGATTGTACAGATCAAAATGCACGTGACTTGGTAGACGCTTTGACTTTAAATAAATGGTGAACGGCGACTTGCGGTTGTATCAGTTCTGAAAGCTGTTTTAGTCCCTAGTTTTCCTGCTGGGATAGGACAAAATAGCCATGCGATGCGCTGCCTCGTGACAATCGCTTTTGACTGAAAGCATTTTAGAAGAGCTTTCTTTGGCCTAATTGTTAAGATTGCGGACTGAATTAAGCTTCTGTAATTAAATGAAGTCTTACAAATTATCTCACCTCTAATTTAAACTTAGCAACGATCATGCATAAGCCTTTGTCCAGCTTCTGGACATGTCCGGAATCCAGAAGTACTCTTTTAATATTTTGGGAAAGTGAGAAGGAAGGAAGGACTGATGACGAGGAACTGACAATTTATCAGAACATTTCTAAATGATCAGTTTACATTCTTTGTGGTCATTGACCCTTTAATTCCCAAGCTGTGACTAAGATGTAATTTCTCCTTACAATATCAGTACATTGCCAAATAGACAGATGATGAGAATAAAGAAAATCGTCAGCTAGCTCGGGGATATTGTCTTGACATGCCACCAAATTCCGAGAAATAACATTTAAAGACATGCGCAACAGTCAGTTCGGAGAGTTAATATTTCGAGTCCGGAGAGGGGGGGGGGGGGGGGAGGGGGAGTTACTCCCTACAATGGGCTATACGGGGAGGCTGCGCCTGAAAGGGTACCTTTTTCAGGCTGGAGGTATATAAAAAGGTAGGGATTTCACGAGTTGAAGTATAGAAAAGGGTAGAGAAAATAGTCATTTAGGTATTTAAAAGGGCCTTTCAAAATATCTCGATCGCGAAATATCTCGAACGCTCACTCATCCATTTCAGGAGCCCAGAAGTATTTTAAGGGGTTACTCAATTGAAAAGTATAGAAAGTGGATGCAGTGTTTCTACTCCACTTAGGTTAAAAGGGGTACCTCCTATGGAAGGTATATGGAAGGGTTACATTTCACTCTCAAGAATGGTATATAAAAGGGTAAGCGGTTTGGACCTCGGAGCGGAACCTCCGTTTATTAAACTTTGTTGAGTATTTTCCCAATTGGAATGTCAGACTTGCCTTCTTGCCTCTAAATCATTTCCACATCCTATATGTATAGATAATTTTTGGCTGTATATCTTAATTACTATAACCTACCTAAAGAAAGTTCAAGAATGGTGATCCAATAATTATGGCACTTACTGCCTATACCACTAATGATGAAAGAAATGGCAGTTTATCAGTAAAACAAGGGAAAAAGCTAAGTACAAGTTGATATTTAACAATTATTCCATGAGCCCGCGTTGGATATGAGATGATAACATAACCAATGAGGCGCGCTTCGCGCCGAATTGGTTATAATCATTTCATATCCATTTCTAATTGTTTTATTAAATACTTCACTAACTTTAGGTTAACCTTCGGTATTATACTTTGTAAAAATTTATAAATCGACTGAGTGATTTTTCAGTTCGGTCTAAATGAAGCATGATTTGAAAACCGCGGCAAAATGTCTGGCGCGGTGTAAGTTGGCAAGTTGAATGAAAAGCCGAGAGCTAGACAGAATGTTCTTCGGAGGGAATCTTCGCTCTGTGTCTTCTAAAGTTTCGTATATTCTGGAAATTGTGCAAAGGATTTAGCTTAAAATGGGGAGATCCGAGATAATTGTGGAGCTGAACATTATATTCATTTTACAAGTTGAACGGAGAGCTGAACGAAGCAAGGGTTTTACTATTTTTACGGCGAGCAAATCATGCGCGACTACAGAATTAATTGTGTTGAAACGAACTGAGCTGAAATCAAGTTCACTGAAGTAAAGAACATTAAGGAAACCCTCAATATCTACATGGATAGAGAGAAAAAGAGTGATCTTCGAAGGTAATTTCTCTGTGAAGTGATCTTTGATTGTACCTGCCGTCAGCGCTTGACGAACTGCCGTATTTATGCTCCGATATTTATTGAATTATTGTGCTGGTTTTAAAAGCTTAGTCCAGCTGGAATTGGCAAGACTCTTCGAAATATAAGGTAACAATACTGAATAGGCTAAGCTTTAACTTGTGTTGTAAATAGGTTTTCATTGTTTTGAAGAATTAAGCTTAATTGTGCCGGTTTTCGGCGGATCTTCCCGTAAACTTAAATTAATTGTTTCAGGCTGCCTTTACTTAGTGCTCGTTCAGTCGCATTTGTGGTACATTTACAGGCATTTTCCATTAAATAATTATTTCCAAACTTCGTGCATTATTTAATGGACTCGACTTTTGTTTCATTTAGAAGGGCCAAAGTTTTTTACATAATGATTGTAGCCATCTTTTTCAAATTTCACTCTCTCAACGAACGAACTACCCTGTTATGAGCTACCATATTTGGCAGAATCCGTGTCATGAGCTGATAACATGGGCGCAAGGAGCCAATCAGAAGGCCAGAAATGCAATAACAGTGATTGAGTATTTAATAAATAGCAGTTAACAAGGGAACAATACTTAATTAGTACAAGTTGATATAAAATTGCGGTCTCCAATAACTGTCTGAGCCTGCGGTTTTCATCCCCAAAATGCTAAGCATATCCTGATGGCATGCCAACTTTTGGAGTAACCAGTGACTATTGTGAGCACTTGAACAAAGATTTGCCAAAAACAGCACTTGTCCCCCCAACTGTTATATTGGTTACTGCTGTTGTAAAGGCAAGCAGCAATATTACAACCAAAAAAATCATGTACAAAGTGAACAAAGGAAAATTGTGCCTATTACATGTAATGACCTCAAGAATAAAGAAGGAAAGCATCAAAATATTGTTTTGTTTTCTGAGAAATGACTATGCTATGATTTTTGAATATTTTCTTCAAAAAATTAATGTGGAATTCAAAATATTGTCAATAATATTACATGTATGTTCACAAACATCACCAATTATATCACTAAGATATCTATTGCCGGCCATTTTGTAATACTGAGTGACAACTTTGAGTAGTCACTGCTACATTAGCATTTATTATGAGCATAAACTGTCCTGATGTGTCACAAATCATTCACTTCTGATCACCATCTACAGTATAGTCTTTTGAACAGTATGGAAAGGGTGTGGAAGTGATCTAACAAAGAGTTTGAAATCTACTCTGCCAAACAGAAATAATAATTATATGTGATCTAGAGAAAGTGAAATCATACATCACAAACACTTCTGATTTAATGTTTGCTTCTTAAGTTATTTTGGAGAGGATGATGCAAAGAAGGAAATGTAAAATTTATACGTAACCAGACGTACTGGAAATAATTATTGTTGCAACATTTGGGATCAAAGCGATGGAATTTACGGAGATTGAAGAGCATGTGCATACAGGTAAACTGTCAGCAGAAAGTGAATGCCATAGTTTTACTAGTGGACATAAAAGAAGCATCACCAAATTCAGAAAATTGCAAACAAAAAACGTGAATAAGTAGCAAAGAACCGCGAACGAAAATGTTGCTGGTATACGTTGGATCTGTAAAAGATCAAATCAGCCAAAAATAGAAATACAAATAAAGTAAAAAGACTGATACTACGTAGGACACTTAAATCGACAACGACATGATAGAGTCCAAATTGAAAGCCAAAACCCTGCAAGGATCGCTTCTGAAGCAATCATATGCCAACTAATCCATGAAGATATCGGCAAAGAGCTTCACAATGATACCAAACGTTAACTTCACGAGCTCCAATATACAGCCGCCATCTTGTTCGTAGCCGTCGTTTCCAGCATGCCTCGAGTGTCGTAGCCTGAATCTGAGCCGCCAAAATAATAGGCTTAAATCCCAATTTGCTGCAATTTGTTCTTAACATTTTAACGATTCCTTGAGCTCTAAAATAGGTAATTTTCCATTACATGAGGTGATCTAGGATGGTGGTAGATTAGCTGCGAGAATAAACATGTCCGAGCGGAAATGAGCGTAGATTGGGAACTAGTGAATTTTGATTCGTTCGTTCTGAGCATGCGCATGCAAGTGATGCTGCACTCGCTTCTCCCGCTGGGTTCAGACCCTATATAGGGCGGGGTGAAGAGAGAGTTCAGGGACTGGACTAGGTAGTGGTTTATGCCACTACCTGTTGTTGCCTATCCTCTGGCCAACATGGAGGCTGTCACAATATTAAAATTAATGTAAGTTCTGAGTTTTTTCCCCTTTGGGGGGTTGGGAATTTTTTTAGGAATTACTTTAATTATATAAATGTTAGGTAATTGATTGGAGCTGTAAAAATTATTTCCATCTTGTTATCTTGAAATATTTGTAATGTACTAATCATTGTTTCTGTTCTGAATTATATTGCAGATTGCAATTCACCATTAAATGCAACTTCAAGGAAATAACCACAAGCACAATGAAACCCCCAAATTATATGGGTTATTGGCTGAACATAAGGTCAAGATGGCAGGATATTGGCCAAGTTCTTTTTTGCGTGTTTATGGACAGAGACAAAGTCGAGGTCCATAAACACGCAAACAAATCATTGTTTTATTCCCTTAAGACATTCTATTTCATTTTTTTTTACTCCATCAATAGAAAGAGACAAAATATTTGGGTTGACTCTTAAAATATTTTTCTTTTAGTGCCAATTACAAACTAAAAGCTATTTGAGCTGGTGTCAGTAAAAAAGTTGTCTTGCAGGAACACAGCGGGCTATCCCGAGCAGTCAATATTGCTTCATCTTGACCACGCTGGTGACCAATCAGAGTACATGATTTGCTTCATCTTCCCCGCTCATTGAGCCAGCCATATAATAAATATCCTTATTAATTTAATGTTGATCACTGGCATAATCTTGCAAATTTGGATAACAAATCTCAAAACTTATACATGAAACACTCCGCACTAGCCGTTGAGTTTTGACAATATGCGACTTATTGTTCAAATAACCAAACATAATTTTGCGGCCGAAATTAGCCAATCCGGGCTCTTATAGCAGGCGTCCCTCCCCAACCCCCTTCCCGCAGATCGCGCTTCGCGCTCGCGCCCAAATTATCCTTCTCCCTCTCCTTTCTACGCCTGCTACGCAGGCTACAGGTATAAATTATCTTTACTGGTTGGAATACATTTATTTCAATGCGAGTTCTGAAAATTGCTTTATTCGTGACTAGGGTATTTTAAACATTAGAAATTTCAAAGAGCAATACGCATCGAGCGTAGCGAGGTCCGTACAGAAAATACCGATATTCTCCCAATATACTGTCCCGAGCAAGCTTGGTTAAGGTTACCGTAGACCTTCGCGGGTGTCCTTCGGGGAAAAAAAAAATTATAGGCGCGCTGTTTTAAATGCAACTACCACAAACTATATATCAATGTAAAGGTTATGAAATGCACTTTCCGGTAAAAAATGTTTGGCTTTAATTTTATTTAACCGTAAGAAGAGTGCGCCCCCAAATCCCAAAACGACTGACGTATCTTTGAGCGAATTTATCGTATATCGAATTCGAGCACACAAACGAAACAACTGCATTATGTCAATCACAACGCGTCGATCTTCAAAACCGTGCGAGGCTTCCTCGAAATTCCTATTGGTTGCTTTGCAATTTTTCTGTCAAGTTTGCTAATCAAAAATGTACCGATATGTGTTACAATGAAGGTCATTGCGGGAGATCAACTTTGAAAAACGGAAATCCCTTACACTGTTTTTTTGTTTAATGTCTTGCGAATATTCGGGCCAAATTTCAAGGCAATTCGTTAAATTCTCATACCCTATAAATTCGTTCAAAGAGGAACCACTCGCGTAAAAACGAAATCAGTTGTTTTCGCTTCTAAAGGTTTATAAGCATTTCACGCATTTGCTGCGTCATATGTCAACACTGTGGATACCGCAGATGCCGTCAACCAATCGAGATGCAGGAAACCCCGCCTGCAGAGTCTCCAGAGACTCTGCACAAGATACTAGCTGAGTGCGTGACTATAGTTCAGGATTTCTTTGCGATATGCCGGGCGGAAAAAAAGTATTCGAAGCAGAGAGAAACAGGACGAGCAGCGGCATTAACGGGCCCGATCTCTCTCCATCCTAAAGAACAGCTGCAGGCCGAAATGCGGTCACCATCCGAATAAGACCGAATAATAGGCGTTGCAAACTAGCAGTTCAATGTCCGAGTTCTTCTACATGTACGTACTTTGTAGCTGTGATTAGGAGATTTTTTACGCGTAACCTGGAGGCAAGCGTCGAGCGCAATATGCTATTCTATTGTTTTGATTTGTAGAACAAAGAAGTTGGCCCAGATCGAAAACGCAGAATTTTCATTTCCGGATGTTGTTTTGGGATATCACGGGAAGCCCTGCCGTTGACACATTCTAATTGGCTTATGACACTATAGCGGGTTTATATAGAATTGTATTTGAAAACACGTTTGTGTGGATAACTCGCGCGCGTTTTAAGATTTAAAAAACATTTGTGTTAAAAAATGTAGCTAAAATAGTAATGTTTAGTTTGGCCTGAAAAAATAAAATCGCAAAAAAGAAGAAGCCGTCAAATTCTCCCTTTTGAAAGTGACACTGGATCAAATGATTTGACATAGTAACCATAGCTGTAACTTCAAGATATCACAGATCAGACAGAGTTAGTGAAGGACGTGACTGAAGTTCTTTGCGGTTAGAACCAAAAATCAAAAGAGCATTGGATAGAGACAACATTTTTATTTTCACATAAAGATTTGTTGTTGAATTTGACACAAGCAGTTTAGTTTTATGGCAACCGATGTTTTGGACTAATTTTGATCATTATCATTCCGAGTTATGACTTCGTTCTAAGCGCGCGAAGACTATGGTTTCATTGTTTTAGATCGGGGTCAAAAAGCGAAATGCAAGAACGTGCGGAAATGCACATACAGTAGTCACTTTTTCGAACGAACTAAAGTTACTCATAGAGGTGCATACATTTGCTTGAACTGTTTAGCTGTTTACAGACCTCTCTGTTTTTTTTTGAATTTCCACGGTTTGTGAAACAAACTTGCGTTCGTAGTCTTTGCAGCTTTTGAATAAAAATGTCCCTCAGACAGTGATATGATATGACAGGTTCGATGGAGGTATAAGGTATCGAGTGTTCAACTTCCTTTTCTCGAACAGAACGTATAGTGATATGCTATTCAGTTACCTAAATTCATTATTGTCGATTGTACTGATCAAAATGCACGTAACTTGGTAGAAGCTTTGACTTTAAATGAATGGTGGACGTCGACTGGCGGTTGTATCAGTTTTGAAAGCTATTTTAGTCCCTAGTTTTCCTCCTGGGATAGGTCAAAATAGCCATGCGATGCGCTGCCTCGTGACAATGGCTTTTGACGGCAAGCATTTTAGAAGAGCTTTCTTTGGCCTAATTGTTAAGATTGCGGACTGAAGTAAGCTTCTGCAATTAAATAAAGTCTTACAAATTCGCTCACCTCTAATTTAAACTTTGCAACGATTTTGCATAAGCCTTTGTCCGGCTTCTTGTCATGTCCGGTACCTGGAGTACTCTTTTACTCTTTTGTGCTGGTGACGAGGAACATGACATTTTATCAGAACATCTATTTTTTTCTTCTAGATCTCCCTGATTGGCCAGTGAGTCACCTAAATGATCAGTTTACGTTCTTTGTGGTCATTGACCCTTTAATTCTCAAGCTGTGACTAAGATGTAATTTCTCCTTAAAATATCAATACATTGCCAAGCAGACAGATGATGAGAATAAAGAAAATCATCATCTAGCTCGGGGATATTGTCTTGACATGCCACCAAATTCCGAGAAATAACATCAAAAGACGGTGAGTTCGGTGAATTAAGCGGCTTTTAAAGTGAGAAACCCAAATAATTCGGAAATAATGCTAACTTTCCACATGCATTTCACGAGTATCGCATAATTTCCAGAAATCAGGGTCAATTCCGTAATTTTGCAAAGCTCTAAAGAGAAAACACGATTTACACCAAAACGAGGCTAAAGTACGCGTATATTATAAATATATATATGTAAATAAACACAACGAGTGTTTATGAGCCACCATGCGGGAGGACCGGTATGGGTGGGAACTCTGCAGAGACTCTGCTCCGCGATCCTACAGCCCCTTGAGGGGGTAGGGGGAGCAGAGATGGGGGCGAATTTTTTTTCGCATTTTTCTATAGTGAAATAAGTGTATTTTCACTTGATTTGATTTCTTGTGAATCGAGTTGGCTATGCATTTTAGGTTTAAATCTAGTATATTCTGATAAATACATGTCCTTAAGGCGGGGGTACACGCGAATTTCAATGAAATTTTAAGAGGTTTAAAGAAGGGATTGAAGGAAATTAAAAAAAAAAAAAAACCTTTTTTATGTTATTTTCTCATCTGAATCTAAACATTACCCAAGGAATTTCTGCGAACAAATTTTGCGATTTGCAGAAAACGCGAATTTTTTATGAATGTTTCAAAATCCTATTTTTATTTGGTATACCCGTCCCGCTGTAAGAAAGCCGACGGGCTCACATTTTCCTGAATCTACGTCACAATTTCTTTGTTTTGAAGCCACGTCGTCCTTAATCTACGTCACAGTTCCTTTGTCTGATGTCACGTGTTCCTTAATCTACGTCACAGATCCTTTGTGAACCGAGAAGGACCCGTGGGAGACTAAAGCAAATGGTGATCCAAAATGGCGGCAAATTTGAAAGTTTTATAAAATTCATAAACAATTCGCGTTTTCTGCAAATCGCAAAATTTTTTCGCAGAATTTCCTTGGGTGATGTTTAGATTCAGATGAGAAAATAAAATAAAAAAGGTTATGGGCACTTTAAGGACCCGGAAATTAAAATCCGTTACTAACGTGCATCGGCGCGGATGAGTTACAACTGTAGTGTTATTGATGCAATGTCGTCGTCGAGGACGACGACCAAAGAAAAGACCCTGCAGAAGAGATCCTAGAAAAGATGGAGAAATACTGCATTGGGGAATGTAATGGGACCTATGAAAGGTATGTCTTCAACTGAAGGGAACAAGAGGCAAATGAATCAGCTGATGCTTATGTCACAGCACTAAGAAAATTGGCGAAGACCTGCAACTATGGAGCATTGACAGACTCGCTTATCTGTAATATAATAGTGGTTGGCAGTTAAACTGTTTCACCCGCAGTTCAAATATATCATATGTTATATATTCATTCTCATATACACAAGATAAGAAAATACACTGAATAATAAAAACTTTATTGCTAAAGACATAGACTATTTTGTATCATCCCTTATATTCTCTTGATCATACACAGTCAGTATCGACTTTCAAATTTGATTGGACTCAGTGGTAGCCGTTGGGGCAGAAAATAGCCCTGGCACGGAATTCAAACTTATGTAAAATGTATTCTAGCAATAATTTCCCATGAAGTTATCACAATTTTAGACCACTTAATCTTCAAAGCCGTTCTTTTATCGTTTTATTTATAGCAGCAACGTTAGAAACCAAAAATTGCAAGGTTCCGTGCTCCGCTTTACTTATGACCTCTCAGCGGAACATTTCCATAAAATGGCCAAGCAAAACAATATTTACATTATATCAACCTACTTTGTTTATACCTCGTTGCGAAAACTTCAACGCTATTCTGCCTGGGCTTTTTTTTCGTTCGTGAGCCCGGGTTGAAGGGGGGGGGGGGGGGGGGGGGGATAGTGCCCCCCCACCCTATGTATCTCGAAAAGTATTTGTGCTATAAAAATGAAACTTATGTGGCGTATAAAGCATTCAAACATGTTTATTTTAGTGACAATCAAGAATCAATTATGATACCATATCACGCCAAAATAACGTCATACCTTAAAAATGTCCGCCATCTTGGATCCTAAATCTTGGATTTCTAAATTGTTCAGAAATGTCAGAAAATCACCAAATGTGACTTGAAAACATCGAAAACAATACAAGGATGCACAAATTGCAAATATTTTGGAGGAAACTATTCGTTTACCAAATTTGGCTAAAACGGCCTGTCAAAACTTGGTTATGGAAACATTGAGTCACATGATCAAAAAATTGACACACCGAAATGTTCCCGGATAATTTTTAGGAAAAGTCATAAAGTTTGGCTACGATTGCTTGAAGGCTATTTAAGTACGATAAATTTGAAATCAGCGCGGGTACTTTCTGCCCCCCCCCCCCCCCCCCCTTTATTTAAATAATACGGATGTGATCAGGAACTAAGAAAAAAAGTATATCTCAGCCTTGGGTATATTATTGGCATATTCTTAAATTTCGCCAATCTCAGCCTTATAAAAAAAGATTCTTACAAAATAAACTGTTTATACAAGCCCTCTAATTTTCTAGTTACTTTTTTGGTAAAAGATAACCGACACTAGCTACTAAATTTCGCCAAGTCGTTTTACTTGAACTGTTTTCATATGGAAACAACGAAATAAAAAAAAAATTGTCATTATAATTAAAACAACATTTTATCAACAAGGATTTATTAATACATAGACAAGAATGAAATAACGATAAAATTAAACGACTTTTCGGTGTCGTCATGACACCATTAGTATCAATAGACCTTTCTCCAAAATGGCCGCCGCAAATTCAAAATAATTAAAATTAAACTGAGCGGAAAATCAATACCAGCACCTGAAAGACCACCGCTTGTTTGGTAATCGTGCGAAGTTTCGTTAGGTTAGATTCTACCTGAGTCGAGAAAAGGGAAGTTGAAAACTGGAACATTTAGAGACGTTTGTATGACTGGGGATATACGCCATACCCCCAGTCAGCTTAATGTGAATTTGAGGCGGCCATTTTGGAGAATGGTCTATTACTAGTTGTGCATAAAATAAACCTTCGAAAAAAATGGAAAATAGACAATCAAACTTGTTTTGCACGTCTTAAGAACGAAAAACTATCGCTCTTCTATTGGTAAACACCTCCGACACGAGCAGATTGTGTACTGTTCATTGATGCATTGGTGCAAGTGTCTGTTTGTATAACTAACATACCCTACATCGCACGGGTTACATTGACATTTGTAAACTATAAACATTGTTGGTGAAAACAAGTTTTATTGTTTATTGTACGAAATGTTGTTCATTAGAGAACTAACACCTTACGTCAATGTCCAATTTCTTCGAAGGTTTATTTTATGCTCAACTCGATGTTATCATGTTATCAAACTTAAGACCCGTAGACTCGCAAATGTCACATAATATAAGAAATTACCACTACAGGCCCATGAGCTTATTGTGTTTTACAGAACGGTCCTCACCACGCTTGTTCAATACGTTACATGTTTTCCTCTTTACAGCAAGTCAGCCAACATTGGAAGCCCACATTCGACTAGCACATTGTAAAGTGTATCCACGTTTATAAAACGTTGATTTTGACTGTGAACCAGCGCCTCTATGCATGGATTAATAGTCCTTTTGTCAAGGTAACGAATCTCGTACGGCCTCAAGCCCAGCTTCTCTGCAACTAGCTTCCATTCTTCTCCACCTGAAGAACGTAACGTAGTTAAGTATGAAGAAAAGACGACAAATTCGGTTTCTAGTATGACTCATTCTTCAGGAATGTAAATGTAAATACTATTGGCTACGCGGTAGTCTGATGGTTATAGCGCGTTGGACTTCGGATCAAGCGGTCCAACCGGTTTTGAGCACTGGCCGGGGTCGTATTATGTTTTGTTCTTGGACAAGGCACTTTTCACGTGTGGAAATTAATAATTAAAAATTAAAATTAACAATACCATTTAATTAATTTAACTACTTAACATATTAATAAACATAGTCTTTAATATAGAATTAAAAATACTTGAAATCGCTTATATCAATGTTTAAATGTGTGATTAAGCGAGGATTGAGAAAATTTGGAGTTATACCACATGATGAGTTATGCCATAGAAAATGTCTACCGAATAAGAGTTTCTGTTATCGTGAATACCTCTCCCTTATTTTTGAATTGTCTCATTATGGTAAACTTTGCTACAGCCATGAAATTGTCATCCAGTGGATGAAAAATAGTTTTTCTGTCGTTAGAAAGTGTCCAAAGCTCTCTGTATGGTTAGGTTTGCGAACGCGAGGATAGTTTATAGTCGCATATTTTAGGTTTCAACTTTGAGCATTTTCAGTGTCCAAACGCATTTTCCCTGAACTCGCTTCTTAAGTGTGTAACTGAAACAAGTGTGTAACTGAAACAAATTGATTGCAAGGCTAGCATTATACGGCATACAGATTTATTAGCCGATCTGATTTCGACTAGCAGAACTAGTCTTCCTTAGCCGGGCCAGGGGCTCTTTTCTCGAAAGACCCTGTAACTTATCGGGCCCGATAAGCCGCCCGGTAAAGTCCCCGTAAACTTTTCGGGTGTTTTTCGAAGCTCCCGTTATTTTCGATCCCGATATTTTTCCCAGTAACTTTCCTGGTAATTCACGGGAGGTCGTGACCTCCCGTAAAGTTACCGGGAAATCGCAAATGTTAGGTAATGTGGCAAAACTAAATAAAATGGCTGCCGGAGGCGGTATTTTGTGTTTAGCTAGAAGACCACGGTCTTATCAAAAACGACCGAGTCTTGCCGACATAGGTGATTGTGAGATCATCGAGAGATACAGGCTTTCACGAGCGAGAATAGAGTGGCTTGTGGAGGAACTTGGCGATGAATTGAAGCGAAACACAGCAAGAAGCTTCCCGCTCGCACCGGAGACGCAGGTAAGCTTATAAAAATATACGCAAACGCTCAAAGTGTTTTACAAACATTATGGAAAAATACAATAGTACTATTATTGTTATTTATTATTATACTACGGCAAAAATGAAATAAACTCCGTTTTGTAACCGCGGCTTACTCGCCGCGCATTAAAATGGCTTCTTTTTAACATTAAAATGGGTTCCCGTCACGCAAAACTATTACTACAGCAAGTGATTCTGTTTTCTGTATTCTTTAGCTGGTGATTCAGATCTGTTTTCTGTGTTGTAATTTGCAGAATTTTCATAAGAAGGAGGAAGTTTGAAACCAAACATGCTACAGATAAGCTTAAATGTAAACAAAATAGAGCGATCGTGAGGAGAGTTGTATATACTCGGTCCTCGAAATACACTTATGGTGTTTAGTTCATAGCTAGTGGAAAAGAGAATCGTACTGTTCTCACGACAGATAAGCGATAATAAAGAACTTAAAAATTACCCCCCATTCGCAAAATAATTTCAATCGCATTTCAATTGATCTCAGCTTGTTTTATGCTTCAAAAGTTGATTTGGGATCGGTAAAAATAGTACTTGATGTCGGCCGGAGAAAACAATTAAATAACGCCAGTTGAACTATAGCTATTCAGTTTTCAAACTGATCTAAGATCCTACCTTATTTCCCTTATTCATCAGTACAAACTGTTACAATAAACGTGTTTTTATCTTAAGACACTGTTTCCTCGGCGGTTCGCTTTGCCAGTTCAGCTTCACCTCTTTGAGAAAACTTTGAAGGAATCATATACTGATCCTGAAAAGTTTGATATTCACTGCAATAATTATTGTCGTTAACATTTAAAATGCCTTTCAGGTTCTCATAGCACTCCGCTATTACGCATCGGGAAGTTTCCTGAAAGTAATTGCAGACACTATGGGAGTGTCAAAGGCAAGCGCCAGCAGATCCTTGCTTGCAGTCTCCCGATGACTTGAAAGCATGTTGCCGAACTGGATAGTATTTCCAACCAGAAACACTGAGGCTGAATGTAAGTACCATTTGAAGCTAGTCTGGAATGTGAAATAGTCAAAGTATGAAAAGGTTTGCAAAATGTTGGCATTTTGTATTTATATTCTTAATTAATTTAAATTTGTATTTGATGCTGAAAAACCCACTTAGGGAGCTTCAATAAACTATGTATGTATGTATGTATGTATAAATTTCAATGTAAATCAGATTTATTGTAAAGCTTTCCACAAATATAGAAATTTATCAGGTTTTTAAATACAATGGGCGAATCCAGAAAACATCCATACTTATTGGGTTTTTGGAATTTCGAGGGCAATTAAAGGGGAGTTCTTTGGACTGGAATTCAGAAACGGGGGAGGTTGGGTGGCTTTATATCTGGGAATTCGAGAGGACAGACAGGTAGTGTGTTGCTTGAAAGTTAAGGCTTATAAATTTTCTTCATGTCATTGTTCTACAGGCAACAATGGCTGATTTTTACAAAATTGCCGGAATGCCAAGGGTGATAGGAGCAGTAGATGGTTCTCTGATCCCTATCAGGGGACCGTACAATGACGAACACTTGTATGTCTGCCACAAGGGCCTCCATGCCATCAATGCCATGGCCGTGTGTGATGCCCACCTATTATTCACAACTTGGTGTGCAGATGGCATGGGTCTGTCCATGATTCAGCCATATTCAATACCAGCATGCTCCATGCACACCTGGAAGGTGGCGGTGGAAGAAATGGCTGGCTGCCGGGGGATCACGGCTATGGGATCCAGCCCTATTTGATGACCCCCTTCAGGCCTGACAATGTGTCTACTCCACCTCAAAGAAGATATCAGAAGGCACATACAAAAACCAGGAATACCATCGAGAGGGCCTTTGGCCTATGGAAGGCCAGATTTCGTTGCCTCGATGCATCTGGTGGGGCTTTGCAGTTTGATCCTAGTCATTTCTGCACTATTATTACAGCAACTGCTGTGCTGCACAATATGTGCATTTTGGACAATACACCACTCCCTGGTTATGTAGAGCAACCCCCTCATGAGCCAGACTTGGTGATTGAGGTGCCAGCTCACCTTCAAAGTAATGCTGGTGTACTGGTGAGAGATCGCCTTAAAAATAATGTGTTTACTTAACTTAACCATTTAACTCCCAAGATCTGATCAGTAATAATTATTGTAAATTACTCAAGAATCTTGTAAATTAGTTGAAAGTATTTGGTGTTAAATTAGATAACACCCTCTAGCTGATACATTTGTCTATTCGTATCACCTTTTTGCTGGATAATGTATTGATATCGTAAGGAGAAGTAACACATTAAACACTTCTGGGAGTTAAAGGGTTAACCATGAGCTATAGGAAACGTGGGTTTTGACTAAATAAAAGCAACTTACTTACAAATAAGTAGTTCTTTGTCTTTAATTGCCATCTCAGCCGACTCTACATTCGGTATTAAGGATAAAACCACAACTTTGTATCCAATTGATCGTCAGACTTTCGTTACGCTTTGGTAACCAAGCTTTTTTTAAAATCGGAGGCCCGGATGCTAAGCTTGGTCTAATTTGAATTTGTGACTAACGGTAACAATCACTGGGTAGGAAGACAATTCTGATCAATCGTTTGAAGCTCGTAAGACAGCCGGGTGGCCATCTCCAAATAAGGAAGTTCAGGGTGGCCACCTTGGGGGGTCTCAAACGAGCGGGAAACCTGGAATCGAAAATTTTCTCGGAAGACAGGTCAGTTTCGAATTTCGTTGAACTTTTCGAGGTAAGAAATAATTAACACAGCTACTGGTAACATCCACTTTTCAACTCATATACTCAAATTTAGCTTATAATCTTGTCCAAAATTAGAACATCCCTTTATTTTCTCTCTTCAAACAGCGACTGTGCGATCTTAGAGGAGTTTTCTTCGTAACGATGAGAACTATTGTTGTCGATTCAAATGGACCGGACAGAGATAACTATTCGTTAAATAAGCCAGCTTTTATGCCCTCGATATCAAACGAATAGCGGCTGAGGAGACAATAAAAGATAAATAACTACTTCATTGTAAGTTATTTGCTTTTATTCAGTCGAAATTTATTTAATAAATTCCTGTTTACATTTTTCATGTCGCCATCCCCGTGGGGAAAGTCTTGATTTTGTCGCAGTTTTTCTACTAACTGGGGGACAGAGAGTTTTCGTTGACCTTACCAGCTGACCACGAATTTGAAAAACAATGCCCATTGTTTTCTCGGCTCTGTGATTGGCCAGAAACCCAAATCTCCTAGCAACGAAAAAGTTCTTCCTACCCAGTGATTTTTTATTAGCATGTGAACCACAAGCTTAGCATCCGGGCCTCCGATTTCAATAAAAGCTTGGTTACCAAAGCGTAACGAAAGTCTGACGATCAATTGGATACAAAGCTGTGGTTTTATCCTTAATACCGAATGTAGAGTCGGCTGAGATGGCAATTAAAGACAAAGAACTACTTCTTTGTAAGTAAGTTGCTTTTATTTAGTCAAAACCCACGTTTCCTATAGCTCATGGGTTAACTTAATATCACCCAGACGTTTTCATTTTGGAAGGTGTATGTGCAAGAACATCCAAGTTACTTTTTGCACCAAAAGAGTTATTTTTCAAAATGTTGCTAGATTTTTGTTGACATGACCAAGACATTCAATTAGCCACCTGATTGTATCCTTAACAGAATGCTTGAATGTGATTGTTTATCCATGCGCTTATTTGTTACATTGTATGTAAGTGACCTTAGATGTTCTTGATTGGAGCCTTTCAATGATTTATTCGAGAGGTATCTTGTCAGCTGATTATTCGAGGGGTATTGAGTCATGTCCACTTTATTGTTTGGAGTGCGAGTTAATGTTGCGTAAACAAGACAAAAATAATGTAATCTGCTTCATGCAAAGTTTTACTGAATATTCTCAGGGTAATAATAACAAAAAAACAAATTCTGTCTATGCAAATGATATGATAAGAATGTAAAATATCAGTAACATACTCAATCTTTATTTTGAATTCTTGAATAACATACTACAGACCATCAGATCATCTACCATTTGATGGGTGTGGGATATAAAGGATATAAAGTGCCAAGGATGATTGGAAATTTACCAGAACAAATTGCCTTAGAACTGAAGCAGAATTTATCAAGATATCTTTAACCAAAACATAATTTAACTCCTGTATTCAATGATGCATGCCAAAATCAAATGCCTTAATGGTCCCACCATTAAGGCATTAAGGGTACTCGGGTATATTAGTTGCTGGAGAGGCGTGGAGGCTTTTGTGGGTTTGAAGTTGAGGATTTTCGACTTTTGGGTGGGTTAGAATTTTTTGGCAGATTTATTTGGTAAGAAAAATTTTGGTGGGGAATTTTGGGGGTTGAGAACAAGTGAACCCTAGCACTCTTGAGTTAATATTAAACAAATTCTTCAAATTCTTCAATGCCGTCTTCATCAAATGTAGTTTGAACTGCAACAGCAATGGTAGAAGAAAGGTATAAGGTGCTAGTACAATGTAATTATTTTATTCGGTCAGTATAAAATGCAGACTGCAGACTGCAGACTGGGTATAAAATGCAGACTAGGTATAAAATGCAGACTAATATAATAATAATCAGTAGAACCCCGCCTACTCGAACAACTCGAACTCCCCGCTAACTCAAACTCAAATCAATTCCCCTTGCCCTTGTTTTTCAGTCATTTACTATAGGCTAACTCGAACTCCTGCTATTTCGAACTATTTTTTGTTTCCCTTGGGAGTTCGAGTTAGCGGGGTTCTACTGTATATCTAAGGACTTTTCAATACATCCACTATGTTTATATTTACTGAAGATTTGTGCTGCTATAACAGCATAGTTGAATTGTTTCCCAACTTTCTTCACTTTGTCATTTGATTTACTTGGTGCTGGGCAACGGGTGTATGTAAAACCGGAACACACCCGGAACACCCCCGGAATACCCCGGAACACCCCCGGAACACCAACGGAACACCTCAGGAACACAAAAAATAAAATTATAATAATAATAATAAATAAATAAAATAAAAACAAATATATTTATATATAGTGGCTGAAGTAATGAAATCGAACATGGTCAGCGGTCAAGAGCCGTTAACAAATCGACTGATACCGAACACTTCCGAAGATGCCCCGAAGATGTATCGAAGACTTCTGAAGATGTTCCGAAGATTTCCGCATGTTTTCAGAAGACCCGAATTTTTCCAAAGCTTCTTATCTAAGAGTGAATAAGTGGCAAAAAACGGCTCGAAATTCAAATGTTTGCCAATTGGCCAACGCCACAGAGGAGGTCATTGCCATGTGCAATTTCATAGACAATTGGTCATTGGTCAATCATGTCGTTGTTTGTACAGTCGAACCTCCCGTAAGCGATCCCCGTAAGCGGACACCCTCGCGAGCAGAGAAAAATTCGGGTCTTCTGAAAACGTGCGGAAATCTTCGGAACATCTTTGGAAGTCTTCGAGACATCTTCGGAAATCTTCAGGACATCTTCGGAAGTGTTCGGGACATCTTCGGAAGTGTTCGGGACATATTCGGGGCATCTTCGGAAGTGTTCGTTATCAGTCGATTCGTTAACGGCTCTTGACCGCTGACCATGTTCGATTTCACTACTTCAGCCACTATATTATTTTATTTTATTTATTGTTATTTTATTATTATTTTTATATTTTTTGTGTTCCTGGGGTGTTCCGGGGGTGTTCCGGGAGTGTTCCGGGTGTGTTCCGGGTTTTGCATACACCCCTGGGCAACATGAATTTCACCAAATGTTTATTTCACATTAGAATGATTGATAAGTTACTTAACTGAATAATTATTATTGTCTGGATGATTTTATAATAAAACTTAGCTTACTTGGTACTTTCCATAGGCCTGTATGAGTGCATCGCTCATGGCTTTTTTCTCAGCAGACAACTATCCAATTTAATACATATTTTAAATAACATTAATCAATTATGAAAAACGTCACAGAATGTGTGATGATACTCAAATCATTTTACATTTAAAAGCTCAATTATATTACGCCTATCTCCATAAACGTTGCATTTGTTAAAGTACTAACTTTAGTGGTTATTTGTTTAATGTTTTTTTTTTTACCTCGACGTGAGCTTTTTGGCGAAACTGAGTAGCGGTACTAAAAAGGTTTCAAACTAAGAACCGAAAATACAATATTTGATTTACAGTGGAACCCTCCATTAAGGGGACACCCTCGGAGCAAGGAAAAGTGTCCCCTGAATGGAGGTGTCCCCTGAATGGAGGTAGGGCGGGTTGTTGTTAATAATTAACCACCTAAAAAAATGCCTGTTTTCTTGATTGAGAATGCAGCCACTTATTTAAGTGACAAATACATGATTTAACCTCGCCACAGCAACCTTGGACTGTTTAAATTGTGATTTGACTTTTATTGAAAAGAGCGGACTGATGAAATACACATGAGATTGGTGAATAATAATAGTCTTGTACTCATTAGCATATTAATTGGCCCCTTAATGGAGGTTAAAATAGCACCCGAGACGCTCAAAAAGTGTCCCCGTCCCCTTAATGGAGGTGTCCCTTTAATAGAGGTGGTAAATACAAAGATTATATGAACATTTTTCCGGGACCAGGGGAAGTGTCCCCTTAATGGAGGTGTCCCAAAGTAGAGGTTCCACTGTATAACAAAAAGTATGGCTATGGTGATAAAATGAAAACCAAAATTTGTTGCAGAACAACCGGCCACTGGATTAGCGGACGTACACTACGCGGTAACAATTTTTCCCGCGCAAACTGAAGGCAGCATGCCCAACTGGCCGCCATGAACTCCACCATATCATACAGCCCAGAAAAGCAATTAAAATATAATGCATCAAATAGAACTTACCTGAAATATCAATATACGTACCTCTCACACTGGTGGGTTCTAAAATAAAGTAAAACATGTCAACTCCAATTCGCTTACTCATGTGAAGTATCAGCCTCATAATACTTCACAGACTATAAAGGACTTATCGCGAGAAGCAAACTGTCGAATCGAGCTACTAATACTGATCATCACTTGCAATATGATAATTCAAAATAATGATATCTCTTGGTTGCTCTCCTTTGACACAACGACGAACTCAAAGGTAAACTTAGAACGTATTGTCCTTTGAAATGTATGAAGACAGTCCAGTCAAATCGCATCAATGACCGTGCATCCACTCGGCAGACAAATCGAATGAATCGAATAAACATAATATAGTCAAAAGTCGTTCTCCTTCTCTCGCGGACGAGCGAGAAGTACGCGCAAGAGCCTGGTAACGGCCCGCTATTTATCGGGCCCGGTAAGTACCAGGAATGTTTACGGTTGCTTCGAGAAACGCAACTTCGGGCCCGATAAAGTTTCCCGATAACGGTCCCGATAAGTATCGGGCCCGGTATTATCGGGAACTTTCAAGAAACGAGCCCCAGGGCTATAATGAAAGAAAATAATGCATTTAAAATTCAAAGTTTAGGAGCTTTGCGGGACTGGAAGTTAAAATGAGATTTCAAAAAATATATATCATTTGACTGAGAGGCCCATACACATGTAGGAATGAATGCTCCTCATAGGTCATCCTCTCCTGGTGATGTATACTGAGTTCAATCTTGTTTGACAGGATTTTGGCTGTTCAAGGCTTGATCGTCCAGGATTTTTATGGGACATATCTCGTTTTGTTGACAACATTGAGCGATGTCTGCAGGCTGTCGACGACAAACATCACGTAAGAATGGTTCGAGAGGTTTGTGAATCCTTCAGACAAGAAGTTGCGCCAAAACTTCACCTCTTGCCCAAGCATATCATCCACGGAGACGCAAGTTACTCCAATATCGTAGTCACTCCAGAGAAAGAAATTGGTCTCATAGACTTTGGAGAAATGAGCTATACTTGCCACATCTTTGAGCTAGCAATTTCTCTTATGTACATCTTGAATGTTAAAGATTATTTGAGCTGCGGGCGCACACGCACGGCGGGATATTTTTTCGCGGGATATCACTCGGTTAACCCCTTATCAGATGAAGAAATGGACTTGCTCCATGTGTTGGTAGCCTCAAGGTTTGCCAGTCATTAGTGTTTGGAGCCTACCGCAGCAAATATCTTGATCCTGGTAATGAATATATCTTGGAAACGGCGAGGAATGGTTGGAAGAATCTTGAAGCATTTTGGAAATTACCCAAAGAAGAACTGTTGAAAATGTGGCTTGAAATCAGCGACAAGACAAAAAACGTATGGTCCAAATTAAAATTGGAAGATAATAATGCTGCTACTTAAGACTTAGATATAAGAAGAATACCGTAAACTGCCACTTATAATTCCCTCGTTTACATGTATAACCCCCCCCCCCCCCCCGCTTATAAGCCCTCCCGGTTATAGGTCAATCTCCCCACTAACAAAAAAAATATTCCGGTTATAAGCCCCCCCCCCCCCCCCCCCCCCGTTTCATTACGTTCCAGCAGTTACGTTTAATGTTTTTTTTTCAATATATTGACTGACTTAAAGACTAGTGAATGGAAAACGTATCTTGATGTTGTTGCATCAACTTGTTTTATTCCTCTTATAAGCCCCACCCGGATATAAGCCCCCCCCCCCCCCCACGTTTATAAGCCCACCCAAACCCCCTTACGAAGTTGTATATATAAGCCCAGGGCTTATAAGCGGCAATTTACGGTAACTCCTGCTGTAAGGAGATAATACATAATTACGATTTTTTTTTTCGGGATTGTGTTTCACAATGCTCCGGCCGCCACGGCAGTTTACAATGTACATGTATTTGCCGACTTATCCTCCGTACGGCCCCGAGCCTGGCTTTCCTATGCGTCCATTGCCCCATGCCACCACGGTAACATGACCAGAGGTCTATAATGATCTATAACATAGACCTCTGTTATGACTTTACAACGATACACCAAAATAAGCTGGGACACCTTGTGATGTTTATACCATATACATATCATATACATACAACAACCCGGTTCGCCTACTGTAGTACCCCGGCCCGGGCTAAAAAATTTTTTACGCCCACTTCAATATGGTGGCCATTTACATTTTGTATTTTTTTAAGCGACTAAATATTGTTTCAGGTTTATCAACAGTTTAGAATTTGAATTTAGCCAACGTTTTACTGTTTGGGGTTAAATTTTTTTATGATTCGTTCGTAGTAAATCGGTTAGTATTGGTCAATATTGACGTATGTTACGGGAGCACGTTATTGCCTTAATAATTAGTGTTTCAGGCAGCAAGCGGCTCGATTGTGTTGTGTTAGGGAATAAGGTTATTGTGGGTTAGAATCAACTCAATTCATTAACTGTGTTCCCTTTTTTGTGGAAAAGTCTTAACGCCGCCATCATGCCGCCATTTTGAAGTGGGCGTAAAAAAAAAAATTACCCGGCCCGGTTTGCCTGAGAATGGTTAGCTCTCTTTTGTGGGTATTATGATAACGCTATATATATAGTATATAGCTAGAAGTAATTAACGACTCGTTAGAAAGTGCGGGCGCTGGATATTGGGATCCCTTGTATTTTGTTGGATTGTTAGACATTTTTTTGGGGGGACCGGGGAACTTTATGGGTTCGAGTTTCGGTTAGTTCTTCACATTGTAAATAAGTAAAAAATAGTAAATCAGAAGGGGCAAGGGGATAGTTACTTTAATTTTATTGTCACTGAAAAATCCCGTAAGGGGAGTGTCAATTAAAAAACAACAACAACAACAACAACAACAAACTTTTATTACCCCAGAGCCTACAATCAGTATTAACAATTTTGAATAAAAAAAAAATAACAGGGTACTGGCTACCCGAAATAACCTTAGCGTCTGTAGACAAGTGTTCTTCGAAAAGATAACGCTCCATTGATCTGACCGACGGTCCCTCTCCCCCAGGTGGGAAAAGTATTAGAACCGTGACTGAGGTGGAACGTACGTCTCGTAACTGAAAGCGTCTATCTGATTTCTGGCAATGTATTATTCGTGGCATTTCAGATAAAAACGTCACTGAATAATCAAAACGTTGTCATTCAAGAGGACAGGCAAGGAAGGAAAGAAGGATTGAAGACCTCACTTCAACCCCGGGGGGAGGGGGGAGTACTCCCCAAAAATTGGGGTGGGGGTGTGCGGCACGCTTCTTGAAACCCTTACCCTATTTCAGAACAAAATATGTGATTTTCCCTACCCTGTTTCAGACTTGACCCTTAAAATTTCGGGGAAAATTTCCCCATTTTAAAGTCAAAATGGCAAAAATCTATACCCTATTTCAGACCAGTAGGCAAAACATACCCTATTTCAGACCAAAATGGTCAAAATCTATACCCGTTTTCAGACCAAAACGGCTCAAAAAACGTACCCTTTGGCGCCGCACATACCTATCAGCTTATATAAGGAAGTACCCCCCCGGGACTTCAACCGACTGCCTTGCACGACTCAGTTGTTTAACTGCTACTGAGCTGAAGTTGTCAATATAAAAACAGAGAAAGCACAAAACGACTTTACTAGCTACCTTCTTTGAAAAGTAAGTGCAGTTACGTTATACAATCTTGCATGTGAATGATCTCTTTGTCTGTCTTTGTCTAAAAATCATTATTATGTTTGAAACGCATTGAAAGACTACTGAGAGTTTCTAGTCGAACATAGCGGTGGAATCTAAATAGTAGCTACGACCCAGGGTCAAGATGTCCAAGCGCAGTTGGATAGTGGGGTGTTATTTTTGGTCACAATTGTTAAATATGTTTTGCTTTCAGTATAACGGATTTTCCAGTCATACCAGAACTGTAAAAAACTAGTAGCTAATTGTACAACTTACAGTATTCCACTGGGGCAACTCAACGAGGAAGCAAAATATTTGGAATTTCTTTTTTATGTTTTCACATATTGTATAGGGCCTTTTGAGGTAAACCTGTTGGGATTCTTTAGCTGACGAGCTGGTGTCGCCTTTCCGAAAATCCCAGCTGGCCTTTTATATCTCATCTAAAACAACATACATCAATTTTCTTACCTAATTACGAAGGTTCGAGTAACTGATGCGACTATATATGGGCCTTCCAAACATATATTCCATTGAAACGATCTGCTGGATGCCCTTGATTCCAGGAATGTTTTTTAGGCCCAGTAATCTACGCCTGTGTCCAGAATTATGCGTGACTACCAGGCGTGCATGCATGCATGGTAACACTCCCATAGCCAGTGAGGTAAGGCAAAGAAAGACGTTCGTTCAGCCAAAAGGTACCTTAAACGTCGTCATGTTGTCATGCCTTTAACTTCTCTTTTACATTTTTGTCAAAGCAACAGAGTTTTCAAAAGGTTAAAACAAAATGGATGAGATCCATCAGCAGATTTTGCAAGAACACTGGTCGACATTAAAGGAGAAGCTGGAACATTGAGTGTGTTGAAGCATTTGACTGTGAGGGGCGTTTTGGATCAAGTTGACCAACAGAATATAGAAAACACGGTGGAACCACTTCTTATGAGTGAAGAGTTACTACAGATATTATGCGATAAAGAGAATAAATCAAACGCTTTTGATGAATTCTTGAACGCATTGGAGAAAGTCGCACTGGAGAAAGAACAGCCGTGTTTGAGTTGTCTTCTCCGTAGAGCTGGTAAGTTAGCAAAGGAAGTATCCTCTCTTGATATTACTATATATCAAACACGAGAGACGCTGTTTCATCCGATTTCCAAACACCGAAAAGAGGGTTTCAAATATATCGCTCTGCGGAGTATTTTTGACGATATTCGAGGTGTTTGGAAATTGAACGAAACAATGAAACACCTTAATCATAAGGTTTTCCCTGTAATTTGCATTTACTGGGTTTTACGTTCGTTTACATGCGTCGTTGTATTTTTAAAAGCTCCCTGACACACAACAACAACAACAACAACAACAACAACGTTTTATTGATCATGACCGTATGTCATACAACATCACACTCCGGCGTATAACTTCTTCATTAGCTTTGAAAATATGCCATTCCCGAGTTCCCTCTACCTCTGTTTCAAAACGAGTCCTAGTGCGAAACCTTTCATATGAAAATGAATTTTACTCATAAGTTCATTCAAATCAAACTCATTTTCTTTTGATGGTTTTGCACTTGGACTTGTTCTGAAACAGAGGCAAAAGGCAACTTGGAAAATGGCCTATTCCTTTCACTCATTTTTGACATCCTCACGTTGGCTTCTGAATTCTTCGCATGCGCCATACATATTTCTGATAAATTGTCCACGAAATTGATAAAAAAATATTATAGTTACTAATGCCGTAATTCCTTTGTATAGACGTTAGGCATCGGCCTCGTGGTTGTGCATTAGAACAGGAAAAACAATGAGACACAGGAACAAAGACACAAAAGCCGTAATCAGAACAAAGAGAGTCAATCTCTAAAAGATGATCGCGAGATCAATAACAATGCTGCAGGATATCACTATGACACTATCTCATTTAGTGGCTCAGTGTATAACGTGACAATCATTGCAAACATACAAGGGGATGTACAAACTTTTAGAAATAAGTTTAACCGGTCTAGACAGAGGTTCGAAGAATTGGATAAACGGATCAATCCAAAGATCTCATCACACAGAAAGGCAAGAGTAGTAAGTTCCAGAGTGAAAGACGAACTTGAAGAAGTAGAACAACAGTTTCAAGAGATAGAGGAGGAGACTACGAAACCAGTTAGTCCTATACAAGTGAAACAAGAGGCGGCTGATCTCAGGAGTAAGGTGCGAAGGCTCGAAGAAAAAATGGAACTGATTATAGAACGTGACCTGAATGAATTGAGAGGATATGTGCAACAAGATGAACAAATAAATTTGGAAAAGTCCAAAAGTATACGTGAGTATTATCGTACACATGCCGTCTATGATATTAACCCTATTCTGCCTGGGCTTTTTTTTCGTTCCTGAGCCTGGGGGGGGGGGGGGGGGGGGCAGATAGTGTCCCCCCCAATGTTTCTCGAAAAGTATTGACGCTATGAAAATGAAACTTACATGGTGTGTAAAGTATCCAAAAATCTTTATTTTAGTGGCAGTCACGTGTCAATTATGACGTTATACACGCCATAATGACGTCATACGTTAAAATTTTTCTTGTGAAAATTGAAAATTAAGCTAAAAAAACAACAAATTGGGGTAAAACGATCTGTATCTCGAAAGTTTTTTGTGCTATAAAAATGAAACTTATGTGGTGTATAAAGCATTCAAACATGTTAATTATAGTGACAATCACAAATCAATTGTGATATCATATCACGCTAAAATAACGTCATACTTTAAAAATGTCTGCCATCTTGGATCCGCCATCTTGGATTTTTCAATTGTTCAGAAATGTCAGAAAATCACCAAATTTGATTTGAAAACATCGAAAACAATATAAGGATGCAACAATTGCAAAGATTTTGGAAGAAACTCTTCGTAAAAAGCGAAAATCTCAAATTTAAACTGAAAATACCAAATTTGGCTAAAACGGCCTGTCAAAACTTGGTTGCCATAGAAACATCAAGTCACGTGATCAAAATATTGACACACCTAAACGTTCCCAGATAATGTTTAGGAAAAGTCATAAGGTTTGGCTATGATTGCTTGAATGCTCTTTAAGTACGATAAACTTGAAGTCAGCGCGGGCACTTTCTGCCCCCCCCCCCCCCCCCCAGGCAGAATAGGGTTAATATATGACTATATGAGTATATTGCCTGTTCCAGGCGTTCGGACGCGCGAAGCGCGACGAGTGGCGCGCGAGTGAAAGGTTTTTCAACGGTTCTCCGCCATTTCTCTCTTGGTTGCCCCCTGTTACGCTTACCTTTCGGGTGCCCATGTTAGTGCGATATTGGGATTTTCTTGATCTGTTCAGTCCTCACGCTGAACAATGGTCTCGTGTTCCATCACACAACCCGCGCACCGGCACTTTCTTTAGGTGTAGCTTCACTGCATTGACTAGTACCCGTCATGCTGCCGTTCTCCCAACTTACGAAGTTGTCATCCGGAGACCGAAAAGTTGTTTGGCTTCTACCCATATATAGAATTACTACCGGCAAGTTTAAAAGTCATAGTCTATAAGTTACAATAGCAACTTTTCGCGCGTCTAACCATAGTGTCTTTGGCACTAAGTACTGTATACCCGAGCACTTAGACAGGGCCCGCGCAGCAGTTTTTTGAGTGGGGGGGCTAATGGGAACGCGTCAACGTTAGTCATGTAGAGGGGTCCGGGGGCATGCTCCCCGTGAAAATTGTGAATTTAAGTCCTCTGAAATGGCTGGAAATGCATCTAAAATTGACAAGCGTGATGCAAATTACAAACTTTCAGCACTTAAAAAGCGATGTTTTTAATACAAGAATCAACATTTATTATAATGTTCCAACAGCTAGCAGCCTTCCTCATGCTCATATTACCATGTGCGCTTCTCTGTTGGTTATCACACAGGTTTGAATGTCCCGCGATGTCCAGAGCTGTATATAATTCTCAGTTTAAATCATTTTAAAGTATCTATGGCGATGAGAAGTTGTCATAAAAACGCAAGATGCAACTGCTCAATAGTCAGTCAATTATAGCTAAAAGTTATCTTCTTGTCGCAACTTATTAAAGGAGCTATGTCACGGATGGCGCATCTAGAAAAAATTGGCCATTTTTTTCTATAGTTTGTCATTCGTAATCCTTCTCAATCTTCTCCATCCTCAACCATCCTTGTTCCTGTTTGGTTTATTATTACCTCTTTGGTGTTTTTCTACCTTGGTAAACTATTATTTTGAGGCTTCAATTCTTATTTTGAGACTTCAATTATTATTTTGAGGCTTCAATTATTATTTTGAGCCTTCAATTTGAATTTTGTCCGTTGCAAACTACTGTAGATCAAAAATAAATTTTTTTCACCAGCTTCCAGTACAAAGTAACTAATGAAATTACTTCTGTAAATTTTTATTATTATATATTTTTTTTTTAAGTGGGGGGGAAGGGGGGGGGGGGGCTAAAGCCCCCCAGCCCCTCTCCCTGCGCGGTCCCTGTTAGAACAAGCTCGACCTGATAGTCACCAGTCCTTGGGAGTCCAATTTAAGTTGATTCTTCCACAAGAGAATTAAAACTTAGACCACTGATATAAGCACACCGGTTGATGTTATTTACTATAAAGATATGACAAATATATTATTCAATCAGTGACACAAGCTACTCGGAAAGAAAATTCCGAGTCTTTTGTGTCACTGACAAAATAATGTCCGTGATTATTTCCATAAATAGATATGGACAACTCCCGCGATAAACAGCATAGCTCAATGGCGACGACAGCACGTCGGGCACGCTGTAGCGTAAACGAGGCTGCTATACGGTTACCAGAGATTAAAACGGTGCAAAGGCGGGATGGCAAAAGGAGGGAAACGCCTTATAAACGTATGTACATTAGGTTAATTGAGGGATGGAAATCAGCTGATGATTAATTATATTAAAGACGTAAAAAAGACAAACTATTGGACACTTCCATTATCGTTTGATCATGTGGCTTCTCTGTGTAATGGGACTCACAACTGCTCAATATTATTATTACATTAATGCTGATGCGATGTCAATTTTGATTGGCTAAAAGCACTCTGTTAATTCCAGATGGCACTGTGTCAACGCGTCATATCTACAGACAGTGTCACTGGTATTTATGCAGGAAGGTATGACGCGTTTTTGCTGGCAATGTTTTTTGTGCATGTCGTCTACCACGCGTCGTTCGCTTCATAAGCGGCAGCGAAAAATAAATTAAAATACTCCACAATCCGCGAAGGAAAAAGTTTCAAATTGCTGCAAAGTTAAGCCCAAAATTATGATTTAGTTTCTTTAAATGTATAATAAAACAATTATTGGATTCGGTTTTCGCATGATAGCGAAATTATCAAGGCCGAGGATTGTGTTATCCGCCTCAGCCTTCGGCTTCGGCAGATAACACAAACCTCGGCCTTGATAATACTCGCTATCATGCGTAAACCAAATCCAATAATTGTTTATTATCAATAGTAGAGATAGGCCTGTGTTAATGCATAGCGAAGAGCAGTTCGATTGAAAAGGAACCACTGCAACAATTTTAAACATTTCAACCATAAAACGAAGATCCACTCTAACCTAATTCGTACTCCCAATGGAGAATGGTTATGACCCATGGATTCTACCGAACCTTCGATTCGTTTTAATCGTTGACCAAACGAAACGAAGGAACTGCGGACGAGAATGTTTCGGTCCAGGATTACAGTAGTTAGTAGACTGCAAAACAGTCGTATTTTTCGCGTTACGATTCATACGCGCGCGGTCTTCGAATGAAAGGTCTGGAGCGAGTGTGAAAACGGAGAGTAGGACTGGGGAGAGACGCTGAAAAATACGACTGTCGGCTTTCCATACAACGAATTCGTTCGAATTTCCCGTTGCTCCAGGAACGGGAAATTCCCATTGGTTGAATTTTGACGCTACCTGTCAACAAAATGTTCATCGCACCTCATCAGAGATATTCGAAGCCGTGTCAATTTCACGTAAAACGAGCTCTTCGTGGAATTTGCATAATTTACGACAACTGAAGTTTCGGCGGGTCTAAAATGGGTCTGTTCCGTTGTGGAACGCGTTCTGTTCCGGGAAGATCTGTCAGAAAATTTTCCTTGTCCTAGGAGCCTAATGTCAGAGAACGACGAGCTTAAGCTTCCTTTAATGGCTGCTGTTCGGGAAATAATAATAATGGCGCTACAATAGCTCTGTTGATACACGCGCGCACTTTTATGGAGATGTCGGAAATTTACCGGGGATATTTACTCCTTCGTTTCAATCTCAAACCGTCCTCCTCTCAAGTTGCGGCGTCGTGATCAGTAGCGATGGTAAAAGTTTGATTGCTCTTATTTAATTTCTCTTTTAAAATTTGCGAATACAGAGCAGAGGGAACACGGCGAGCAAACTCTCAACGAAAAGATAGTTCCTTCTTCAAATTGAAGCGACAGATCGACTTTGATAACCTCGGTCAAAGGCTGCAACGCTTTCCAATTATTTGGGGCTCGGCAAGTATGTTTTCTGTGGATATCCATTTAGTTTTAAAATGTCCAAATATTAATTGCGATACAAATCTGCCATTGTCTGGCGCGCTCGCTACGTGTACTCTTATTATTTTTCCCTCTTCGCGAGGCGGGTTTCTTCAGTGTTGTTTGATTCATCCGACCGATTTCTCTTCAAACAGAACACTTCCTACATTTTACAGGCAATATAGAACCAAAATTAATCCTCAAGACTCTCGTTGACATCAACACTGAAGAGCGAACTTGGACAAACAAAAAATGTGGTTGGAGCTGTCAAGTATTTTAACACCTCGGCGATATTATTTGAACCCCCGGTCAGAACGAATTCGTTGTATGGAATGCCGACAGTCGTTATTTTTCTCGCCTCACCCGCCCTGCGGGCGCGCGAGGCTTGCGCGCTTTGCGCGCGAGGATCACGCTTACGGCGCTTCGCGCCTTATTGAGCGGAAAAATAACGACTGTTTCAGCAGTCTAAGTAGTTAGAAACCATTACCTTCAGTTATCTTTATCGCTTGAAATTGAAAAAGGATCGAAGTAAAGAGGTTCACTTGAAAAATACATTCACCTTCCAGGAACGTTTTCCTACAAGAGAGATTTTGACAAGAAAGGCGGTGTCATCTATTACCTTGGAAAGTTACATGTACCCCCACCGGGTAGGGTTGGAACAATCCAGCTGGCGCCGCCGTGGCCTCTAAAACAGGAATGAAGGTACAACGTACACCTGGTGGCAGTGGAAAGGTGGAACAGTTATTAGAGTATTTCAAACCAGAACCAAGTTGCACTGGTATAGGTAAAAATGTTAATTCATGGTGGGGTGTTGATTTTGGCGAGAATTACATTTTGCTCCTGAAATATTACACATTACGTCATGGGACAACAGATGGGCAATTCGTGCTATCCAACTGGAGAATCGAAGGAAAGCTCGATGGGACCCCTTGATAGCAACGATGACTGGATGATGTTGAAAGAACATACAAACGAGATATGGGATGATTCACATGGCACATGGCACATTGAAGACGTTAATCTGGTTAATAGGCCTTTCCGATATTTTAGGATTGCTCAATTAAACAAAAGTCGTAAGAATGGAAACATTTCATTTGACAGGATTTATCTGTCTGGTATGGAGCTATATGGAGATCTTTATGAAAAGTAAAAAGATGGATTTATTATATGATTTGCAATTGTGATTATTCATAACATCAATTCAAGGAGGAACATTTGGAGTAGAGAGCAAATAACTAGGTTTATTATATGGCTGGCTCTATGAGCGGGCAAGATGAAGCAACTCCCGTGCTGTGATTGGCTACCACTCGGGATTGCCCGCTCTGTTCCCGCAAGAAGACTATTTTCCCGCGTCCTTCTAGTCATATAATAAATCCTTTATTGACCAAGCTTGTTCGGTGAAGATGGCGGGATATTCAATCAATCGATCGATCGATCGATCGATCGATCGATTGACATTATTTTGTCAGTGACACAAAAGACTCGGAATTCTCTTTCCGATCGATCGATCGATCGATCGATCGATCGATCAATCAATCAATCAATCAATCAATCAATCAATCAATCAATCAATCAATCAATCAATCAATCAATCTATCGATCGATTTATCAATCTATCTATCTATCAATCAATCAATCAATCAATCAATCAAAACCTTTATTTATGTGTCAAATTGTTTTAGCTGAGGGAAAGCCCTCTACTAATAGGGGACACCTACCTAAAAATATATACAATTTAAAAAATTAGTCTATTTACAAAGTTCATAAAATACTTAACGAAACTACTTAACTAAGAATTACAAATAAAATTGATCTGTTATACAATTTATAAAATGTTTTAAAATCATGTTACATAATTTAAGATAAGATATTGGCCTCGTTCTTTTTTTGCGTGTTACTTTATGGACCGAGACATATGTACAACAACTCTTACAATGAGTTATAGATTAAAGCTATATTTTATTACCTAAATCACTTTTTTCAGTATGTCAATACTCAACACTTATTTAATTACGTCTGGAGACAGAAGCAGCTAGAAATTAAACTACTCGACAAAAATATATTCCAAGTTCTCACAACGGGAGTCGAACCAGAGGTTTATAACTAGAGGTTTTCATCTCTGGTATTGGGTCTTGTCCCATCAGATTCGCGTCTAGTCTATTTTTAGATCATTTTCCCGCTAACCAGTAGCCAATCACGTTGAACCATTTTTAATGGACGCGCTAGGTAAAGCCAGCTACTTTGGCCAAAGAAAAGTGAAAAAAGCGAAAAGTGTTACAGCAGGTTGGTATTTCATCGAAATTGAAATGCTTGACATAGCTGCAAAAATTCGGGCCGTGCTCAGTGCTACATGTACTAACTTGTTCACATTTTTTGCGTGAGCCCGCGTCAGTTCGCGCGCGCTTATTCCTAAAGCTTACGCAATCAGCGCGCGCGCGCGCTCATACAGTTCTATGGAAACGCTCTATGAAAACAGCTCTACTTTGGACAGCGTCTTCAAAAGTACACAGTTACATTTAACGGAGGGCGTAACCGTATACAAAATGATATGGTTACAAATGAAACCGTGTTCGTGTAAATAGGGCCTAATGCATACGCTAGCATATCTCGGCATACGCCATTATTTCTTCTACGTACGCAACCTTTTTCCTGCGTGATTGGCTAATATCGTTCCCAGATCTCTTATTTCCTGGCCTTTCCTCTTCTCTTCTTTCCTGGCGAAGCCTTCGATTTCGTCCGGAAAGAAGAGATCTGGGAACGAGATTAGTGATTGGCTACTGATTTCGCGGAAAAATGATTTAAAATAGCCTTGACGCGAATCTGATGTCCCGCGCGTAGTGCTAGATGGAAACCTCTAGTTATAGACCTCTGGCCGAACCTACATGTATGACCTTCCGTAGACCGGTAGAAAGCTCTACCCTATTATATGAGCTATATAAGACATATATACCTAGAGGCATCTTGCTTTGGCATGAAAAGAAAAGTGAAATAGTTTTAGAAACAATACCATATCCGCTATTCCTTCGTTACTTCCTCTTGTCACTTGTCTTCTGCACGTTTTGCACAGTTTTCTTCTCCTTCCTTCCTGCAAAGCTGCTCTATTTTTAAGGCCATCTAATGTAAGTTCTTTTTTGTCCTGCTCCGCAATTCATGCATTCTTGTTTTAGCTGTCCACAGCTCCTTTCTAGCGTTTACCTTACTAACTATGGTGGTTCTTAATAACTCAGATGATTCTGTCTTTGACAAATTCCTGGGGTTGCTTCTTTTGGAGCGTCAAATCACGTTGACAATTTCTGAGCAACACCCATGCCTAATGTGTCAAATTTCGGTTCGGACGGCTTTTAATTCTCATCGGTTACCAACGAGTAGCCTGAACTAAAAACGTCCTATTTTTTAAAAGAGAGATCCTGGGATCGAAGTTGAATTATTTGGCAGCATCAGTACCTCGATCCCAGGCTCTCTCTCCTTTTCTTCCCTTGTTGAGCGGAGAGAGAGAGGGAGAGAGAGAGGGAGAGAGAGAGAGGGAGGGAGAGAGAGCCTGGGATCGATGTTGTACCAGTGCAAAAGCTAGCTGTTCGACAATGTCAGGTGTAAATTATTAGTAAATTATAAGGAGCTCACACCTTAACCTGCTTATCGCTTTCTTATCACTTTTAATTTGGGTTTTATCTTTGTTTTGTCCTGTTTTGATGTGTTATGTTTCAGCTGTTCCTTGATCTCCTTGATTTCTGACCGTAAAGATTTAAGTTCCGCTTCCCAAATCTTGCACGACGAACAATGAGATAGGGCGACTTCCAGAGGCGCGTCCCAGCTGATTCTGTATTCAATTGCATTTTCTTTCGTTCCATTTTCTACTGAATAAGAGAAACCACCATTAGTTCAGTGTATATTTTCTTGCTTAAACACTGGAGGTGTTTATTTAAAACTAGACCTTGTAGACCCCGCGTTAATTTAATCTAACATCGTATTTTGCACGTACGGCTTACAATTGAAAAAGCCAAAAAAAAAAAAAAACAAGAATAAAATGTCTTCAACTTTGTCTCTAGAAAACACCTTGTGGTACGAAATTGTCAAAAATACGTAAAATCAGGATTATAAGCACTGGGCTTACACAACTTCGTAAGGGATTACTCAGTGCTGTGTTACAACCATAGCCACAGCCATACATACTTTGTGGATTTTCCCGTTTTAAAGGCAGATCTCTCTAACAATATTCAACATATTGTTCATAATGTTCGCTTACGGTTTGAAGTAACACAAGGCTAAACAATTGTTTAAAAATATTTTTCAAACCAGAGAAACCAAACGTTTTTAACTCATCTTCAGGGTAAATGATGAAGATGACTTAACGTGGTAGACGTTTGGTTTCTCTTTTTTCGAAAAAAAAAATTAAACAAAATATTTAGCCAACATATTGTTCTCAAACTTGCTGTGGATACTACACCGCACACGCCACGCACGCACGCACGCCAACAACGCCGTGCACACCACGCCACGCCGCACACGTCGATCATACCACACCACACCGCACGCTACATGACATACGTCACACCACACACCACACACGCCACATGACACACGCCACATGACACACGCCACACCGCACACGTCACACCGCACACGCCACACCGCACAAGCCACACCTAACACATCACAGCTCACACGTCACACCGCATCAATATCGCTTGGTTAATGGCAATTTATTTACAGAGTAAATACCTGTTAAATAAAAACTCACCGGTCTCATCAATAAAATAACTCACTAGAAAGCTCTGTTTTTTCTGTAGAGTTTTAATGAAGTTCCAAAAGGCTTTCGATCCTCTTCTTGGTAATATATCTAACAACGTCCTTGCTTCTTCTTTTCTTGTTTCCTTTTTTCTGATGCTTTCAATGTCGTGTTCATCCAATACGTCGGTCATATAACGCAACAGAAATGAAGGTTCCAGATCTTTAATAATATTCTCCATATTACTCCGAATCATTTTCCTGTATTTGTCGTCCAATGGTGTATCTGGGGATGGTCTGACAGCCATTTTACCCGCAAGAAAATCTTGAATATTTTGCTTCTAGGGAAGAAAAATAAACAGCAGAACTGACACTTCTCCTCAAAATAGGAATACCGTAAATCCTCGAATAAGCGCCCCTCTTATCGGCCAAATTTTAAATAAGCGCCCCCCTCCCCTTCCCCTCTGTTTTTTTTTTCCGGTTGAGAACCGAGACAACAAAGGTTGAGTATTGTGTTGGTCATGTTTATCACTCGTCATTTTGTATAATCATCGGTAATTCAGAATCAAAGTTGAAATACTTTTCACTGCTATACGAACAGATTTGCTCATTAATCATTAATGAGCAAATCTACGTACTCGTTTCAATTTGTGAATATGTTTGGCGAGCCCAAAATAATTACGAATGCCAAGGGTGCCGCTATTAGAACTATACATAGGTTATGTTGTTGTTTACACGGAAATGTTATATTACAAAAAAATAAATGACCGTTTAACCAAGATTTGCGAAAAATAAAATAAGCTTCCCCCCTCGAATAAGCGCCCCTTTCGAATAAGCTCCACCCCCCCCCCCCCCCCCCCCCCACCTTATCATGCTAAATTTGAAATTAGCGCCGGGCTCTTATTCAAGGAGGTATGGCCTTAAAAGTACACATATTGACTCATTTTGACATTATCTTTCTTTCTATTTAATTGTTTCTTTAGTTAGACCCGGGTCGCACTTGCGGACAAGTTTTGAAATGTCCCAATATTTTCAAAAAAAATTGCCGGGGCATGTTGTCAGAGACATCTTGTAGAATAACAAAAGGTTTTGTTACTAGCACAATAGCTTTGCACGTGCTATAAACCTCTTGGGACATTTGCAAAACAACGACGTGAAATGACCAAATTCTGGGCTTTGGGGAGAACAGCTTTGTCCTTCACAACCTTATTAAAATCTGAAGTTGGTTCGACCTGTGACGATTACCACAGAAAATTAATAGAAACAAACGAAAAAAACACATATTGTAAATCCAGTTTTGGTGGCGTAAACCAGATTATGCTGGAAGCCGCGGTAAATTTGAATCAAATATATGGCAACATGTGCTGCAAAATAGAGATTTGTTGTTCTCAGAGAAAAACACAATGGTTAATCAAGAAAGCATTGTTATCTGGAGTCACCCGGTGCGTGTGGATGTGACTTGTCCAGCTCCAGTGCAGGACTACGGCACCTTTGAAGTTTTGTCCGTTTTGACAAAATTTGTCCGACTCGCAACAAGTAGGTCGCACTTGTTTTGTGATTATTGTATCAAACAAATTTCAAAACGTGTCACACGTGCGACGCGGGCCAATCATAAGACTAGGCTTCTTTGTTATTTTATCTTTTTGGACAAGTTGTTCGTCCTGAAAACGTAGGTCGCACTCGTCTTTGCTATAATTGACGATTAAATTGAAGAAATCCACCAAAGGTACCAAACTTGTCCGCAAGTGCGACACGGGCCTTATAGGCATTTCAATTTTTGCACAAACACGAAAACGAGCCTCGTGAGGATAGGTTTTGCAGTTCCCATACAATTGTTCCCATACAATTGAAAAAGCCATATTTTGCGACTTTTTGACAATTTGTGGAATAATAAAACAATTATCCTGCCCAATTGTGTGGAATATCGTTTGATTTTAGCCAACTCAGCCTTAACGGCCTCGTCGTTTAAGTATCAGGCAACATTCCGCGCGATTTCGCAGGATAATTGTTAAATATACGTATCATTTGAAAGTGTTTTGATGGTTGGTTTCACATTAGTCACATTTATGACTAGACTCCGAAAAAACTACCATACTCCAAAAATATACTATTTGCGTACTTGAATTTCTAGGCGGCTCAAAGCATAGAAACGAACAAGCAACAGTAAAATTAAACGAGAAAATTTGGAAGAACCGTCTTTCTTAATATTTTTGAAAATTATTTAAAAATTGCATCAAGTCGTTTACCATTCGCATTGTTTTGCAGAGAACAATAGACTAGATACTTGTATACGCATGCTTCCTGTTCCTGCAACAGAACAGTCTAACGTGGAGCATGAGTATGCAAGGTACCTCTACCCTATTAGGGACTTTATAAGCAAACCACGACGGCAACGAGAATGTCGCTAAATAAAAGGTTTCATGGGCAGTACAATAGCTCTGCACGTGCGTTATACTGATTGGTACATTTCTTTACAGCCGTCCTATGCAAAACAACAATGTGAAAAATGTGCAGAACGTGAGCCGTAACGGCGAAGTTTTGAAGTTTATCTTTGGATTTGAACGCTACCTTTTCATATTCAGCTGAGGATAGTTCTGAAACCGATAGACAAACTGAATGAAACAAGAGATTCGCGAGATTCTGAAGTAAAATATAAATTCATTTTTTAATCGATGTTGCCCTGGTATTGCCTACCGGAAGTAAAAAAACAAGAAGAGCGATCGAGGCACTGGAATAGATGGGTCTACTTTGTTTAGACTTGTCGGGCTGTTGCTGTGAACGTTGCTATGTAAATATATACAAATCAAGGGGGAATTAGAGAAAAACCACTTCCTTGACAAGTGTCCTTGTTCCCTTTCCATACGAGCAAGGAAAAATTGTCAAGTGAAAACTAGGCAAGGAAAACCTGCTCGTGTGGACGGGGCTTTAAAGACACTAGCTTGGGTTTTTGCGGTTTTTCTTTACTACTAAAAGCCTCGGTGGAACTTTCATCTAGCTATTTCCCCTACTTTTGTCGTCCAGAAAGCTCATATCGCGATTTTCAGTTGCAAACTTGCTTATAAGGAACTGTCGTACTCTAAATTATCTGAGTTGTATCATAGTTAATAGAGGGAAATGGTTATGAAGCCCGGCAAAGTTATTTTTTTATATGTTTTTGTTCGCTATTTTGGGGGTTGACCGTGCACAAACCTGACAAAATACAATAGGTGGTTACGTGTGTTCAACTACTAACCAATATAAACGTTGCGAATACGTAATGTATGAGCGAAAAATAAAATATGTGAAGTTAATGAATCCAAATAACAAGAAACTCGGACGATTAATTTCTTATACCGAAATATATAATGGAGTCTCGAACAAAATTTCACCACTAAAAGCAGCTGAAATGAGAAGCTATTTCTTCGGTAGTGTTAATAGCGACCTTGCGTTAATAAAAACAGATTTTCAAGATTTCTAGCATCACAGAACCATGCAAGTAGGAAACAAATAAAAACGTTTAATATTTGCCGGCATTTTTATTGTAGGCTCAGATTAGAAAAGTAGTTTGTGGATCTGTCAAATCAAACCTGATACAAGAAAGTTTGCGACTTTATACCTTTAGCTTTCTGCGTTTCGCAAAGGCTGAACGTCGTGAACGACCGCATTCCGTGTACGTCGTGCTTTTTGAAGGACATTCTTGGTCAATACTTCGCTTTACGGAATTTTTTCCAAAGTGGAAAATGGTCGGTAAAGTCTTCGTGGCTTGAACTGAGATCCCAGGTGTGCCCTAACTCAAGATTCTGCTCGAAGCTTTCAGGGGAGAAATGCACGGAGCAAAGACGAGATGCTGCAGTTGGCGTGAAATCTTTCCTTTTCATTAATCTCACCCATTCATTGCATCTCTTCTCGTCTTTAGGGAATGTAAAAAAGCTTACGCCTGATTTTGAACAGTTACTACAGTTGAAAGCAGCACAAAACACCATACTTGTTGATGTTTTGAAACTGCAGAATTTTGTAATTATTGCTCTTCTCGCGGACTCGCGCGTGTATGTGACGTCATATGTGGTGAGCTTCACATTTCCGACAATTTTCCGAAGTTTGCCTGAACGCTTCCGTTTCTGGAAGCGAAAAAAAGGTAGTTTTCAAAGTCGAATATCTCGACGACGTTTTGTCCAAATTGTTATGATTATTCATAATATTCCCTATTACTAATTTCGACTTAAAACTAATCTTACTAAAAGTTTGTTACATTTGACCTTTAACTGTCTATTTAGCATAATCCACCGGCTGACTATTGGCAAACTCGCAATCTGATTGACTTTTATAGTTGGCTCGGGGCTTCGCCCCTCGCCAACTATCAGCCGTTATAGTTTACCACTAAATTTTCTTTGATTCTGATTGGCTTAAATCGAACACGTGACGTGATAGTGTTCATCCGTGGAGAGACACTGTCAGGTAATAGTGCCCGTCGGGCAAAAAACCCCGGATCGATAGTGCCCGCCTAAGCGAAAAACAACCGTTTTGTGCAGTTTTGAGCTAAACAGTTGAAAGAATAAATTAAAAAATAGCGAGAATTTACTCTCTATTAATTATTTCATAACATATGGGCATGCACGAAGTTTGGAACGAAATATTTAATGGCAAATTCCTGTAAATGTACAACAAATGCGAATGAAAGAGGCTAAACAATTTACGGAAAGATCGGTAAACCGACACAAATTCGTCCAAAAAATGACAGCCTGTTTACACCACAAGTTTAAGCGTAGCCTATTCACCTTGTATTTCCAAGAGGCTTGTCAATTCCAGCTTGAATCAGCACAATAAATACGAAGCTTAAATACGGCTTAAATACGAAGCTTAAATACGAAGCTTAAATACGGCAGTTCGTCAAGCGTTTGCCCGCAGTGAAACCTTCGACTCCGTTCAGTTGTCCGTTTGACTTGTAAAATGAATATAATGTTCAGCTCCACAATTATTTCAGATCTTCCCATTTTGTGCTAAATCATTTGCACAATTTTCCAGAATATATGAAACTTTAGAAGAGATTGAGCGAATAAATAATCCGAAGAAAACTTTTTGTCCTGCTTTCTTTTGGTTCAACTGACTTGGGGGAACCCGCGCCAGGTTTTGCCGCCGTTTTTCATAAATCATACTTCATTTAGATGGAACTGAAAAATCACTCAATCGATTTATAACTTTTGAAAAAGTAATACCGAAGTTTAACCTAAAGTTTTGTACGTATTTACGAGACAAAAGTTGAAATGCAAAACTATTTTTGAAGCTCCAAGCGTCGCAGTGTGTTAGAAATCGAAATAAATAAATTCATGTCGTTTTCAGTTTTTAGGCCGCCGCGCGGAAAATTTAGTGGTGAACAATAACGACAATAGAGTGTTTTTGTCTCGGAACTATCGGTCTGATAGTTGCACTTGGAAATTTTATGTTCTAAAAAACTAGCATATAAGCCCTCGAACTTCGTTCTCGGGCTAATATTTGTTTTTTAGAACATAAAATTTCCGCGGGCAACTATCAGCCGATAGTTCCTCGACAGAAACACTCTATTGTTATAATAGAAACCGAGAGCGAGCCATCTAATTGTTAATTTGAGATTTAGAAGATATTTATTGAAGGTATTTTAGTAGGTATTATTTTGTTAGTAATATGAACTGCTATTGTCTACTTTTAATCATCTTGGGCTGCACACTTCCACTTTGTAAAGATGTGTAAAAATCAAAAGAGTGACAAGTGCAGATGCAAGACGACAAAACTGAATTATATATCACTGTGGTCTGCTCAGAAGTCGGCGTACGGCGCCGAACGAATGCCCACTTGGTTTATTTAAACCACGCTAGTAAACCCTAGTAAGTTGTACTCGAAGTTGTATGATAGGATATTCGTGAGTAAATAAAGATTGATGATGATGACGATGAAGTAATTACTTGGTTGGTTGTATAGTATTTTAATAGTATAAGTAATTAAAATTACTACTGACCGCTAGACTAGTCAGACTAGTTTTGAGAGCTGTCTAGTCCGTTTTTTCCTCCTGGGAAAGTGAGAAGGAAATAGCACAATACAGTGAAAACCCGTTAATACGGACACCCATGGGCCAAAAAAAACTGGCCGTAATAACAGGTGGCCGTAAGGCGGGGTTCCACTGTACTAAGAGATGCGCGACATGACAACCGCCCGTCCGACGTGGAGAGAAATGGCGACTGCAAGCAGTCTAGTAGAGATTTCGTTTCATTACAGGCCTTATCGTTCAAACTGTAGCTAGGGTTAGGATCGTACTGATTCTTCTAAACTTCGCTAACCTTCGACTAACTTTAAAAATATGGCCTTGCCTAAGCCTTGGTCCGGCTAAGAAGTTCCCACTCTTTCATCTGCGAGAGGTTTTTAAATACAACGCCTATGAAGATTTTATAAGGAAAGAGGCCAAGAGAGGAAGACGAGGGGAGACTGGAGACTGACGAAGAGGAAGGAGAAAGTGTTGCCTGTAAAAGTAGTTTACATTAATTTTGATATTAATTAATATCAATAATAATGATACTATGACAAACAATAATTATTATTGTTTGTCATAGTGTTGCAGTTTTGTTTAATAGTACATTATTCGAACAATCAAGGGTTGGCCAACTGAAGACTGACTGCAGTCTGCCTCTATCGCCATGACAGTCTCGTGCAAGCTACTCATTGCATTCACAATGTCGTCCGCCACATCGAGATTGACCAGGATCCTTGTGATGTAGTCTAACCTTAAAACTATTGATCCGATTTCGCTTGGATCGTTAAATCTTTCAATTCTGACAACAAGGTCATTGATAGCTTGCACGACACTTGGTAGGTCGGCCATTTTGACCAAAGACCTGGCCCCAGGCCATTCCCCGAGGGGATTGTTTTGTTGCGACTACGTAGCCCTTGACATTTGATCCTTTTTGGCGGCTTTGGCGCGTCGACACATTACGAAGTCGACTTTTCATGACGATGTTGATTTTAGAACATCCAACTATCAACATTGACAAACGAAGTGGACATTTCAGCACAATGTTGAGTGTAAAGAATCTAACAATCCCGCTGCCGTATTGATTTTGAGAACCGAAATAGAAAAGTGCTATATCCGAAGATGAACTCGACAGTTCATGCATGCATTTTGACATTGCGTTGAAATGTTAGAAGTTGAAATCTACATATCGTATTTGTAAGTTGGAAGTTCATCTACAAAAATAATGATACCATCGTGAATATGGACGTTGAAATTACAAGGTTCGATGTTGAATGCTAAAGTTGGATGTTGAGTGCTAAAGTTGATTTTTGGAGGGGATGGAACACCATACAAATGACGCCAATCAACAGGTCAACTTTTTTAACACTCTAATTAAGCAAACATCTACATGATTTTGCACAAGAAAACCTGGTAATAGGTGGCGATTTTAATTGCGCACTTTCCTCAACGGAAAAAAGAGGTGGAAACCCTGTTACTAAAAAAGCTTCCGTTATTAATGAAATTAAAAATGTATGCAATTCGTACAACCTAAATGACATTTGGCGCACTTTACACCCTGATTTAACTTGCTTCACGTGGAGAAACAAATCGTTAAAAAATACAGAGCCGTTTAGATTACTTTTTAATCTCAGAAGAGCTCAACACTTTAGCCAAAAAATGCGAAATTTTACAAGCGCCCGAAAGCGATCATTCAGCTGTTTCCATCCAACTTCAGTCAGAAGTCTTCTCGCAAAAAAGAGGACCCGGCTTCTGGAAATTTAATACCTCAGTGTTAGAAGACGATGTCTATATTGCATCCTTACGAGAACATATACCGATTTTCAAAGCAAAATACAACGATTTAACCGATTTAGGATTAAAATGGGATCTTATTAAGATGGAAATAAGAGGCTTCACAGTAAAATATTCAAAACGAAAGGCAAAAAAACGTAGAGATAAAGAAGTACTGCTACAAAGAAAAGTGAACGAGCTACAAGCTCAGGCTGAACAATACCCACGTACGTAACAAAAACACCATATTGGAACTTGAACTAACAAAATCCCGCCTTAGAAGAATAACTACATACAGAAAAAAAGGCACAATCCTTAGAAGTAAAGTAAGATGGCACGAAAAGGGTGAACGCAACACTAAATATTTCTACGGCTTAGAAAAGCGAAATTATGAGAACAAGACAGTAACAAGATTAAAAATAGGCGAAAACGTTTATACGAATGACCAATTTGAAATTCTGGATGAAGAAAAACGCTTTTATGAATCTCTTTACAAATCCACAAACACAAACACTTCTTTAAACCTGAGAATATAACCACTCTAAATCACGACGAACAAAAATCTTGCGAAGGACGAATCACTGAAGATGAATGCTTCAATGCGCTTAAAGAATTCAAAACTCGCAAAACACCCGGTACCGATGGTTTCCCTGCTGAATTCTACCGCTTTTTTCTGGCCTGAAATCAGTCGAGAAATGACGGATAGTTTCAATTACGCCTTCGAAAACGGAAAGCTATCCATAAGTCAGAGACGAGGAATAATCTCGCTTATTCCCAAAAAGGCGAAAGACTAATCTCTACTAGAAAACCTGAGACCAATCTCACTACTTAATGTGGATTATAAGATCCTTACTAAAACCATTGCAAAAAGACTTGAAAAGGTGTTACCGAAGATTATAAATCCGGATCAAACTGGGTACGTGAAAGGTCGATACATTGGTGAAAACGTTCGTGTGATCCAAGATATTTTGCATTGCACTAAGCAATCAAACGGGAAAAAGCCTTCGACTCAATAGAGTGGAACTATATGAACGCTGCACTTAAGCTTTTTAATTTCGGTCCCGACATTGTGAACTGGGTCAACATATTCTACAACGACGCTTCTAGTTGCGTCCTTTCCACCTTTTTCTCGTTGCAACGTGGTGTTAGACAAGGATGCCCCTTATCTGGTATCCTTTTTGTTCTGGGAATCGAACTTTTTGCGAGAGCATTGAAGAATGATGAATCCATCAAAGGCATCCAAGTAGATAATCACGAATAAAAATGCCCAATATACGGATGACACAGCTGTTTTTTGTTCAGAATAAAGAATCCGTTACCAAATTACTTCGCCTTCTAAAGGAGTTCAAGGCTCACTCTGGACTTGAAATTAACACATCTAAAACTGAAGCAATGTGGTTAGGACAATGGAGGGAAAACCAGGATACCCCTTTTGGTTTTAAATGGCCAAAAGCCCCTATAAATTCATTAGGAATTTTCCTCTCGTATGACCAAACAAGTGCTGATGAACTCAATTTCAGTGCAAAAATAAGGGATTTAGAGCAAACGCTTAAAGTATGGCAAAGAAGAAAGCTAACGTTATATGGAAAAATTAACATTGTTAAAAACCCTCTCCAAATTGATTTACAACACATCTGTACTAACTGTCCCTAGCCATTACATAGAACAAATAAACAAGATCATATTTCATTTTATTTGGGAGGGTAAACCAGCGAAAGTGAAGAGAAGCACTATCATAGGGGAAAGAAACAGAGGTGGCCTAAAAATGTGTGATTTTTCAATTATGGAGAAAGCGCTAAAAATTGCATGGGTCAATCGAATTCAAGATCAAGCACCTGCTTCCTGGAAAGTAATTCCAAACCATGTTAATCGTCATAACGGTAACTTCGCCTTCTTACTGAATTGCAATTATAAAACTAAATCCCTTAACTTGGAAAACCTTCCAACTTTCTATCGTACAATCTTAGACTACTGGCAAGATTTCAAACGCTTGTCTGATAGCAATATCGATGACTATAAATCTGAAATTATGTGGAATAACTGTAACATTCTAATTGATAGGAAACCGATTTTCTACCGACAGTGGTTCGCGCATAGCATTGTTTACATATGTGATTTATTGAACGCACACGGTAATTTTTTAAAACTATCTGAGTTTAAGGCAAAGTTCGACTTAAATGTTCCCTTTACTGTGTAATGTGGCCTCGTGGACGCTATTCCGTATACTTGGAAAACTAAAATCAGACACCAGAGTAGGACTAAGTTCAAAGATACCTCCAGCACAACATCGTCCACAAGTTCAATTTATTCTACAATTTAAAATAACAACTTTGAACCACCAACATCCGAAAACAAGATTTTAAGACACAGTTTCACTGAAAATAACGTACACAAAGTCGATCAGCTACCATTCAAAGTCACACAAGAAGTCAAACTTATAATGTTTCAATATAAAATTTTACACAACATACTACCTACTCAGATGAGTTTATTTCGTGGCGGCATAAATTACAGTGACCTTTTGCACCTTTTGCAGAAATGAAAAACAAACATTAGATCACTTGTTAGTCCTCTGCAACATAACGGCCACTTTCTGGAACCAGTTTCAAGTTTGGTGGTACGAAAAAACACGCGAAAATATTTATTTAACTTAAATAAATATTTTCGCGTGTTTTTTCGAATACTAGCAAAATTTTATATGGGTGGCATGATAAATCAACCAACTGGCAGGCATTAAACTACAGTATATTAATTGCAAAATATCACATATTTTGTACAAACGGGCGTGGAGATGAGCTATGTTTCCGGAACTTCCTTCTGCAGCTTGAAATAGAAATACTAAAAAAGGTCGCTATTGCAAATAAGTCTTTAATAAAGTTTCATAAAAAATAGGCAATTATTTTGTAAGTAAGTTTTTTTGTTTGTTTGTTTGTTTTGTTTAACCTAGTCCTATATTATTGTAAAGAATGTAAATATTAGATATTGCAAGCATTGTAAGTAGTCTCATCGTAAGTAATGTAAGTAATCGTATTGGATGTATTGTTTCTGTGTTGTAAATGGAAAACAAAAAACCCTGACAAAATTAAACTTTATTTGCAATATGGCTGCACTCCGAAGGATTGTCCAACTTTCACTGCCTCAGGTGCTGATATCAATAAATCAATAGAAATATATTTTCATTCAACATTTACTTGAAAACCTTATTTGCAAGGAAAAAATGAAGACCACAAATCAAGACAATTGAAAGTAAAAAAAAATTCGATAAGGTAAACCGATATTAAGCGTGCAATGGCTCAAACTTTCTGAACATTCGCTAAAGCTTCAACTGAATTTTACAATTGCACCCACAAATCCTATAAGAAGTAAGCTTACTTACATTTGTAATTCAGTTAAATCTGTAGAGTGAAGAAACTGAATTAAAAGGTATCGTTTTGACTTTGGGTCAATCGAAATCTCGAGCTTATGTGACAATATTTTACGCCGACTCCTTTTATGCTAGAGTATAAGTAGAGGTTTTAGCGCTTTCTGTAGAGTTTGTGGACGCCTCAATGGAAGTCATGATTAAAGCCGAACATGGCTAAACAAGTTTGTTTTAAAACGAAGCAGAAAAAGGTGTATAAAGAGTTCAAATAGCTTTTAATTTCGACAAGTTCTATGCGGCATGACACTGTAAATGACACGATGAATAAACTTCGTTTAGCGTAAAATAGTTTTCATTCAGCATAATGGGGAGAAATGCGGGCTTTATAGACTTCAAACTAAGTAAACAAAGACGGAATATATTTCTTTAGTAGAGTTCCCGGGACTAACCTTTATTCCAATGATAAAGCTATAGAAAATAACCGCTAAATCGCTGCTCCAAGACCAATGCAAATTCTGAACTTTCTGAAAGTTTGCAGCTTGCAAACTTTCCGTGCAGTCGCTCAGTTTCGCAGCGATCGATTCCGACCACAATTTCCTCTATTTCTCCGTCAAAGTACTTTTCAATCATTGATTATATTTTCTGCTTTCAATCCATGAACTTTTTCCTCTTTATTTGACTATCATAGCGCAGTTTTTTTAGCGCTTAGATCCGTGGCGGATTTTTTCCGTGAATTCATTCTTTCAGCCGCTGAGATTGGTTTCTCGCGCCATTCCATGAATGTGATGAGAATAAGCAACTTGATCACGATAATAAAATCAACTTATTTCTCTCTTTGACAAATGTTTTTCATAGTTATTTCATAAAAGCAATAGCCCGCACTTTCTATGTTGGGAGAACACTCGAAAAGCTTGTAAATCACTCGCCTAACTGCTCGTGATTTATAAGCTTTTCTCGTGTTCTCCCAACATCCCGCGTGGGTTTATCACGATGTAAACCCATAGAAAGTGCGGTCTATTGCTTAAATAATTTGTCAATATTTCGTTTTCACCAGAGAGAGGGCGATGGGAAACAAAACATTTTATGGGGGTGACCTAAAGAAATTCATTCGAAATATTATTCCAGATAAATACTACTTACGTAACCATCTACCTAACATTCGTTGAAACAATACTACCGACTAAGACTTAAAAAACACGAGTAGCCACTTCTTGATATAAACACTACGCTAAACGTCATGGAAATTAGTCAAGCGAGGTACATACCTTTGAAGTAAGTTGTTGCTTAGCAAGGCTTTTTTGCGGTTTTTCTTTACTAAAGCCTCGACAGAGCTTTCATCTAGTATTCCCCTACCTTTCTCGTCCAGTTGCCAGCTGCTTATACAGCCGAACAGTCGTACTCCACATTGTCTGATTTGCGATTTCATTCGCATAATCATGGACATTACATAATTATGCAGTACCCAATTTGTAAATGTGCTATTCTTTACAATACTTTTTTAAATCTTTTATCAGCAGCAAAATAGCCAATCATGTACAGCTGCTTCGCATGGATCCTTTCAACATGACAGCATCATAATTCACTGCCTCGAGGCTTCATTAATTAGCTCGTCTCAGCGCGGAAGGAAGTTGAGGTTTCAGGCTAAAAAAAACGTGACTCAGCTGCAGGGTCCAATGTACGGCCAAAGGATATTGGTTTTGGTCTGAAATGGGTTTCATTAGAAGCGGGTAACCCCCCCCCCCCCCCCCCAAGAGAGGAAGGCGAGGGGAGACTGGTGAAGAGGAAGGAGAAAGTGTTGCCTGTCAAAATAGTTTACATTAATTTTGATATTAATTAATCATTCAATAATAATGATACTATAACATTATTCTATGCATTATTCGAACAATCAAGGGTTCGCTGTTGGCAAGGTGTCTGTTGCTTATTGAGTTTTATTTTTCAGATTCCCACCTTTCACTCCCTGGCACCTCAAAATTGCCCCCCCCCCGCCTTTTCTCATCAGCCCCCCCCCCCCCCCCCCCCCCCCCCCACCAAAAAAAAAAAGAAAAGAAAAACGTTTTTGTGAATGCTCTCTTAAGTTCGATTAAAATTTCGTTCGATGTTCATTTGGGTGGCTATTTACAGATCTCTGGTTTTTTTTCGACTGCCAGAGTGGAAAGCAAACTTGCGTGCGTGGTCTTTGCTGCTCTGTTTTGAATAAAAATGTCCCTCAGACAGTGATATGACAGGTTTGAACAACGGTGGGGGTTATCCCATCTTCAAGGACGATATCAAGTGTCTACTTCCGCTTTCTCAAACGCGAACGTAGTGACATGCTACCTGACTGACACGGTTTAATAAACCACATCAAAATGATGCACGTAACTTGGTAGAAGCGTTGATTTTGTATACTGACCGCCGACTACTGTTATTTATTATATACATACAGAGATTTACTCACTAGAAAGCCACGAAGTACCTTTTCGTTCGCAAGCTGGTGTAAGCAGATGTAAGCCAATCAAATGACGCGTATCGCTTTTTTCACGTGCGAGAAAAACGATACGTCCAATCAGGAGCCGCGTATAATGTTTTTTGACGTGTGAGCCGTTACAAGTTGATGTTTCATTCAAGGCTGATTGGCGGCGTTTCGCACCCATCGACACACGTTTTTTGCCCGTCAAAATTATAGAATTTCAGCGTTTATGTCTAAGCTTACTTTTCTCTGAAAACAGGAGTGCAAGGCACTTTGTTACCCACGATTCGTCGGTAGAAGATTACGTCGAAAGTCTCGAGAACAAGAACACAAAAGATAATCGAAGTGGGACGTTAAATTGTCGAAAGAACTGAGAAACGAAAAACACGACGAGTGAGCCGGTTTCGAGAGAGTTGAACACTGTAGCACCAGACGAACTGGGCAAGTATCTCGCAGAGTTCATTCGCTCTGTTGGACGAAAAGATGGAGAAGATTACTAACCCTCAACTCATGTCGAGTTGTGAGTCGATTTGAGAGGCATTTAAAGAAACTACCCAGCTAGTGTCGTGCAATTTGAGTTGACTCGAAATGTCTACAGTCAAAACAAAATAACAAGGACAAAGCAAAGCAAGGTCAGACTCCGATAAACAACTTTATATTTTAGTATTTCATGTTTTTTTATTCACTTATTGCAAATATAATGGCTTGTATAGCTGCGAATTTGTTATATGCTTTTGAATGTTGCTTGCCGACTTGCATTTGTGAATAAAAGTTGTCATTAAACCTGTTAAACTGGGCTTTAAATCTCTGCATGTATATAATAAACATAATACAACATAGAAACTCGTGCTGTAAATACCGTACGCGCGCACTTTCCATGAAGTATTCTATATATCAGCTTCGGAGGTTGATTTAGTCCCTATTTTACTCCTGGCATAGTCGAGACGCGAGAGGAGAAAACGGCCGTACGTGCGAAGCACTGCCTTGACCGCTTCGAGCATTTTAGAGAATAGCTTTCTTATATAGGCCTAGCTAATTGTTCAGATTGCGGACTGAAGTAAGCTTCTGTAATTAAAATAAATCGTACACATGCAAGATAGCCCGACACTTTTTTAAAATGCGTTCACCTCTAATTAAAACTTTGCAATGATCTTGCATAAGCCTTCGTCCGGTCTGGCTACAATTTTACTCTTTTGGGCAAGCAAGAATGAGGAAGTATGCACGAGGACAAGGAAAATGAACATGACATTTGAACAAAGTATTGTTTTCTTCTATTTCCTGATTTGTCAGTGGGTCACCTAAATGATCAGTTTCATTGACCCTTTAATTCCTGAGTTGTGATCAAGATTATTAATTTCTTCTTACAATCAGTCAGTACATTGCCAAGCAAACAGGTAATGAGAATAAATTAAAGAAACGATTCTTCAGCTAGCCAGAGGATATTGTCTTGACATGCCACCAAATTCTGAGAAATAATAATAAACGACATGTGCAACAGTTGTTCGGATAATTAATATTTCGACTGGGTAGATGGCGCCTGTTGAATGAAAACATAAAATAACAGCCAGTTTTGTTTAATTGGCGATTAAAAATTATGTCAGCCTTTGTCGTTTGAAGGCAATAGACCTCTTTAGCTTTGTTTGTTGTTCCATTTCAGACCTCGCGATGTTACTTTAGAAATGTTTTTCTTTCAAATTGAATCATTCACGTGTGTATGAACGAATAAATTTTAGATAGACAAAGGAACAATTATCAGAGAACATCACGCAAATAGAACTAAACTTATTACAAATTGTATGCGTTTCCTTCTAACATATCAACTCTAACTCACTTCAAAATGTTAATGTTTTCAAAAGATAGTATTTGTATCAGACTAAGCGTGTAGTAGTATAGCGCAAGCAATAAAATATGTCTGCACATATAAAACTGACTGTAAATTACTTGTTGTGAGCCGCACAAACTACAATCAGTGCCATACGTCGTTGGAACAGTCCCTACCACTCAGTCTCCAGCTGTCCAATTAAAGGCAATGAGCGCGCGCTCTTTGTCCAGTGTGTCCGTTTTCGGTTTTAAAACAACATTGAAAGGAGAGGATGGGAGGGAGATGAGATTAATCAAAAGTGTACCAACAATGTGTCACTGATTGTAGGTTTGCATGCACAGCTCTGTAAATGACATAAAGAAAGCCCTGCGAAAGATTATTCCAGGTAAATATCACTTCGTTGAACCATATACCTAACAAATACGACCAAATACGATTATACACTTCTTGATATAAACCTAAACGCCATACCTTTAATTTGAAGTTGTTGCTTACAGAGAAGCGCTAGCTTGGCCGGTTTTTGCGGTTTTTCTTTGCTTAAGCGTCAGCGGAACTGTCCTCTATATAATTTTGTCGTCTAGAAAGCTTATATAGCGTTTTTTTTATGTGCTATTCTTTACAATACTTTTTTTAACCTTTTATCAGCAGCAAAATAACCAATCATGTACAGCTGCTTCGTATGCAATCCTTTCAACATGATAGCATCATCATTCACGGCTTCGAGGCTTCGTTAATTACCTCGTCTCAGTCTCAGCTAGGAAAGATCGAACGCAGGAAGTTGAGTTTTCTAGGAAAGAACGTGCCTCAGCTGCAGGATCCAATGTGCGGTCAAAGGATATTGGTTTTGGTCTGGAATGGGGTTAATTAGATATAAATCTATCACATATCCGAGTCACTAGCTTCCCGGAATGTTTGGATACAATATCCACTAAGGGAGGATTATAGTCCATATATGCCGGACTACACCTACAACATAAGAGTGTATTCTGCCAGAGTTGGTCTAGCGAGCGACTCCAGACTCTGTTCCCAACAGGACTAACTAGGGCTCTATCACTGTCTATCAAGACAAATAGATGGCTACGAGCTAGAGAAAACATACATGCTGACAAACTACTGACTGCCAGGAGCCTGTGACGGCTTAAAGTCAGGGTTTAAAGTATTAAGTTTCCATTAAAAGGAGGTCACAAATTAAACCGCCGAGAACAACGTTACACAACAAATATAATCAAAGGGGAAAACAAATCTTTATTTCTTTCTTTCTTTCTTTAAATGCAAATTTATTTGATCCTCCACTAGCCGTCTACGACTTCTTTTTGGTATCCTTGGTAACATCTTGTTTTCAGTCAATCTCTAGTTTCGAGATGGGTATATACGTTCCCTGAACAACTGCTCAACATTTGTTGAGTAATTTGTTGAGTAGTGTCAAACGGTTTCAACATTTCGAGATGTTGAGACAAAGGGGGCAGTGTCAAATGGCCTCAGCATCGGCTCTCAACTATTCTTCTTGCTGTTTGATCTTGCATATGGTTGGTAGAGTAGGTTTTGATTGGTAGGTATTTGTCAGCAGCACAGGAATCCTGCTGTAAGATACTTTAAGATTACATGTTTTTCTTATTTTAGATTATTTTGTCAATCAAGCAAGTGAGCAGCTGAACGTGCATAATTATCTAATTCCTTCGTAATGATACCATTTGATCTTCATATGACATTAATATATAACTTATAACTATCATAGAAAACGAGCAAAGCATGCAAACGTTTCGCTCTTCAGTATTATTCAGTCTTGAGGTCTTCATCCACATGATAGTCGTCTACAAGAACGTTCGCACAGCGCTTATATTTGAATCTCAGCCAGACACTCTATCTTGGGAATTTTGTAGCCGAAGGCAGTTCTTAAACACGTAATGATACACTGTGTTCAGCTTTGGTGTACGACTGACTTTCGCATCCATCCTAATGCAAACGAAACATACAAATAACGAAATTTCACTCACCTGTTATGCAAAACCAAAACATTTCGGTCGCCTGAACTCTTGTGGCTTCACTGGAAACTAAAATCTGTCCTGTAACATATTCTGCAGTGCTACCCGGGTTCAGTATACCACGAGAATCGATACTCGGTGCCTTTTCATAAACAACCCCAGCGTGGCCAAATATCTCCAAATCAAGGATTATTACAAGTCTGTGGTCTTCAGTACCCAGCAGCAAACAGACGGAGCTTGGCAATACAATTTTTAAATATAAAAACAAGTAGAAAGGCTTCGAGAAGTTTGACCTATATTTATTACATCTCCCAATATCTAAAGCCCTTAATTTATTATTTTAATTCCCAGAACCTAAATATTACTAATAAAGATGTAATTAAATTCGAGTAAATCCGCATAACTTGATTGTGATGTGCTACCAAGAAGATGTGGGGATTCGATATATTTTTTTATATTTTTGCTGTTCGTACATCAGTGTTTGTTCCGGAGCTTTAGAAGACCCTTAGAAGGGTGACATATTTGTTCGTCAATAGTAAAGCTGCTTGCTGAATAGTTTCTAAGTTCAGTTTAGTAGAACAACTCAGTGCTTTTCTGGTAGCCCTCGCTCTATATTATTGATAATAAAAATGTCCCGAAATAACCCAATACAAAAACGTACACGTTGCTTACATGATTTACATTGCATAGCATTCCTTATATTACCTAACTTATATTACTTAACTTTTTTATGGCTTAACACCTTACCAAAAATTACATAATAATACGTTACTTTCATCATTTTATTTACATTGCATTGCATGCTTACATTACCTTTTATAGCGTTTGAAATGTAACATCTTAAAAATTTACAAATCGTCCATCAGTGATAAATTATTAGACTAACGAGGAAACATCGCTATATACACACGCACACGACATACTACTGCTAGTAATAATTTTGCAACCTGTTCTACTTTGATATTTGTTTGGACAACAGAGGTTACCATAGCAACGAAAAGCGGTATCCTTATGTTTTGAGGAAGGCTGATTTTCTCGAAATCTAGTCAGAAACTTTGCATCCATTTTTTTAATATTTTGAAGTATCATAGTTTGACCACCTTTAGGCAACGTTTTTTCATAAATCTGCAAGGCTGTGCTTGAATAAAACAACAATGGAGTTTATGCGGGTGATTTTGTGCATTTCCTACAATTTACTCTTACTAATATTTTTCAACAAAGTAAAGCTTTAACTACCTCCTTTTTGTCGAAAGATCTTAGATGATAATAAAGACTTTTAAAGGTAAAAGGATACCGCTATCGTTGCTATGGTAACCCATGTTTCTTGGAAAGCAGTGAACAACTAAACTATGGTCATCTATCATTATTATGGTTTAGTATGAAAACAATCGAGGGCTGCTTTCTGCTCGACTGGCAATTTTGTTTTCAAAACTCTCACTCCAAGGCTAAAATGCTATTGCGAGCCACCTTAAAATCACTAATTAAAACACTCAATGGCGAACACTAATATAGGAAGTTGCATAGCTTTCACAAGTGTACAGTAACTCACATATATTTGTTTAAGCAGATAAAATCCTTGTTTGTTTCTTGCATTTTTTGGCTTTGGGAGAAAACATTTCTTGATTAATTGGCAGGAGTGTAAAAGTTTGAAAAACATCTCAGTGGTAAACATGTTTTCAATCAACGAATCTGTACGTCACAACCGAAATTATCTTTGACCAGCAATGCAAATTACGAAAAATATTAAAGCAACCATACAAAATTGGAACTATTCTTAACACTTCCATTGTTTTCTTTCATACTCTAGATCTGAAGTAAACTTCTTGATTGCATCATTGTGGAGTCTTTTAAAGTCTGCTTTCCCTTTTGTTGTTGTTCATCCAATCTACAGTTGGAATCATCGTAGAGTCTTCAAGGTTTCAAGTATACTTTTCGTCTTCGAGTATTTCTAATCTTCACCCTGATTTGCATTCTGCTGTCGTCTTAGAAGTAAATTTCTTGATTTCTTCATCGTGGAGTCTTTAAAATTCGTCTTCAAGTATTTTTTACTCGGCTTCAGCCTGTTTTATCCTTTTTCAGTTGTCGTTTCTCTACTTCATCTCGGAGTCTTTCAAGTTCGTACTCAAGTATTGTCGACTCTTAAAGCTGTTTTTTCCTTTTGTTTTCTTTTAACCTCTAGTTCAGAACTAAGTTTCGTGATTTCTTCATCGTGAACTGAGTCTTTTAACTTCGTCTTAAAGTATTTTTGACCCCTAAGCCTGCTTTTTATTGTGCTTTCTGTTATCCTCTAGCTCAGAACTAAGTTTCTTGACTGTTTTTTCTTTTTCCTTCACTTCATTGTGGAGTCTTTCAAGTTCGCATTCCAGTTTTTGTTTTACTCTTCAGCTTGGTTTTCCTTTTGTTGTCGTTCGTCTTCTAGCTCAGAAGTAAGTTTCCTGATTTTTCTTCTTTTTCCTTTACTTCAACTTGGAGTATTTTACAATTGTGTTCGAGTAAGTTTAGCTCAGAGGTAAGTTTCTTGACTGTTTCTTTTTTTTTTGTTTTCCTTTATGTCATCTTGGAGTATTTTATACTTGTGTTGGAGTGAGTTTAGCTCAGAGTTACGTTTCTTGATTGTTTCTTCTTTTTCCTGTACTTCATCTTGGAGTATTTTACAATTGTGTTGGAGTAAGTTTAGCCTAACTGTTTCTTCTTTTTCCTTTAATTCATCTTGTTGTAAGTTTAGCTCAGAAGTAAGTTTATCGATGTTTTCGTATTTTTCCTTAACTTCATCTCGGAGTATTTTACAATAGTGTTCGAGAAAGTTTAGCTCAGAGGTAGGTTTCTTGACTGTACGTTTCTTCTTTTTCCTTTACTTCATCTTGGAGTACGTTTAGCTCAGAAGTAAGTTGTGTTGGAGTAGTTGTATTCAAGTGGTTCTGACTCTTCAACCTGATTCAGTTCATTTCGTTCTCGTTCGTCCTCTGGCTCAGAAGTAAGTTTCTCGATTTGTTCTTCTTTTTCCTTTACTTCATCTTGGAGTATTTTACAATTGTGTTAGAGCAATTTAAGCTCGGAGGTAAGTTTCATTATTTTTTATTCGTTTTCCTGATTTCATCTTGGAGTATTTTATACTTGAGTTGGAGTACGTTTAGATCAGAGGTAAGTTTCATGATTGCTTCTTCTTTATCATTTACTTTCTCTTGGAGATCTTTCTGTTGTTGCCGTTTATCCTCTAGCTCAGAGTTACGTTTCTTGATTTTTTCTTCTTTATCCTTTACTTTATCTTGGAGATCTTTCTTTTGTTGCCGTTCATCCTCTAGCTCAGAGGTAAGTTTCTTGATTGTTTGCCGTTCATCCGCTAACTCAGAGTTACGTTTCTTGATTTTTTCTTCTTTATCCTTTACTCTATCTTGGAGATTTTTCTTTTGTTGCCTTTCATCCTCTAGCTCAGAGGTACGTTTCTTGATTTGTTCTTCTTTATCCTTTACTTTATCTTGGAGATCTTTATTTTGTTGCTGTTCATCCTCTAGCTCAGAGGTACGTTTCTTGATTGTTTCTTCTTTATCCTTTACTTTATCTTGGAGATTTTTCGTTTGTTGCCGTTCATCATCTAGTTCATAGGTAAGTTTCTTGATTGTTTCTTCTTGATCCTTTTCTTTATCTTGGAGATCTTTCTTTTGTTGCCGTTCATCATCTAGTTCATAGGTAAGTTTCTTGATTGTTTCTTCTTGATCCTTTTCTTTATCTTGGAGACCTTTATTTTGTTTCCGTTTATCCTCTAGCTCAGAGGTAAGTTTCTTTATGTTTTCATCTTTATCCTTTACTTTCTCTTGGAGATCTTTCTTTTGTTGCCGTTTATCCTCTAGCTCAGAGTTACGTTTCTTGATTTTTTTCTTCTTTATTCTTTACTTTATCTTGGAGATTTTTCTTTTGTTGCCGTTCATACTCTAGCTCAGAGGAATGTTTCTTGATTGTTTCTTCTTTATCCTTTACTTTATCTTGGAGATCTTTATTTTGTTGCTGTTCATCCTCTAGCTCAGAGGTAAGTTTCTTGATTGTTTCTTCTTTATCCTTTACTTTATCTTGGAGATCTTTCTTTTGTTGCTGTTCACCCTCTAGCCCAGAGTTACGTTTCATGATTGTTTCTTCTTTACCCTTTACTTTATCTAGGAGATCTTTATTTTGTTGCCGGTTATCCTCTAGCTCAGAGATACGTATCTTGATTTTTTCTTCTTTATCCTTTACTTTATCTTGGAGATCTTTCTTTTGTTGCCGTTCATCCTCTAGCTCAGAGGTAAGTTTCTTGATTGTTTGCCGTTCATCCGCTAACTCAGAGTTACGTTTCTTGATTTTTTCTTCTTTATCCTTTACTCTATCTTGGAGATTTTTCTTTTGTTGCCTTTCATCCTCTAGCTCAGAGGTACGTTTCTTGATTTGTTCTTCTTTATCCTTTACTTTATCTTGGAGATCTTTATTTTGTTGCTGTTCATCCTCTAGCTCAGAGGTACGTTTCTTGATTGTTTCTTCTTTATCCTTTACTTTATCTTGGAGATTTTTCGTTTGTTGCCGTTCATCATCTAGTTCATAGGTACGTTTCTTGATTGTTTCTTCTTGATCCTTTTCTTTATCTTGGAGATCTTTCTTTTGTTGCCGTTCATCATCTAGTTCATAGGTACGTTTCTTGATTGTTTCTTCTTGATCCTTTTCTTTATCTTGGAGATCTTTCTTTTGTTGCCGTTCATCATCTAGTTCATAGGTAAGTTTCTTGATTGTTTCTTCTTGATCCTTTTCTTTATCTTGGAGATCTTTATTTTGTTTCCGTTTATCCTCTAGCTCAGAGTTACGTTTCTTGATTTTTTTCTTCTTTATTCTTTACTTTATCTTGGAGATTTTTCTTTTGTTGCCGTTCATACTCTAGCTCAGAGGAATGTTTCTTGATTGTTTCTTCTTTATCCTTTACTTTATCTTGGAGATCTTTCTTTTGTTGCTGTTCATCCTCTTGCTCAGAGGTAAGTTTCTTGATTGTTTCTTCTTTATCCTTTACTTTATCTTGGAGATCTTTCTTTTGTTGCCGTTCATCCTCTATCTCAGAGGTAAGTTTCTTGATTGTTTCTTCTTTATCCTTTATTTTATCTTGGAAATCTTTCTTTTGTTGCCGTTCATCCTCTAGCTTATCCTTCATTTTATCTTGGAGATCTTTCTTTTGTTGCCGTTCATCCTCTAGCTCAGCGGTAAGTTTCTTGATTTTTTCTTCTTTATCCTTTACTTTATCTTGGAGATCTTTCTTTTGTTGCCGTTCATCCTCTAGCTCAGAGGTAAGCTCCTTGAATGTTTCTTCGTTATCCTTTACTTTATCTTGGAGATCTTTCTTTTGTTGCCGTCCATCCTCTAGCTCAGAGGTAAGCTTCTTGAATGTTTCTTCTTTATCCTTTACTTTATCTTCGAGATCTTTCTTTTGTTGCTGTTCATCCTCTAGCTCAGAGGTAAGCTTCTTGAATGTTTCTTCTTTATCCTTTACTTTATCTTGGAGATCTTTCTTTTGTTGCCGTTCATCCTCTAGCTCAGAGGTAAGCTCCTTGAATGTTTCTTCGTTATCCTTTACTTTATCTTGGAGATCTTTCTTTTGTTGCCGTCCATCCTCTAGCTCAGAGGTAAGCTTCTTGAATGTTTCTTCTTTATCCTTTACTTTATCTTGGGGATCTTTCTTTTGTTGCCGTTCATCCTCTAGCTCAGAGGTAAGTTTCTTGACTGTTTCTTCTTTATCCTTTTCTTTATCTTTACTTTGTCTTTCAAATTGTGGACCTAAATAAAAAGGTGACAGGAAATTAGCTGCTTATTTATGTGAGGTTATATAATTATATCACGAGGAAGCAAAGTAAGATAGAAAAATGGCAAATTTAAAGCTATATTTTTAATTTAGGTGACTGTTAAATCGGCCTAAAATGTCGTTTTTAGCACGTACAACCTCTTAGCAGCCCCATATGCACAGTTAGCGAGCTGAAACACTTTCGGCCAAATTAACGTTTTCGGCTCGATTGCTCCAAATAGGGTCAAATTAAAAATGGATTTTAAAGCGGTTTTAGTTTGCCTTCCATGTTTACGTTTTTACAAAGAACTGGAAATGTTCTGTCTAGAAATTTATAATTAGCGAAGATCCCTACTACACTTTTTAAGAAAAAACGTTTTTCAAAAAAGTTGTACTCTAAAATGTTTTGGTTTTGAGTATTGTGCGCTGGTACCCGGCTAAGAAACTTGTTTCCCCTTCTCAGACCTAAAGTATTTCTCCTTCCTCATCCCAGCCAGGAAAGGAAATGCTGTCCGAATTGAGCCACGATTCAGGAGTAAGAGGAGCTATCCGACTCTAGGAATTTAGTTTCGAGTCACGTCGAGGCTTCATCTGTCCTTTACGTTTGATGCTCGGTTGTCAGTTTTCGGTATTGACTAAGTTAGGTGCTGGTTTAGATGTTTAATTTACCTTTATCAACTCCGAGTTGATAATCAACATAGTGTTTCACTTGCCCGCCGACGCAGCACCACAGTTTGTATAGGTAATCGCATGGGCCCGAGTGCAATTAGGGATTAATTTCACGAGTATTTTCAAAGTTTTTACAAAATTGCCCGAGTCGCGCAGACTCGCGCAGCGACGAGGGCAATTTTGTAAAAACTTTGAAAATACAAGTGAAATTAATCCCTAATTGCACGAGGGAACAATGCGATTACTTGTTTATCACATAAAGGACAACATTTTTGAAAAACCTTCAGCGTGCGGCTAATAATTCAGCCTGCGGAACGAAAATATTCCTTTCCAAAATCACGCAGAATCGCAGCAAGATCAAGCAAAACCTTACGTTCAGAACAGGATAATGCTGACTGCTATGTAATTCTTAAGAGAAAAATCTAAATCATGAAAAAGAAACAACAAGCTTACACTCAATCCAAGCCAAGTAAGCCGGTTACCTGTTTGAATGTTTTGAAGCTTTTAGTCTAGGAGCCAAGTCTGAAAAGAGACCTAGAAAGTGGATTTCGTTGCACCCCCTGCTATATTTGTCTGAATAGTATAAAATGACAGGACAATATCTAAGGAATACGGAATGACAATTTTTATTGATGGGCCCGAGGGACATCACTCCGATATTGGGTATTTTCTACCGGGTACCATTTTTCCCCACTATGCTAATTATATGCAAACTTGAATTCTGCCATGGAGTTTCAAATAATTGTGGAGTGTAGCATATTTGGCCGAAATACTCTAAACTTGGACACAGCATTTAATGTAAATGAATCTTGGATTTAAGCGTGTTTTGGGGCTGTATCCATAGAAACTGTTGCTAGATGACGTGATTAATTCAGTACGTAGAGTTACATCAATTTCTACGCTCCAAATCGAAAATAATTTCAGGAAAATTTGTCGACCAGAGTTATGTAGCACGATTTTATCACATTCTGTCTACTAAAATGTTTTTATATGCTAGACTCTTGGACTCCGTTTCAATTTCGCTCGATACAGCCTATCGACACAGTAGTAAACTGACTGCTAGTAGTAAAGTCCAATCACTGAGGCATTCCAGCCACACTCTACAGATTCTTTCAAATTCTTATTTCAAGTAACGATACAGAAAAAGCAACGGCACAGTCGCCAGTTAGTGTGGTGGACGAGAGGCATATCTGTGCCATTGCACAAGGCATACATTGTAATGCATGTATCAACTCATGGAAACGTTAAAACACCGAAACATGTTGTCTTAGCTCCCGGGTTTAGCTATGTCTGTGCATCACATCACTGGGTCCAAACAGTTAGTTATAATGCTTAATCGTTTTGGACATTGTTCTTCTTACGATATCATAGAAATCATGGACAACAGTATTGCAAATGAATTATCGCAAAGTCATAACAGGAAACGGTTGGGACGCCCTCTAATATTACGCCTGGCCCGTTTATACAGGTTGCCGGAGATAACAACGACATTAAAGAGGAGACACTTGATGGACAGGGGACAACGTATGCCACGACTATGGTGTTGTTTCACAGAAAGCAATACCGGCTGCCACCAAAGCAGACACTGTATTCCGATCATTCTCGCATAAAAACCGATATCTGTCTGGTCAATCAGCTGTCGAGCCTGTGCCCGAGTTCAGCGCACACATGGACGACGGTCAGCAGTGGTGTTATACAGGTAGGGGGAAGATCCAGCAGGAATGGTTTGAGTGGCTAGCGATCCTCTCTGCGCAATGTCCATCCAAACCAACTTTGCTTGCTTTCTTTGTGGTCTGAACACCACTTAACTGTTTAGTAGCGGCCCTGGAGTGCGTTTAATGCCAGAATTTCCTGAGTCTCCACCAGTCACATATACTGGGTACTGTCTCATGAAAAACGCTTCATCTACAGAGTACAGCATCATATATACGATTATGAAGAATGTCCAGAAGATGATGGTCAGCCTACAGCAGAAACACAGCGTCATTACCTTTGACTTAGCCATTTACTATACAATGGAGGCTCCCTGAAGAATTCAAGGATACCATTCTGCGTTTGGGAGGCTTTCACGTTGCGCTAAAATTACCTTGCTGTGATTGGCAAAATGTTTGAAGATATAGTGGACTGTACGATATCATGGTAGAATCTGCGGAATATCCGGAATCTACGGCAGTCACACTGCTTTGGTACTCCTTCAAGGGAAGTCGTACAATAGAGGAGTGAGGGCGCACAGAATTGTATTGGTTAAAGACTTCTCAGGCTGTAGTGGCAGGCCTTCCCACTGTGGGTGGAACATTCAAGGTATCCAGGTTGACGTTAACTTAAGTAGTCCAGTTAGTGGAGGCATGCCAACAGTCAACCGATGACGAGGAGCTAAGAGCCAATTTTCTCCGCCTCCTTGACAGTGCCGGGAATATTCAGGAGGTGTATGCGTCGTTCTGCAGGCAGGGAAATATACCTCAAAGCTGTTCCTTTTCTGGAGCAACTACATTGACATGGCGATGCTTCTTAGCAAGGTAAGGAATATAGTATAATAATTGTTGAGGTCAAACGTTACATAAGATACTATTTACAACTCAGTATTAACTGAGTAGGAGGGTCAGATGTGAAAATATTTGGCAAAGCGCGTGAGCCGTCCCGGATAGTGTGACTTCCCGCGTGAGCCCGGGTGCGGGCGATGTAATATCCTTTTTTATTGATGGTAAGTTTTCGTAGATGGCTTCCAGTATATATTGCTGACACGAGGTTACTATCGACTCTGGCGCCAGAAGTGCACCAAGAATTTGAAAAGGGAAACCACGCCATCAGCAGATTGGAACAGCCATTCTCCCAGGTCTGGGTTAACATGGCGCTTGAAGAAACCGTGAATCTTGACAGCAAGACATCACAAAGGCTGATGTGACGACGTTTGCTTCTTTATCAAAGAAGGTCACGATCAGAAGGGCAGAAGAGAAGAAAGTAACAGACAGAAGACAGAAGCTTGTTTGGTCGCTTACTAGTCGTGGCAAAGAGCCGTCACATCGACTCGAGGAAGGTGCTGAGTTATGAGTTATCAAATGTCCCATATGCATTGTCAAATCCAGATGGCTCGCTGAGGAAGACCACCAAGAGCGCGCTTTTGGCAAAATTAGAACGCGTACCTCCAGCAGTGGGAAGGCTCCCTAGAAGTGAACTGGAGCGGCCTTGATCTTCAATGGCATGGCATTGCTCCAATCTCTAAAGTCACCTAGATGTAGCGAAAAGCTGTTCAGAGTTAATCACAGCGACACATATTCAGGAGAATTATTCAAGAGTTGATGTTGTGTTTTCAAGACCGTTAAGACAACCCACATTCCACCAAGGGAGGAGAACGAGAACAGCGAGGAGTGAGCAGTGCGCCTGAAATCCATATCAACTCTGGCAAGACTCCAATCCCGAAGCAGTGGGCGAAATACACGAGCAGTCCGGTGAAGAAGACACAGATGGCGAGAGAATGATGGTGCGAGATGGCAAAGTTGGAGCTCAAACCTGGGAAGAGGTTATTGATCGGTGGAGACTTCGTCCTTGCCAGAGCTTCAAACTGACCACGAATCGAAGAGGCAGTCACGAGAAATCTTCTGCATGCTAAGCACGCTTCAGAAACCTCTGGAAGGATCGTCATCCAGTCTCCAGATACAGGCGTCGTACTTCTTCTCATCTCTGCCGTGCAACGAGTAGTTCAAGACCGGTACGAAGGGCAAGATCAGTTACATACCGATCCACATTATCCAGAATAAGCTCGGCCGTGCAGTGTGTAATGCGCTGCCTTCTATAGGTCTCCATACAGGATGTGACACCACAAGCGGGTTAGCTTCCATCGGCAAGAAGAAAGTACTAAAGAAACTACGCAGGCTTACGTATGAAAGAAGTCTTTGTGTAAAGATCCAAGACCTATCATCGCTAGAAACTAACGGCTCGGCAATAGAAAACGGCAAACTACTACCAACAATGATGACGGCAAGTCTTTTAGAGGTGATCATCTGTAAAATTTATTAACGCAGCATTGCAGCATGCAGAAGAAACGACTTATGCCACTGCAAGGAAAATTGCATACCCCTCAGAAGCTTGCTTGTGTATGAACAACGAAACCTGTCAAAACACACTTTCCGCTTAGTGGAGACCAGTGATGACGACGGGTGAAGATTAGAAAATATCATAAAAACTGTGCTCTTTTTTGGAGGATTAGAAGTTTGTGTTGTTGGGATTGTGCGGATTGAGCCCAGGCATAGAGGATGCCGCAGAATGAAATGTCATAATTTGGCAATAAATCTTATAGATTTGCTGACATTTTGGCATACATGTATATACATATGAGAGCCCTGAATCTGTAATAACTATAGCATTAAGGAAGTTCTAGTTTTCATGAGTGACCAATACGAGAAAGCGAAAACGACCGTGTTGCCTCTTGAAAGAGTTCTTTGGCCAAACGTTTACAAAGTGATAAAATGTGTTAAAAGAATGCTGCGCAACTCTGGTCGACAAGTTTTTCAGAAATTATTTTCGATTTGGAGAGTAGAAAATTGATGTAACTCCACGTACTGAATTAATTGCGTCTCCTAGCAACAGTTTCTATGGATACAGCCCCAAAAGACGCTTAAATACAAAATGTACTTACGATTAATGATGTGTCAAAGTTTGGAGCATTTTGGCCAAATATTCTACACTCCACAATTATTTGAAACTCCGTGGTAGAATTCAAGTTTGCATATAATTAGCATAGTGGGGCAAAATGGTACCCGGTAGAAAATGCCCGATATCGGAGTGATGTCCCGCTGGTCCATCAATAAAAATTGTCATTCCGTATTCCTTAGATATTGTCCTGTCATTTTATGCTCTTCAAACAAATATAGCAGGGGGATGCAACGAATCGACTTTTTTTTCGGAACTGGCTCCTAGACTATTTCCGCTGCATGCGAGCTGCTTGACATGTGCCATCCTACATCGATAAAACAGCAAACGACGAGTCCAAACAAACTTGTACAAGTAACTTCTCCTGTTTAATTTGACCTTCTTCTTTCTTTGAACAAACTCTGTACTATTTACTCTGTCTTGCACGTGATGAAGCCCGTATTTAACAGAAGTGAAGCGAAGAAGTCAGTTGGCCGCCATGAATGAATTTCGTCGCAAACTAGCCAAGTGTCTAGCTGATGCAAGTTTTCTACTTTTCAGTAGAAATAATCTTCTGTTGTTTCGAGTGAAACACTGAGATTCAGCTTTCGGAATTTCGTTTCAAGCTATCACCTGCGATTTCCATTCCTTTTTCATCAAATAACTCGGGAAACTGAAGTCAAAATCCGAAGCGAAGTACAAGCGAGCGCTGTGTTTGAAAATTCTGCTCAAAATCACGCCGTCAAGAATCCAACCAAGTGCAGCGCGCTCAGCCAATTAGGAGCGAGTAATTTTGCCGCTCGACCAATCAGGATCAAGTAATCATGCCCTTGATTACCAAAAAGTGCCCTGGATTAAGAAAAAATGCCCTATGTCTTAGCCAATCAGAATTGAGTAATTTTGCCCGCTATGTGATAACATTAGAAACTAATCACTTTGTTCTAAACAAGTCGACGATTTCTCAGTTAAACAAGATGCAGAACAAATTTATACGCCGGGTTCAAATTAGAGCTTTTTTTCATGACAAAGACATTTCTGAAACCACCGAAAAATATGTTTTTGAAACACTTCATGTCCGTAAATCGAAATGGACTCCCCCACAGGGTCAATTTGCTTCCTTAGTTTTTTGATTTTATTACTAATACAGCGTGACATGTTTGACAAATGTATTTCTTCCTGTGTTTGACCCTTGTATACCTTAAAGTTCTCTGCTCACTGCGCTCACACAAACGTTTCACTTCCTTGACCTTTTAATGCAGTCATTGCTTGTAGCCTTTTTCCTCTTTGACGTCCTTTGCCTGCTACATGTGTCCGTGACGTTTATTCCGAGAGCTCGCTTAATACGGACACCCGGATAATACGGACACTTTCGCGTGTCCCCTTGTTGTCCGTATTAACCGGGTTAATATGCGAGCGTCGACGAAGGGGATGCTGGGAAGGTGGAAGAGAAGGGAGAGAGATGGCGGGCAGATCGTGAGTCGAAAAGTTGGATAATTAGTCGAAAACAGGGGCCAAAATCAGGGACGGAGGCCGTAAATTCTGAACGCGCGCGTCCCCATGTGAATACTGTATGTAGCTATTTTTAGAGACCATGGATTGTAAAAAGACTGGATTGGAACTATAGATCACGTGGGGCATTTTCGATTCGCCGATGGGTTAATAATGTATTTCAACATGGCGGCGATGGCCGCAACTGAGTGGAAATTTGTGACGTGAAGATGTGAATGATAGTTGATGATAGTTAGGGGAGCAATTGAGTTCTTAAACTATCATTGACTATCATGCGCCGTTTTACCAAGGCTTTAAGATACGCTGGCCAGACAGGATTACAAATGAAGAAGTCATGCGCATTGATGAGATGGAAAAGCTCAGTGGTGAGGAGATGGAACGTCATCGTCCACATTATCATGAAAGAACCAAACAAATACTGCGGGACTGCATTAACCTGATATCGATGCAACCTCGTGCCCAGGGTCTCTCTTCTTCCCGCCCCCTATAGTAGGTATTACATAGGTCATATGTATTGCTGTAGTAGCCTGTGTGAGTGTGGAGGTGTTTGTGCATGTGCATGTGGGTAATTTGTATCTTGTCTGCTCGTTTGTATACCGCTTTTTTAACTTGCTGGAAAAGACTCAATGGCTAGTGCAAAGAGTTTAATTTATAAGTTTGAGGCTTGTTATCAAAATTTGCAAGTTACTCGACAGTCCAGTCCAGAGTCCAGTCCCTATTTTCCAGCTGGCAAAAGGCGGAGCTCTGGGAACAAGAAGGAGTTCGTCGACTATTTCCCCCGCTTTTCCGTCGAATGAAACCACATAGCGTACAGTAACTCACATATATTTGTTTTAGCAGATAAAATCCTTGTTTGTTTCTTGCATTTTTTGTCTTTGGGAGAAAACATTTCTTGTTTAATTGGCAGGAGTGTAAAAGTTTGAAAAACATCTCTCAGTGGTAAACATGTTTTTAATCAACGAATCTGTACGTCACAACCGAAATTATCTTTGACCTGCAATGCAAATTACGAAAAATATTAAAGCTACCATAAAAATTGGAACTATTCTTAACACTTCCATTGTTTTCTTTCATACTCTAGATCTGAAGTAAATTTCTTGATTGCTTCATTGTGGAGTCTCAAGTTCGTCTTCGAGTACTTTTGACTCTTAAGTCTGCTTTCCCTTTTGTTGTTGTTCATCCAATCTACAGTTGGAATCATCGTGGAGTCTTCAAGGCTTCAAGTATTTTTGACTTTCAAGTTCGTCTTTGAGTATTTCTAATCTTCAGCCTGATTTGCATTCTGCTTTCGTCCTTTAGCTCAGAAGTAAATTTCTTGATTTCTTCATCGTGGAGTCTTTAAAATTCGTCTTCAAATATTTTTGACTCGGCTTCAGCCTGTTTTATCCTTTTTCAGTTGTCCTTTCTCTACTTCATCTTGGAGTCTTTCAATTTCGTATTCCGAAGTATTCTCGACTCTTCAAGCTGTTTTTTCCTTTTGTTTTCTTTTAACCTCTAGTTCAGAACTAAGTTTCTTGATTTCTTCATCGTGAACTGAGTCTTTTAACTTCGTCTTAAAGTATTTTTGAACCCTAAGCCTGCTTTTTATTTTGCTTTCTGTTATCCTCTACCTCAGAACTAAGTTTCTTGACTGTTTTTTATTTTTCCTTCACTTCATCGTGGAGTCTTTCAAGTTCGCATTCCAGTTTTTGTTTTACTCTTCAGCTTGGTTTTCCTTTTGTTGTCGTTCGTCTTCTAGCTCAGAAGTAAGTTTCTTGATTTTTCTTCTTTTTCCTTTACTTCATCTTGGAGTATTTTACAATTGTGTTCGAGTAAGTTTAGCTCAGAGGTAAGTTTCTTGACTGTTTCTTTTTTTTGTTTTCCGTTATGTCATCTTGGAGTATTTTATACTTGTGTTGGAGTGAGTTTAGCTCAGAGTTACGTTGTTTCTTGATTGTTTCTTCGTTTTCCTGTACATCATCTTGGAGTATTTTACAATTGTGGTGGAGTAAGTTTAGCCTGACTGTTTCTTCTTTTTCCTTTAATTCATCTTGGAGTAAGTTTAGCTCAGAAGTAAGTTTATCGATGTTTTCGTATTTTTCCTTAACTTCATCTCGGAGTATTTTATAATAGTGTTCGAGAAAGTTTAGCTCAGAGGTAGGTTTCTTGACTGTACGTTTCTTCTTTTTCCTTTACTTCATCTTGGAGTACGTTTAGCTCAGAAGTAAGTTGTGTTGGAGTAGTTGTATTCAAGAGGTTCTGACTCTACAACCTGATTCAGTTCATTTCGTTGTCGTTCGTCCTCTGGCTCAGAAGTAAGTTTCTCGATTTGTTCTTCTTTTTCTTTTACTTTATCTTGGAGTATTTTACAATTGTGTTAAAGTAATTTTAGCTCGGAGGTAAGTTTCGTGATTTTTTATTCGTTTTCCTGATTTCATCTTGGAGTATTTTATACTTGAGTTGGAGTACGTTTAGCTCAGAGGTAAGTTTCATGATTGCTTCTTCTTTATCCTGTACTTCATCTTGGAGATCTTTCTTTTGTTGCCGTTCATCCTCTAGCTCAGAGGTAAGTTTCCTGGCTGTTTCTTCTTTATCCTTTACTTTATCTTGGAGATCTTTCTTTTGTTGCTGTTCATCCTCTAGCTCAGAGGTAAGTTTCCTGGCTGTTTCTTCTTTATCCTTTACTTTATCTTGGAGTCTTTCAAATTGTGTACCTAAATAGAAAGGTGACAGGAAATTAGCTTCTTATTTATGTGAGGTCATATAATTGCTAGATCACCGTATAACGGTTATATCACCAGGAAGCAAAGTAATATAGAAAAATGGCAAATGTAAAGCTATATTTTTAATTTAGGTTACTGTTAAATCGGCCTAAAATGTCGTTTTTAGCACGTGCAACCTCTTAGCAGCCCCGTATGCACAGTTTAGCGAGCGGAAACACTTTCGGCCAAAATAACGTTTTCGGCTCAATTGCTCCAAATAGGGTCAAATGAAAAATGGGTTTTAAAGTGGTTTTAGTTTGCCTTCCATTTTTACGTTTTTACAAAGAACTGGAAATGTTCTGTCTAGAAATTTTGAATTAGCGAAGATCCCTACTACACTTTTTAAGAAAAAACGTTTTTCAAAAAAGTTGTACTCTAAAATGTTTTGGTTTTGAGTATTGTGCGCTGGTACCCGGCTAAGAAACTGGTTTCCCCTTCTCAGACCAAAAGTATTTCTCCTACCTCATTCCAGCCAGGAAAGGAAATGCTGTCCGAATTGAGCCACGCTTCAGGAGTAAGAGGAGCTATCCGACTCTAGGAATTTAGTTTCGAGACACGTCGAGGCTTCATCTGTCCTTTACGTTTGATGCTCGGTTGTCAGTTTTCGGTATTGACTAAGTTAGGTGTTGGTTTAGATGTTTAATTTACCTTTATCAACTCCGAATTGATAATCAACATAGTGTTTCACTTGCCCGCCGACGCAGCACCACAGTTTCATTATAAACTAATCACTTTGTTCTAAACAAGTCGACGATTTCTCAGTAAAACAAGATGCAGAACAAATTTATTCGCCGGGTTCAAATTAGAGCTTTTTTTCATGACAAAGACAATTCTGAAACCACCGAAAAATATGTTTTTGAAACACTTCATGTCCGTAAATCGAAATGGACTCCCCCACAGGGTCAATTTGCTTCCTTAGTTTTTTGATTTTATTACTAATACAGCGTGACATGTTTGACAACTGTATTTCTTCCGGTGTTTGACCCTTGTAGATCTTAAAGTTCTCTGCTCACTGTGCTCACACAAACGTTTCACTTCCTTGGCCTTTTACTGCAGTCATTGCTTGTAGCCTTTTTTCCTCTTTGACGCCCTTTGCCTGCTATATGTGTCCGTGACGTTTATTCCGAGAGCTCGCTTAATACGGACACCCGGATAATACGGACACTTTCGCGTGTCCCCTTGGTGTCCGTATTAACCGGGTTCCACTGTAATATGCTAGCGTCGACGAAGGGGATGCTGGGAAGGTGGAAGAGAAGGGAGAGAGATGGCGGGCAGATCGTGAGTCGAAAAGTTGGATAATTAGTCGAAAACAGGAGCCATAATCAGGGACGGAGGCCGTAAATTCTGAACGAGCGCGTCCCCATGTGAATACTGTATGTAGCTATTTTTAGAGACCATGGATTGTAAAAAGACTGGATTGGAACTATAGATCACGTGGGGCATTTTCGGTTCGCCGATGGGTTAATAATGTATTTCAACATGGCGGCGATGGCCGCAACTGAGTGGAAATTTGTGACGTGAAGAAATGGCGTAAGCCTGATAGGAAAAATAAAGGGATTCAGCCAGTCTAAATTAATTTGGGTCGGCCTAAATTCGAATTCGATTCGGCTCATGTGAAGTACGGCGTCTGAACTGGGCCTTAGTGAGACTTAAGTGAATTGGCTACTCCAAATCCAGATATACAACAACCTTGTGGCCTCCTATATCAATTTCAGTTTTCTCTTCATAATGTTGCTCCAGCAGTCCTACATCAGTATTATATCTGCAACTACTCTTGTGTGTTCACAATTCTCTCAGATGACGGTGTTCTCAAAAACCAGTGGAACTTAATCAAGCAGTTCAGAACTCTATCTGATGCTTTGCACCTTTTTCTGCTAATGGCACCACACCTGTTCCAGAGAAGACTGTGATTGTTATTGTTGATATCGATTTCACCTGGAGAGTGATAGCTTTAATTCCAACTTATATGAGTCAGTGTTAAATGTTCCACAACAAACTAGTCACTTTGGACAGTTTCCTTCTGCCTTTAAAGGAGAAGGTCACTCCAGAAATCGCACTTTTTTTCTCGCTACCATTAAAAAGTATATATGAAGATGAATTACTGACCGTAGTTTGAAGTTCCAAAGACCCTCATAACCTCGCGAAATTTGCCTTCAAAGTATCGAAAAATTCGAATTGACCGCCGCCATTTTGAAGACTACTCAGCAACCTGGCCGCATAATCGTGACGTCAAATAGTCCAACCTGAATTGGCGGGAAGCGCTGTGTAATTTAAACGCAGTTGCTGTTTTGGTGTGCCTTCGTTCGATGTTTCGAGTCCACAATGCGGCCTCTTGTGCAGCTCCAAACTGTTGTAACAGGTCGCAAAAGGATAGAAGAGGAATTATATTTCATCGTTTTCCGTTAACGTGTAACGCCAGCCCGTACCCTCGACCTCCTAAAATTAATTATTGTCCCGTTCGACGAAGCAGAATCAAGTTCTACTTTTCGAAGCGATCGCGGCAACGCAGCATTTCGGTGTTACACTAAGCAACGCTTCTTTCAATTTGTCTCGCGACAGCTTAACAGCTTAACAGCGCCTTAATTAAATTGAATCATTACGGAATACTGACAAACTAACCCCTTGTCGTTCTTTCATGGCTTTGCTTCTTTCGCTAGCGAATCGACTTTCTGTGTTTAAAAATTGTCGGAACAGCATCAGGTTTCTGCTTTCTTTTATAGTGTTACCAGTATTTTAAAAAGATGTTGATCTGACTTAAAATCAATCTCAAAGCAGTCATCCGTAAAGTGGTCGGAAGAAACATAAATGTTATCGGGTTTTGGCAAGAATCTCTTATCGCGGCCGAGTTTAACTAGCCATTTCTTGGCAAGATCTTTTCAATTAACGGCAAACGATGAAATATAATTCCTCTTCTATCCTTTTGCGATCTGTTACAACAGTTTGGAGCTGCACAAGAGGCCGCATTGTGGACTCGAAACATCGAACGAAGGCACACCAAAACAGCAACTATGTTTAAATCACACAGCGCTTCCCGCCAATTTAGGTTGGACTATTTGACGTCACGATTATGCGGCCAGGTTGCTGAGTAGTCTTCAAAATGGCGGCCGCCTTAGTCGAATTTTTCGACACTTTGAAGGCAATATTCCCGAGGTTACGAGGGTCTTTGGAACTTCAAACTACGGTCAGTAATTCATCTTCATATATACTTTTTAATGGTAGTGAGAAAAAAATGCGCTTTCTGGAGTGACCTTCTCCTTTAAAGGTTATAGCCTGAGTTATATGTGGTATTTGTATAGGTAACAGCATGAGTTATATATAGTAGTATTTGGAAAGAATACCGCGAGTAATATTCATTAGTATATACCAACTCGGCGACCTTGGCGTTATAAGCAATCTGATTGGTCCGCTATCTCGGGATATTCAACACTATCCACCTCCTAGGAGGTGAATAGTGCCGGGAATTCTGGGAAACCTTTTGGCAGATAATTTATTGAGAAAAAAAATTAAAATGGCCGGCCTAAATTATCGTTCGACTTGTGTTTCAGAAGTAGAAACCTTGAAATTGTACATCGGAAAATACACGAAGGCTACAAAGTTGTTCTAAAACATTTCCAAGGTAAATAAGCTATATTTATTTCGATTCTTGTTACGTAAAAAGCATGTTCACAAACTGTTAGGTAGTAAACGTTTATTAAATACGTCGCGCTACTCGTAGATTGCAAATCTTGTACATCTCTATTCACATAAAACGAGCATCAAACAATGAAAAAAGAAGAACAATTAGTGTACCTTTGAGGACTGGTCGACTGGAAGGTCAGTTTTAAAGCTGTTCGTAGAAATTAAATAAATCTCGTACTCTTGAGTCGAACTCCTGAAGTGCTCTTTGCTCTCTGTCTGTTGTAAATATCCACTCCTGCATCAACTGCCATTCACAATAAAATAGCTGGTACTAGCCAGGCAGCTAATCCTATTCTTGAGCAATGAATTTCCGTTGGAGAAAACTTCAATTTGTCTTCTCAATCCAGCACTAAACATTTGAATTATGGCGACTCGTTCATTTGCACCTTCATTACTTTCCACTTGAAGTGAAGCCTTTAACGAAACTGTCGAACTGCCCACAGGTTTGTTTCAAAGTTTTGACAGCATTATAGAGCAATTATCTCTCAGCAATTCATCGCAAACTGATTAAACTAGTAATACGTGACTCGCATGGGTCCTCGCGAATCTGTGATGGGGATTAATTATTGTTGGGGTGTGAGGGTAATAACCAGGCTTTAGAGATCGACTGGAGCTCGCTGGTCTCCCGAGATCTTCCCTTCAGTTTATACTGTTGACGGTCTTGTTTTCTCGACGAACGACAGCCCAGTGGACGAGTAACTTGCGTGACACCGCTTAGAATATGTCCTGAATTTCCGACAACAGATTTGCATCAATTATTATTATTTCATGCAAAGAACATTTCCTTTTCTTGTTAAGGAAACATTTGAAAACATATTTCCTTTTTTCAACGCCGTGAATAAGCCGCGAATATATTTTTTACTGTGAAGTCTGTGAAGCATATCGAATCGAATTGAAGTCGTGTTCTCAGATGTCAAACCGGTAAATGTACAATGTTGATCGTACTTTGAAAAATTATTGAGTCGTCGTTCATGTTCCTGTTGTTGATACCGGATTTAATAAAGCCGGTTTTTTTTGTTCCAAATTCTCCGCACTATTAACGTCCAACAAAGTCACTTCCCATATAAATTCGGTCGATAATTCGATCGATCAACAAACTTGGAGTATTAAATTATTGCGGCTCCTGTTTCTACAGTTACGTCTACACAGATTACGTCGAAGTCAATGTTATTAAACAAAGAAAAGGAAAAAGAAAAAGAACGGCCCGGATTCGAACCTAAATTTAAATTTAAAAAAAAGGACCCTTTAGGATTAGAACTTTCGCCCTCAATCCCGAAGATCAGATTTAAAAGTTAGCGCCATTAGGCCATACGAGCGCGCCGTGTGACGTCATACTGTCAACCACGGTTTCTGTCAACCACAATTTCCACAAACAAACAAATATGATCGTAAAGTCCAGATGAGAATTGATCCCGCGTCAGCTCTTGGGGGACAGAATTATAAACCCCGCTTCGCGAGGAATTAACTGTAAGTACTCCGAGCAACGATCTGAGAGTCAACACATGTGCATGAGTATCTTGAATTTGCATAAATTGAAATGGCCTGATGCGAGTTCACTCATGCATGGTGATTGTCACGCATTGAGCGTCACACTCTTGCTTTTTTTTAACAAAACTTTTTTTGCGTGAGTTAGGATGGAGGTCGCCTCGTTGGTATATACTAAGACAATCATTCGCCGAAGGCGAAGTGAATATATTGTCCTGACCGAGACAAATGTTAAATATTGTCCAAAATATTGTCCTCAGTGTCAGTGAACAGCGGAGGATATTTACCTCCACTTCGCCGAATAATTGTTAACTATCATTTACTTTGAGCCTGTTCAAATTCTCCATGATAGTCGATTATAGTTTTGCCCGTTTGACCACGCGCACATAGTTTTTTGGTCAGCTGCTTCCCCTAAAAACGACGGGATAATGCTTTTGTTCAGGAACTAGTTGTCCAAAATGATAAAGAAAACAATAAAAACCAAAGAAACAAGGATAATATATATTCCGATGAAAGTGTGAACTTCGAAGACCACTACGCTTCTTTTTCGGCGGTGTTTTCTCGTTTTCGCAGTTGATAAACTAGGGTCGCGCGAGGTTGCTTGCGCGGACTGCCGGTAAACTATCGTCGACTATATCACGACCTTCTTTGAGCCGTTTGTCCATGTGAATGATAGTTGATGATAGTTAGGGGAACAATTGAGTTCTTAAACTATCATTTACTATTATACGCCGTTTGACCAAGGCTTTAAGATACGCTGGCAAGACAGGATTACAAATGAAGAAGTCATGCGCATTGATGAGATGGAAAAGCTCAGTGGTGAGGAGATGGAACGTCATCGTTCACATTATCATGAAAGAACCAAACAAATACTGCAGGACTGCATTAACCTGATATCGATGCAACCTCGTGCCCAGGGTCTCTCTTCTTCCCCCTTATAGTAGGTATTACATAGGTCATATGTATTGCTGTAGTAGCCTGAGTGAGTGTGGATGTGTTTGTGGATGTGCATGTGTGTAATTTGTATCTTGTCTGCTCGTTTGTATACCGCTTTTGTAACTTGCTGGAAAAGACTCAATGGTTAGTGCACAGAGTTTAATTTATAAGTTTGAGACTTGTTATCAAAATTTGCAAGTTAGTCGACAGTCCAGTCCAGAGTCTAGTCCTTATTTTCCAGCTGGCCCCGGCGGAGTTCTGGGACAAGAAAGACTTAATCGACTATTTTCCCCGCTTTTCCGTCGAATGAAAACAAATAGCTTTTGTAGCTAAAATCTTGTCTTATCATTTTTGCATTCAGCGGCGTGGAAAATTCGCATCTGATCACTCAGAATATCGACCAATTGTTTTCAGACGCAAGTCGCCAAATAAGCTGTGAACGGCTACAATGAAATTTAAGAGCGGCTTTCAGTAATTATAAAGAATCCTGAGACAAAAGCAAAAATTCGAATTTTTTTTATTTGCTCAAAAAGACCCTTTTGATGAACTATTTTGAAAAAAAATATACAAAGGTTCCAGCGATTTTTATATTTCGAGAAAAATAGGAAAGTTTGAAATCCGATTGTGGTGGACTTATCCTGGCGGTACAGTGGTACATTTGTTTTTAGGTTTGGAAAAGTAAAACTTTGATTGGTGCTTTTAAGTTGCACTTTATTTTCGTTTAAGTATTGGAAAATTGGGTTTGGTTTTAGGAATGAGTTGAGTATTTGGAAATTTAGAATAAGTTTATGAATGAGTTGAGTATTGGGTAATGTATTTTGGGTTATTTTATGAGTATTGTCAGATTAGTGATTGTTTGGTGAGGTGGTGGTGTCAGCCGTAGTTTTGTATGGATGCTTTTTGGAATTGTTTCAAATTACTTGAACAATGATCCTTTATTACTTCCCATTCTTAATCAGTGATCCGTGGAACAAAGGGCAGTTTGGATAGTTTACTATTCAAACTGCCCGATTGTCCCACGGGAACTGATTAAGAATAAAAAAGTGTGCCAGGCAAGGAGTTCACACCTCAAATTAGTATGCAAGAGTATAAAAGGCTATGAAATGTGTTTTCCTTGGTTGTTTTCGCTCTAAATCCGATCCAGAAGGAAGACGTGGATTTGAGTGGAGGCTGAGTACAGTGTAGATGTTTTGGATGAGTGGAGGTGGGGAATGTGGTGGTGTGGGCATTGTTACGGAGTAAATTGTACTATTAGGTTTAGAGAAAACATTTCCCTCGCAGTTTAGTTGTACATGCCCAATCGATGTAGTTGTACACGTCCAATCGATGTTTACCGTAATTATCATATTGTCGACGCAGCAAAAAGTAATTTTACTGGTGTTATAAATTCTATAGAAAGAGTGACACGTGTCATGCAGTAACAAAGAAACATTGCTTTTACTATTTATTTAATGCAATGCTGATGTAATGAATAAACAAAAGATAGTATAAAGGTAGCAACATTGTAACAGCAATTCGATTTTACATTCGTGCGAGAGTTACATCGACCCGTTTTACGAAGTGATTAAATTACGTTGAAGTCAAGTCCTGATTGAGAGTCATTGGTTCGTCCGAAGTCCGTTTGCAGAAGATCGGCGGTATTCAGAAATTTGTGACGAATTTCTATCCTCCCGCAAGCCAAGCGAGTTGCTCTGAGTTAAGTTTCCCCCAAATCAAGTCAGTTTCCAGTTCCGTTCATATTCCGTTCCGAGGAGGAAGAACCTATTGTCACAGCATTGTGAGTGCAAATTACACAAGCACTGTTGTAGTTATAGGGGGGATAGTTTATTACTATGTCACCTGGTGCCCATGCGCGGTAGGGTCCACTAAAAGCTAATTTGCATACGACCTTTTTCGCAGTTTATCGTTAATCTGGAGTGAAGTATTTTATTTTGAGTAGGCTTCTGTAAATTAGTGTCAACGTAGCTGCAATATTTATAACTGAACGAGGTTATTGATAACATAAGACGATAATTTAACGTCGATCCGCGATCTTGGATCCTAAATCTTGGACTTCTAAATTGTTCAGAAATGTCAGAAAATCTCCAAATTTGTTTTGAAAAAATCAAGAAAAATATAAAGATGCTAAAACAGCAAAGATTTTGGAAATATTTCATCGTAAAAAGCAAAAATGTTATTAAAACTGAAAATTAAGCTAAAAAATCAACAAATTTGGGTAAAACGATCTGTATCTCAAAAAGTATTTGTGCTTTAAAAATGAAACTTATGCGGTGAATAAAGCATTCAAACATGTTCATTTTATTGGCAATTAAGAATCAATTATGATATCATATCACGCCGAAATAACGTCATACTTTTAACCTGTCCGCCATCTTGGATTTTTCAATTGTTCAGAAATGTCAGAAAATCACCAAATTTGATTTCAAAACATCAAAAACAATATAAGGATGCAAGAATTGCAAAGATTTTGGAAGAAACTATTCGTAAAAAGCGAAAATCTCATGAAAACGGACATTTAAACTGAAAATACCAAATTTGGCTAAAACGGCCTGTCAAAACTTGCCATGGAAACATCAAGTCACGTGATCAAAAAATTGCCACACCAAAATGTTCCCAGATAATGTTTAGGAAAAGTCATAAAGTTTGGCTATGATTGCTTGAATGCTCTTTAAATACGATAAATTTGAAGTCAGCACGGGCACTTTCTGCCCCCCCCCCCCCCCCAGGCAGAATAGGGTTAAACCAATCAGAATCTCAGAAAATTTAGTGGTGAACTGTAATATAAAAATAGAGTGTTTCTGTCGAGGAACTATCGCCTGATAGTTGCCCGCGGAAATTGTATGTTCTAAAACAACAAATATTAGCCCGGGAACGAAGTTTCGGGGGCTAATCTGCTAGTTTTTTAGAACATAAAATTTCAAAGGGCAACTATCAGACCGATAGTTCCGAGACAAAAACACTCTATTGTCGTTATTGTTCACCACTAAATTTTCCGTGCGAGGCCGAAAAACTGAAAACGACATGAATTTATTGATTTCGATTTCTAATTACACACTGCGACGCTTGGAGCTTCAAAAACAGTTTTGCATTTCAACTTTTGTCTCGTAAATACGTACAAGACTTTAGGTTAAACTTCGGTATTACTTTTTCAAAATTTTTAAATCGACTGATTTTTCAGTTCCATCTAAATGAAGCATGATTTGAATGAAAAACGGCGGCAAAACCTTGGCGGGTTCCGCCAAGTTGAATGAAAAGACAGCAGATCGACAAAGTTTTCTTCGGATTATTTCTTCGCTCAATTTCTTCTAAAGTTTTTTATATTCTGAAAATTGTGCAAATGATTTGTTGTCTCAATTTTGTAATCAATCACAGATAAAAGCTGTTTTCACGCGATATTTTTTGCCCATATGTTATGAAATAATTGATAGAGAGTAAATTCGCGCTATTTTTGAATTTATTCTTTCAACTGTTAGCTCAAAACTGCACAAAACGGATGTTTTTCGCGTACGCGGGCACTATCAATCCGAGGTTTTTTGCCCGACGGGCACTATCGCCTGACAGTGTCTCTCCGCGGAAGAACACTATCACGTCACGTGTTCGATTTAAGCCAATCAGAATAAAATAAAATTTAGTGGTGAACTATAACAGCCATTATTGTGCCGTGGCTGGAGGTCGTCCACAAAATCGCGGTTTCTTCTCGTTTCTCGGAAGTTTCGGAGAAGGATTTAGGGTTATTCCTAGACAATTATTATGGTTTTTACTGCCTGCGGCCTCATCAACTATTGAGAGCGAATAATCTAATTGTTAATTAGAGTACAGACAAAAACACGACGTCATGAATGGCGGGAAATCATTGCCCGCGAATGATCCAGGCGGCTTCGACCTGTTTTTGATGTATTTCTATCTTTATAGTAAACTATTATAAATCGCAACATAGCTCCCTTAACCCTGGTATTCTGACATGGCTTTTTGGTCTTTTTCAGACCAAGGGGTGCGAATTTCCCTCTCCGTCACTCCAAGTGTATTAAAGGTAGGACAATAAAACTAACATAGTATATAGTATGTCCAAAACTGTTTCCTTTGAGATATGCAATATGAAATGATGTCGTAATATGACGTGGAAACCATTTCATGATTTCCGAACAGCCGCCATTTTGGGTTTCTTGATTGTTCCAATTCGACACTGAGACCACCAAAAATGATTAAAAAGTAATCAAAACCAGTAAAATAATTCTAAAATTATCTAAACTTTTTTTTTCACTAAAAACTGAAAAATTCCAAATGTGGAACTGAAAACATTGCATAATGACACATAAATTTAGTTTAACTCGAAAAGTTTGGCGGCTTTTACTTTAATATTTTAATATTTTATTTATATCGTTTTATTTTTATTTTCATCGTCTATCATTTTTTTCCTTGATGGCAGATTCCGCGATTCCGGCTCAAAACTGCGAATTTAAGCGATTCGACTGTATTTGGCTGAATCAAATCAGAAAGAGGCTAATAACATGGCGAAAGTGATTAGTTTCTAATGAAACTGTGGTGCTGCGTCGGCGGGCAAGTGAAACACTATGTTGATTATCAACTCAGAGTTGATAAAGGTAAATTAACCGCCGTAGCGAATTTCTAAAAGCTGACGTTTCGAGCGTTAGCCCTTCGTCGGAGCAAAGTGGAGGATTGTGAGTTGTGTGTGTTTATATATTAGAGTATAAGGAGTTCCGTGATTGGAGGAAGCATGGTAACGGAGAATGCATGAATAAATTAGTTAGTTAAACGAGAAGCGTTCGTTGATCCCATGGGGAGCCAAGGTGCCGATTTGAAAGATAAATTTGTGTTCTGAAGTTTTACGACTTTCAGTGTTGCCTTGATGAAGAGAAAGGCCGCAAACAATCATGTTGTCAAAAGAATGACCGGGGAGATTAAAATGTTTAGACACAGGTTTAGAGGCATCTCTATCGTTGTTTTTAACGTCTCTCAAATGCTCGCGGAAGCGATCTCCTAGTCTTCTTCCTGTCTCTCCAATGTAAAGCATTTTGCACAGAGTGCAAGTTATGCAGTAGATTACATTAGTGGATGTGCAGTCAAAACGATCGGTGATTTTGATTGAGCGTTTTGGACCTGATATGTTGACAGTGTTGTGAATGAAGGGACAGGTGTTGCATCGCGCGCGCGAGCATTTGAAAGAACCTGGTTGTTCGTCGGTTTTAAGAGAACTTTTAACTAAAAAGTTGCCGAGATTCTTGTCTCGTTTGAAGGAAACAAGTGGTGGTTGTGAAAAAATCCTGCCTGTTTCCGGGTCGTCTTGGAGTAGTTTGAAGTTAGTTAAAATTATGTTTTTCACGGCGTGGTTTTGTGGGTGGTAGGTAAGTGTAAATGGAATTCTCTCTTCCCTGGGCCTTTGTGACGTTTGTAGCGCGGTTTGTTGGTCGGTTTGTAGCGCGCGGTCTCGTCCTGTAATGACGGCGGAGTCGGGATAATTGCGGTCTTTGAAAAATTTGCACATTTCGTCTGACTTGGCTGTGAAGTCAGAGTCATCGCTACACAAACGTCGAAGTCTAAGGAATTGAGAATAAGGGATGGAGTTTTTAACATGCGGTGGGTGAGAAGATGAATGAAGTAAATAGCTGTGGGAGTCCGTTGGTTTGTAGTGAACACTGGTTGAAAGGCCGTTGCCACTAATAGAAACATTGATGTCTAAAAAAGCGATTGAAGATTCAGAAATTTCCCACGTAAATTTGAGGGCTGGATGAAATGAGTTAACAAATGTAATAAATTGATTGAGTTCGTCTTTAGTGCAAGAAGCGGCGCCGAAGCAGTCGTCGATGTAACGGCCGAAAAGTTCTGGTTTAGGTTTGGTATATTGATTTAAAAGTTGATTTTCAATGTGACCTACGAAGAGATTGGCATAATTTGGTCCCATTTTTGTTCCCATTGCGACTCCATTGACTTGTTTGTAAAAATTTCCAGAGAATGAAAAACAATTTAGTGTTAAAACTAATTCGGCTAGGCGGAGCAGTGTTTCAGTGCTAGGCTCCTTGGTGGTACGTTGGTCAAAAAAATGTTTAAGCGCTTGAAGTCCTTCGTTGTTGGGGATTACAGTGTATAAAGATGTGATATCCATAGTGAAAATAAGCTTGTTTTCGTTGGCGAAGTTGAAATCGCGAAAAATTGTAAGCGCGTGGTTGGTGTCTTTTATGTACGTAGGTAAAGATTTAACAATCGGTGCCATGATTTTGTCAAGGTAACTGGAAATGAGTTCGGTAGGGCAGCTATAAGCGGAAACAATAGGGCGGCCCGGGTTGTTGGTCTTGTGAATTTTAGGTTTGAAGTAAATAACTGAAGTCCTGGGAGTAGTAATAACGAGATTTTGGGCAGTAGGTGGTAATTCTTGTTTGGAGATGAGGTCCTGAATTGTTTCCTTCACAATTTTTTGGTTGACTGGAGTGAGGTCTTTGTCAATTTTGGCATAGAAAGCGGTGTCGGAAAGTTGCCGAAAAGCTTCTTGTTGGTACAAATCGGTCCGCCAAACAACTAAAGCGCCGCCTTTGTCGGCTGATTTGATGACAATGTCTTTGCGCTTGCCGAGGTTTTTGAGAGCCGTCCCTTCTTCTTTGGATAAATTAGACAATTTGGTGTTGTAATTGAAGTTAACTTTTTGAATGTCACGGCGGCATTTTTTGACAAAAAAGTCTAAGGAAGCAAATTGGCCCTCTGGGGGAGTCCATTTAGATTTGCGGACATTAAGTGTTTCAAAAACATATTTTTCGGTGGTTTCAGAATTGTCTTTGTCATGAAAAAAAGCTTTAAGTTGAACCCGGCGTAGAAATTTTTCTGCATCTTGTTTAACTGAAAATTCGTCGACTTGCTTAGAAATGGGAACAAACTTAAGGCCTTTGCTAAGAACAGATCTCTCGGGATCAGAAAGCGGCAAGTTTTCTGGAATGGTGACTACAGTATTTTGGCTATCAAGTAATGAATTGTTAATCGCGGTCGCGCGCGGACCGACTAATTGTTCAAGTTTCTGAGTTTTAATTTGGTTCAAATGAGTAAAAAGATTAGAATTGAGTTGCTGGATTTTGTCGCGAATGGATTTGACTAAAATGGCTGGGCAAATATTATAAAGTTCGGACCGACAAGGGAAAATTTGGTCGTCAAGTTCTTTGCGCTTTTGGCGCATAGACTTGATAGTAATTTTCATAATTCTACGTGAAAAAGATTCTTGAGCGCTGTAAATTTCTTTAAGATACTGTCTGTTACAATTGGAAAAAGTAGACGCATGAAAATTAGAACGAAAGCCCTTGGGGATAACTTTGGATTGAAGGCAACGGCCGATAAAGTTAATGTGACTACAAAACCTAGTTTTGGCGAAAATGAGGGTGGCTAAACGTAAAGCTAAACTACTACAGATAGAAGGAAAAGGAATGAGGTAACTTACGATTTCCTGGCGTAACTCCTTGGTGAGTTTCTTCAAGCTTGGCATCTTGGACTTCTGGGATCTGGTCTGTCGGCTGAGGAAAAAGATCTGAAATGGAAAGAGAAACGGGTCGCAGCGAATAACAAATAAATGGACAAAGTGATTAGTGTCTAATGAAACTGTGGTGCTGCGTCGGCGGGCAAGTGAAACACTATGTTGATTATCAACTCAGAGTTGATAAAGGTAAATTAACCGCCGTAGTGAATTTCTAAAAGCTGACGTTTCGAGCGTTAGCCCTTCGTCGGAGCAAAGTGGAGGATTGTGGGTTGTGTGTGTTTATATATTAGAGTATAAGGAGTTCCGTGATTGGAGGAAGCATGGTAACGGAGAATGCATGAATAAATTAGTTAGTTAAACGAGAAGCGTTCGTTGATCCCATGGGGAGCCAAGGTGCCGATTTGAAAGATAAATTTGTGTTCTGAAGTTTTACGACTTTCAGTGTTGCCTTGATGAAGGGAAAGGCCGCAAACAATCATGTTGTCAAAAGAATGACCGGGGAGATTAAAATGTTAGGACACAGGTTTAGAGGCATCTCTATCGTTGTTTTTAACGTCTCTCAAATGCTCGCGGAAGCGATCTCCTAGTCTTCTTCCTGTCTCTCCAATGTAAAGCATTTTGCACAGAGTGCAAGTTATGCAGTAGATTACATTAGTGGATGTGCAGTCAAAACGATCGGTGATTTTGATTGAGCGTTTTGGACCTGATATGTTGACAGTGTTATGAATGAAGGGACAGGTGTTGCATCGCGCGCGCGAGCATTTGAAAGAACCTGGTTGTTCGTCGGTTTTAAGAGAACTTTTAACTAAAAAGTTGCCGAGATTCTTGTCTCGTTTTCAACTTCGCCAACGAAAACAAGCTTATTTTCACTATGGATATCACATCTTTATACACTGTAATCCCCAACAACGAAGGACTTCAAGCGCTTAAACATTTTTTTGACCAACGTACCACCAAGGAGCCTAGCACTGAAACACTGCTCCGCCTAGCCGAATTAGTTTTAACACTAAATTGTTTTTCATTCTCTGGAAATTTTTACAAACAAGTCAATGGAGTCGCAATGGGAACAAAAATGGGACCAAATTATGCCAATCTCTTCGTAGGTCACATTGAAAATCAACTTTTAAATCAATATACCGGACCTAAACCAGAACTTTTCGGCCGTTACATCGACGACTGCTTCGGCGCCGCTTCTTGCACTAAAGACGAACTCAATCAATTTATTACATTTGTTAACTCATTTCATCCAGCCCTCAAATTTACGTGGGAAATTTCTGAATCTTCAATCGCTTTTTTAGACATCAATGTTTCTATTAGTGGCAACGGCCTTTCAACCAGTGTTCACTACAAACCAACGGACTCCCACAGCTATTTACTTCATTCATCTTCTCACCCACCGCATGTTAAAAACTCCATCCCTTATTCTCAATTCCTTAGACTTCGACGTTTGTGTAGCGATGACTCTGACTTCACAGCCAAGTCAGACGAAATGTGCAAATTTTTCAAAGACCGCAATTATCCCGACTCCGCCGTCATTACAGGACGAGACCGCGCGCTACAAACCGACCAACAAACCGCGCTACAAACGTCACAAAGGCCCAGGGAAGAGAGAATTCCATTTACACTTACCTACCACCCACAAAACCACGCCGTGAAAAACATAATTTTAACTAACTTCAAACTACTCCAAGACGACCCGGAAACAGGCAGGATTTTTTCACAACCACCACTTGTTTCCTTCAAACGAGACAAGAATCTCGGCAACTTTTTAGTTAAAAGTTCTCTTAAAACCGACGAACAACCAGGTTCTTTCAAATGCTCGCGCGCGCGATGCAACACCTGTCCCTTCATTCACAACACTGTCAACATATCAGGTCCAAAACGCTCAATCAAAATCACCGATCGTTTTGACTGCACATCCACTAATGTAATCTACTGCATAACTTGCACTCTGTGCAAAATGCTTTACATTGGAGAGACAGGAAGAAGACTAGGAGATCGCTTCCGCGAGCATTCGAGAGACGTTATAAACAACGATAGAGATGCCTCTAAACCTGTGTCTAAACATTTTAATCTCCCCGGTCATTCTTTTGACAACATGATTGTTTGCGGCCTTTCCCTTCATAAAGGCAACACTGAAAGTCGTAAAACTTCAGAACACAAATTTATCTTTCAAATCGGCACCTTGGCTCCCCATGGGATCAACGAACGCTTCTCGTTTAACTAACTAATTTATTCATGCATTCTCCGTTACCATGCTTCCTCCAATCACGGAACTCCTTATACTCTAATATATAAACACACACAACCCACAATCCTCCACTTTGCTCCGACGAAGGGCTAACGCTCGAAACGTCAGCTTTTAGAAATTCGCTACGGCGGTTAATTTACCTTTATCAACTCTGAGTTGATAATCAACATAATAACATGGCGGTCTGACGTCAGCACATGGACTGCCTTGAAACGAAAACAAAATCCTTCTAATCGCTTAAATTCGCCGTTTTGAGCCGCAAAAACGACAATACACAACATGAAAAGTAATTTTACGTTTATTCAGCAGGTATTTGTTCATAGTTTTCGTAACTATTCACAATTCTACGAACCATTCAGTAAATCCCATACATTCACTATAAAATTGCAAAATAGCACACTGTCAAACAGTTTGTCTGGGCTCCCTGTCGTCCTGTGTGAGAGTTCTTGGTCTGTCCGAAGTCTATTTGTTGTAGATCGTCGGTATTCATAAATTTGTGACGAATTTCTATCCACCCGCAAGCCAAGCGAGCTGCTCAGAGTTAATTTCCCCCCCAGTTAAAGTCAGTTTCAAGTTCAGTTAATTTCCCGTTCCGAGGAGGAAAAACCTATTGTCAAACAGCTAACTAGACTTCACACATTGATTACTTCGAGTAAAATCACTTACATACCAATCAACGTTTGTGCAGTGCTTTTTTTCCCAATTTTAACCATGGCAACTACAAGACGTCCTATCGTAGCGTCCCTCCCTTTCTGTTGCAACCACGCGCAGAGGACAGCAAGGGCCTTTTCGCGACTGTGTCTGTAGTCACCATCAATATTGCAAACTTCTCCATTTTCAAGATTAAGTGCTATTCCAAGTTCGCGCCAGCGGTCTCCTAAATCTCCTACTATTGGCAAAAGTTGCAGTTGAGTAGGAACTTTCTTCCACAGCTTGGAGTTTTTAGCTGTATACGTAAAGCACATGAACAAAATCAAGACTCACAAGTCACACATAAACAATTGGAATAAATTATTTCAAGCAGTAATAATGAGCCGCTTAATTTACTATAGGCCTAATTCAGTATACATCGCATTTCATTCACATCGAATGTGATTCAAACCGCGAAAAGAAAATACAATTTGATTCAAATGTGACCGAAATGCGACGTCTAAATCAATGTCGCATTTCAGTCGTTCTATGCGTAAACCCAAATTCGTAGTTAGCAAATCGGAAGCTCTATCATCTACTGACCTAATATCCTACGTTAGTATATGCCAAACAAGTGAATAATGCTTTTCGCTAAGCAGTCCGCACACAGCGCGCAGTACGTAGTACATTTCACAAGTTCACTTATTAGAATTAATTTCATAAAGAGAATAAAGATTTCAAAAGTAGTTATGCATATCACGACCGCGAATGGTATCGCTAATTTTTTTCGGCGATTGCAGTAATCGTATGGAAACTAAGCACACTCATACTTGATATACTTAGTTTTTCTCATACATACGTCTTTCGTGAATCCCCAATATTTGGAAAGAAAGTTCGTCATTGTTCTCTTCCTGTAGACCATGTCCTTCTTCCCCTTCCTCCTCCGCCTCGTCCAATTGCTCTACAAAATAAAATAGCATGTAGTATTTTAATCCTATTCAGACCGGGCTTTTTTGGCCTTTTCCGACCGGGGGGGATTCCCCCTCCCTCCCCTCCATTTCTCCAAGTAGAGATTTCCCGGTCTGAATAGAGCGAAGGTAGTAAGGTCAATTGTTAACATCACTGAGATCGTACGCGCGTTTTCATTGGCCAATGCCCGTCTTAACTCGATGTACAGGTGTGAAACAAGGAAGACGAATAAAAGTGATGAAAAGAAGATTGATGCTTATTGCTTTGCCATACTCTCGGTTTGCAAATGTCTCCTTTGTAAACGCTTCTTTTTCGTGTCTTCTAACTGAAATCCACACAGGAGAGTAAATTATCGCTACTTTTGAATTAATTATTTCAACTGTTATTAGCTCAAAACTGTATAAAACGGGTGTCTTTCGCTCACGCGGCCACTATCAATCCGGGGTATTTTGACCGACGGGCACTATCGCCTGACAGTTTCTCTCCGCGGATGAACACTATTACGTCACGTGATCAATTTAAACCAATCAGAATCACAGAAAATTTAGTGGTGAACTGCAATATAACAATAGAGTGTTTCTGTCGAGGAGCTATCGACTGATAGTTGCCCGCTGAAATTGTATGTTCTAAAAAACAAATATTAGCCCGCGAACGAAGTTCGAGGGCTAATATGCTAGTTTTTTAGAACATAAAATGTCCAAGGGCAACTATCAGACCGATAGTTCCGAGACATAAACACTCTATTGTCGTTATTGTTCACCATTAAATTTTCCGTGCGAGGCCGAAAAACTGAAAACGACATGAATTTATTGATTTCGATTTATAATTACACACTGCGACGCTTGGAGCTTCAAAAATAGTTTTGCATTTCAACTTTTGTCTCGTAAATACGTACAAAACTTTAGGTTAAACCTCGGTATTACTTTTTCAAAAGTTATAAATCGACTGAGTGTTTTTTTAGTTCCATCTAAATGAAGCATGATTTGAATGAAAAACGGCGGCAAAACCTGGCGCGGGTTCCACCAAGTTGAATGAAAAGAAAGCAGATCGACAAAGCTTTCTTCGGATTATTTCTTCGCTCAATTTCTTCTAAAGTTCTTTTTATATTCTGTAAAATTGTGCAAATGATTTAGCTCAAAGTGGGAAGATCTGAAATAATTGTGGAGCTGAACATTTAATATTCGTTTTACAAGTCGAACGGACAACCGTCGAACGGAGTCGAAGGTTTCACTGCGGGCAAACGCTTGACGAACTGCCGTATTTAAGCTTAAGCTTCGTAACCGATATTTATTGTGCTGATTCAAGCTGGAATTGACAAGCCTCTTGGAAATACAAGGTAACAATACTGAATAGGCTAAGGTTAAGTTAAACTTGTGGTGTAAACAGGTTGACATTTTTTTGAACGAGTTCATCGTCGTACCGATCTTTCCGTAAGCTTAAATTGTTTAGTGCTCTTTCATTCGCATTTGTTGACAGGAATTTGCAATTAAATATTTCCTTCCAAACTTCGTGCATTATTTAGTAGACTTAAATTTTGTTTGATTTAGGGCTCGATTACATGGCGAATTTCAGCCCGGGCTGAAATTTCAGCCCGGTTAGGGGGGCTGAGATTTCAGCCCGGCTTCCGAAACAAATCCTCTTGAAATGAAGTTGGCGATTACGTGGAGATGGTTTCAGCCCGGGCTAAAATTCAGCCCGTTTGACCGGCTGAAAATTCCAGCACGGTTTGAGAAACCGGGCTGGAATTTTCAGCCCGGTCAAACGGGCTGAAAAAGCCCATGTAACAGGAATGGAATTTCAGACTGGGCTGAATTCGCACTTTCTTCCACAGCTTGGAGTTTTTAGCTGTACACGTAAAGCACATGAACAAAATCAAGACTCACGAGTCATACATAAACAATTTGAATAAATTATTTCAAGCAGTAATAACGAGCCGCTTAATTAATTTACTATAGGCCTAATTCAGTATACATCGCATTTCATTCACGTCGAATGTGACTCAAACCGCGAAAATAAAAAAAACAATTTGACTCAGATGTGATCGAAATGCGACGTCTAAATCAATGTCGCATTTCAGTCGTTTTATGCGTACCCAAATTTACCGTACCCAAATTCGTAATTAGCCAATCGGAAGCTCTACCATCTACTGACTTAATATCCTACGTTAGTATATACTAAACCAGTGAATAGTGCTTTTCGCGCGTTCTGATTGGCTTGCTATTCACCTCCGAGCAAAACAAAAAGGCCGTGCGTTTTGCTTCTTTGATCAAAGCAGAAATTACTTCCATAAACGAGGCCGCTACACGTCACAGTGTTATCAAAAATACCTAAAGATATTTAGAGGTGATCATTTGTAGCAAGTTTAGTCGCGTCACTAAATAAAATCACCAAAAATGTCGCAAAAAATGTTTTGTTTACTATCAAGCAAATAGCTAGAGTAAGAATGTGACAACGCTCAGTTGTAAATAGTCTGAAGTGTCAGCCGTCGTTGTAAATGATTTCGACAGTTTTAAAAGTCTTTGAAGTGGTTCCAAACTCTGTCCAGTCCAAGTAACTTTAAAATGCAATTCCTACCTGAAATCCTGAATACAGCAGTGTCTTTCAAAATGCAAGAAGTCCCTGCTGCCAACGATTTAGTTTTGTATTCGGATCGACTAATCTCGGTATCACTACGCTAGAAAATATTCCTGTTGCCGTATCATGATCAAGAACTGCCCTAATGCTGTGGTTTCTCCAAATTTTACTGCTTCTCCCCTTCGGTAAATTAAAAGCAGTAACATCAGACGGTGGATGCAGTCACATCAGTGTGAGAAATAATTGAACTGGAATTATTACGAAAACGTCTTCGGTTAGGCAGCATCGATCTTGTCCATCTTGTTAACCAGGCGTGGGCCTGGGGCCCAGCCCGGTTAATAAAATAGCTTCTGTTTTTTTTTTGTCGTCGATCTCTTATACCTCTACTCCGCCAAAGTGCTAGGAGGAGAGCTAGGGGTGAGTATGAATATATATGAATGTATTCGCCTTGTGAAATATTTTCTCGGGGAAGAACGAAGCCCGGACTCGAGAGAGCGGCGGAAATCGAGCCTATGTGAAAGTTGGACTGGTCCAAATATATATTAATTTAGGACCGCGTAAACACATCGGAGCGGCGTACAGATTTCGCAACGTCGGTGATTTTGACTCGTTAAAATATTAAATCATTGTACTCACTACTACGGTGGACACACTAGGAGCGCCATTAGATCAATTTTTTTTATCAAGGCTACGTTACATTTCTCCAGGGTCATAATATTGTCCTGTTTGTTTTGTGTGAAATACATTTCTTTTCCGTAAAGGAAAACAGAAACTTGCCCAGACTCGCAGATTTATGTAAACAGAAAGTTGCTGAGACGTGCAGATTTATATTTGGACGATTACGTCATAGGGTCACGTCGAATCGTGACTTGAAGAGATTGTCTGTGAGGTGCGTACGGCCATTAGATCAATTTGTTTATCAAGGCTACGTTAGATTTCGCCAGGGTCATCCTTTGCCTAAATGATATTTTATGAATATTGTCCTGTTAAATAATTGTCATTTTGTGTGAAATATACATTTTTTCCGTATATTTTCTGAGAAAAACAGAAACTTGCTGAGAAATGCAGATTTATAAATAAGGACGATTACGTCATGGGGTCACATGAGTCAACGTCTGTGATAAACCAGGGTCGCCGTTAGGTCAAATTTCATATCAAGCTATTACTTTTGATTTGAACATGAATACTCTGCTGTTTATTTAGTGTGAAATACATTACTTTTTCGTGTTGGTGCAGCAATTCACTTCCTTGTATGCAGAAGATTTATAAATAACAACCATTACGTTACAATATCACATTTTGACTCACGCAATTTGTCGAACTGTGACTAGAATAGCTGCGAATGATGATGGTGCGACGCGGAACGTCTGCGATTGATGGTTAAACACCGATTCGTACCTATGTTGTCGTGTTTTTTCCTCTTATTCAACTTTGGCTTTATATTGAGGAATGATCTTCAAAGACTGCTCAGAGGCAAGAAAATTGACAGTAGGCACTATACGCAAACATCAGACTTCAGCGTGACTGCCGTGACTAATCTGATAGATTTCAAGCTAGAAAGCAGGTAAAACGGCTTGCTTGCTTGATAAAAAAAAGCCCGGTTATATTTTCTTCGAAAATTCTTCTTCAGTTTATAATAGCCTGCGAGCAGGCTCTCGTACGCGCGATGAGCGCGGAGCGCGATCGTCATCCTTAGTATTGCGTGACGTTCGAGCACGGAGCGCGAGGGCGTGGGCCGAAACGAGAGCCTGCACGTAAAGCCCGGTTTCTCGAAAATCCTGCGTTCGTCCACGAACGCAGCATTCTGATTGGTCCAAAATGACAGATCCAATTATTGTGACAAAAAACAGGGAAACCAAGGGCAACGGAAAATATAGTCGGTTCAATTATTGTTTTGTTCAAGAGTGTTTCGCAAGCTTTTGATCAATTCTGAACCTGCGTTTATACAGCTCAAGCGCAGTCAATTGTATTATTGAAGGGAGAGACGTTTTCGCTTTAATGCTGACTGGTTACCTCGCTCGAAGGAAGGCAATCAAACACTGTAGGGTTAACCCTGAAGCAATGCCAAGTTAAGAACTTTACCTTTCGCCGGTTCGTATTAAACTTGAAATCTACTTGTGCCTTCGCCGCACGCGGAGGGCGCCGTGAACTTAAACGAGATCGAGAGCTTGCTCGTAGGCTAGAAGATCACTGGTCACCACTCGCATTCTATGTTTTTAAATAGTCTATGTTCTGTGATCGTGCATTCCATTTAAAAAGCTTTATATTACACGGACGTTTGCTTACAAAATATGGGAAGCGCTTTACTTTCAAGTGAACTATACTTTGGAAAGCCTACTTCGCTTTAGTTCTTGATGGTTCCGGTGCTTGTAATTGGAAAATCATTATTATTTTGTCCTCTCGCTCTGTTTGTCGTGATACTTTCCTGCTGGAAAGAATTTGATCATGTTGATCTGATGTCGCCGACAGAAGTTTGCATTTGGCTCTGGTTTCGCTCAGTAATACTGCCATTTTCCACCTCCGCTATATCACTGCTAGTTAAGTTTTCATCATCACAAGTTCCTGATTTTGTGACAAACGGGTTTATACAATCACGCTCTGACAAACTCTCTCGCGCATCGCCGGCCAACACATCATGCATCACGGCTGCCGTTGCGGAAAAAAAGACTCCGCACTTACAACAATCGCTCGCTGTGTTTACCGTTTTCTTGCAGGCTATCTTGTACCTTCACTGCTCGCGCAAAACCCAAACAAGAATTTTCGAAGAAAATATAACCGGGCTTTTTTTATCAAGCAAGCAAGCCGTTTTACCTGCTTTCTTGCTTGAAATCTATCAGATTAGTCACGGCAGTCACGCTGAAGTCTGATGTTTGCGTATAGTACCTACTGTCAATTTTCTTGCCTCTGAGCAGTCTTTGAAGATCATTCCTCAATATAAAGCCAAAGTTGAATAAGAGGAAAAAATACGACAACATAGGTATGAATCGGTGTTGAACCATCAATCGCAGACGTTCCGCGTTGCACCATCATCATTCGCAGCTATTCTAGTCACAGTTCGACAGATTGCGTGAGTCAAAATGTGATATTGTAACGTAATGGTTGTTATTTATAAATCTTCTGCATACAAGGAAGTGAATTGCTGCACCAACACGAAAAAGTAATGTATTTCACACTAAATAAACAGCAGAGTATTCATGTTCAAATCAAAAGTAATAGCTTGATATGAAATTTGACCTAACGGCGACCCTGGTTTATCACAGACGTTGCGAAATCTCTTCAAGTCACAGTTAGACGTGACTCATGTGACCCCATGACGTAATCGTCCTTATTTATAAATCTGCATTTCTCAGCAAGTTTCTGTTTTTCTCAGAAAATATACGGAAAATATATGTATTTCACACAAAATGACAATTATTTAACAGGACAATATTAATAAAATATAATTTAGGCAAAGGATGACCCTGGCGAAATCTAACGTAGCTTGATAAAAAAAAATGATCTAATGGCGCTTCCAGTGTATGTGATGTACGTACGCACCTCACAGACAATCTCTTCAAGTCACGATTCGACGTGACCCTATGACGTAATCGTCCAAATAAAATCTGCACATCTCAGCAAGTTTCTGTTTACATAAATCTGCGAGTCTGGGCATGTTTCTGTTTTCCTTTTCGGAAAAGAAATGTATTTCACACAAAACAAACAGGACAATATTATGACCCTGGCGAAATGTAACGTAGCCTTGATAAAAAATTTGATCTAATGGCGCTCCTAGTGTGTCCACCTAGTAGTGAGTACAATTATTTAATATTTTGACGAGTCAAAATCACCGACGTTGCGAAATCTGTACGCCGCTCCGATGTGTTTACGGGGTCCTAAATTAATATTTATTTGGACCAGTCCAACTTTCACATAGGCTCAATCAGTCCGCCGCTCTCTCGAGTCCGGGCTTCGTTCTTCCCCGAGAAAATATTTCACAAGGCGAATACATTCATATATATTCATACTCACCCCTAGCTCTCCTCCTAGCACTTTGGCGGAGTAGAGGTATAAGGTGAATCACGACAAAAAAAAAAAAAACAGAAGCTATTTTACTAACCGGGCTGGGCCCCATGCCCACGACCGGTTAATAAGAGAGCATTGCTTTTACCACGCCGTCTATGAAAATATCTGGTCCGAAAATACTTTTTCTCGTATCCATGTGTAATGTTTATTTACATCTTCCTCCAATTCTATTGGTTGGTTATTTCAGAAATGAAGCGTAATGAGTTGTCACCAAGTTGACACCTCGCTAAGGGCGGCATTCGAGAAACCGGGCCTTACGTGCAGGCTCTCGTTTCGGCCCACGCCCTCGCGCTCCGCGCTCGAAGGTCACGCAATACTAAGGATGACGATCGCGCTCCGCGCTCATCGCGCGTACGAGAGCCTGCTCGCAGGCTAAGTTTATAACGGCACTTGCAGCTTCAACATCAGTTTCTCAGGCAATAGTAACTGGCAGAACTTGTAAAATACGTCAAAATAGAACTCGTCGCTTTTGGTCCATCAGTAAAAACGGAAAAAAATATTAATTTTCCCCTTGAAATCGTCAAAGTCCAATACGAGACATGTTGATCGCCTGATGTTGTAATGTGACTTTTCCCACGCTGTCCTTGGTCGCGCGTAGGGTTCCACTTTTAAAGGATTTTTTCCGATTTTTCGTGGTAAAATAAATCAATAATTTTGTAGCTACAATGAGTTGCAAAATGGTTGAGACACTCTCTTCACAAACAGGATTTCATTTCAAAAGTATGTCTTCGTTTGAAAAATAAACAAATAATTTCATTTCTAACGTAATAACGCATTTCTTTCTGCCCATCACAATGTAAAACAGTCAATGGAAAGAGAAAGCTGTCTTAATAAATTTCCACAAACGAAAAAAGCTCTCTCTATTTTAAATACAATTTCCGCAAGGTTTACACAATTTGAACGGTCAACACATAGGTAAATAAAGTAATATGATATATTTTATATTTATCGCTGTAGACCGTAGACCGTAGATCGTTGTAGACTGCGGGGGTGGTATTTATTGCACTCAGCTCCGCAAGATGTCAGAAATGTAGAGATGAGTTATTGCAGTTTAAAACAAAGAAAGCAAGACATTTGAGCTTCATCAAACGGCTTCGGGTTGACAAAAAATCCGAATTAGTTAGTCATACCTGCCTCACAGCGTCTCGGGTAAATCCCTAACAGAAGTGCCTTCTGTTTTGGTCCCGCCAAGCGTTCGCATTTAGTTTCCATCTCGTATACCATCGCTATACTCGGAGTAAGTTGCATATCCCTTAAGGAAGTCCATACGAGGACGGTAGTAATAGTTTTAATCAAACTACACATAACAGCTGTGCCCGTGGAATATAATAAGGCCCGGGTCGCACTTGCGGACAAGTTTGGTAACTTTAGTGGATTTCTTCAATTTAAGAGCCAATGTTACCAATGGTCAGACATTCGACGGCAAGTGTCGACAAATGGATTTCGCTTATATTCTTACCTAAGGTAAGCCCTTATGTGAAACAAATCACTGCATACTTAGTTTGGCTGAATATCGATTAGTTTCCTAGAAAATCGTTAATAACTGAATACCACCAAAATGACACTTTCGTAGCTCAAAATTTATGGCGAGTTTCGTAGCTTCGCGTGAAAAAATAAAGCACTCTAGAAGGAAAAAAAACTATCAAATGTTGTAGACTGACATCAAAAGAATGCGTCGAAAGCGATTTTAGCACTTCCTGTCTTTTTATTTACAAGATGTAATTACATTTATTTGACACACTTTTGTCTTGATTAAAAATAGGTCAAACTTATCGTTTAATTTAAGAATGTGCGAAGCGAAATAATTGGTCAAAAATTTGGCATTTGAAAGATGAAAGGTTATTGTTTTCGATTTCAGAAGGATTATCTGGGGAAATGATTCAATACGATGCTTTTGAATTTCGAAGTTGCGTAAAATTCGTTAATTCAATTGATTCCGGAGATTCGATCTTTTATGTAAATATTGCACGCAAAGGTTTCATTCTTCCCAAGTGAATGGAGCCGGTTCAACTATTTCTAATCGAATGATGGAAATGCTTACCTTGATGTTGCTTAAACATTTTAAACAGCGTGGTGGTCTTCGTTCATGAGAAAACTTTATAAGCCCACCGGTGCGAGATTTATACCTCAACGAGCCAAGTGTATACATGTACTCCGGTTTTGAAGTGACAATTCAAGATTATTGATGGGGGGGGGGGGGGGGGGGGGGGGGGGGGGGGGACAAATCCCCCAAAAATATCGAGCAAGCGCTTCTGGTTTGAAAAAATATCGAAAAAATAAAGTGTTGAGCAAAACAATATCGAGCAAAACGGTATATCATGTAAGGACACGGATATAAAAAATATATATTGCAGGGCTGGAAGAATGAAAACAATATCGAGCAGCTAAAATTTATGCAACCCCCACCTCCCCCCATCAATAATCTAATGGTCCACCCCTAACTTAATCCTTTCTGTGCCAAAAGACGCATAAGGCCGTCACACTGTCCGACCAACTCGCCCTGTACGTACTGCGCCACTGCTTTGGCCACATTCCAGCTCGTCCACCCTGCCATGTTTCACACCTTCTCTATGGTTCTCCTCCAAGTCGTCTTCGGCCTCCCTACAACCCTCTGGCGTCCACCTCAGCGCTGTCATACAGTCGTTCCGTCACCCTCTCTCCTAAGTACGGGAGATAAATATATATGACGTCCTACTCTGGAATACCGTTACGATGTTACACACCCATGCCAGAGCAGCAAGTAGAGCGATAGTTTTCTATTCGGGTTCTAATTAAACCTGTATATACAGTCTTTTTACTAAAAATACTTTGTTATCACCGAAAATAGTGATCTGGGCTCGAAATAATAGTACCAGTTATATGAAAAATAATGAAAAGAAGTTGCTTAGGGAGGCATGTAGAATAATTTGTTTATTTGCCGAGAAGTAAGATTGAGGGCAGGTTTGGGCTTTTGCTTATTTCATTACCTCATTTCCTTTGCACTGACTACATCTGCCAACAAAATCCTTTAGTAGCTGAACAAATGGTTGTCTTCGCGTCTCTAAAATGGTGGATACATCCATTTCCAGTGAGATGCAAATGTCTCGCAGCGTCTTTATTGTAAAGTTTCCCAGTTTAGACTGGCACACAAGTTCACAGTTGTGTGCATCTACCATGATGGGATGCTGAGGAGCAAAAGTCTCCATGACTTTGTTTGTCAAGTCTTGGATGTTTCTCTCTGTGACCACTTCAATGCCTTTTTCGTTATCAGATGTGTCCGCCTGATAATTTTTTTTGCTGTCAATCGTGAAAAAAATCCTGCAATTTGCTGGGAGGTAAGGAACTTGGACGTCTCAAAGATATTGGCACCATTGCTTTGCTTTGCGCGTCGCATTGCTCTAGCAAGGTTTGAAGGGTCAGCTTTTTGCCACGTACGTTCTCCAGTTTTAAACACTTCCGTAAGATAGCTTTTCTGGGCGACAGTGAGGTTTTTCCTTGTACCTGTTGTAGACTTCAGGGCCCAGTCCATTGGGAGCGCTTCAGAGTTAGCATCCGAAGAAACGCGCATGTCGTCAGTGACTTCCGGAACAACACCAGCACCATGTTCTAACCTTGTTGCATACAAGGTCATCGCTTTGTCATAAGCGTTTCGTGTTCAAGGGCGTACTTATGCTTGCCACAGTCGAGATGTTGTTGAAATGAACAATACCGCTGATACGACTTGACGCACCCCTCCTCGGGACAAAATAACAGTTTACTTTTTTTGTCGCTGTTATCGTTATCACTATCAATATCAGCTGGTGACACATTTGAGGCATCTCCCTGATGTTCCTGCTGCTGCTTTGCGCGTCACCTGGCTTTGGCAGCTACAAACGAAACGTTAGAAATTGCATTGTCTGCAATTTTGTTGAGTTGAGGTAAACTAACGTTTTGTTAAATGAACTTGCCCCAGGGTAGAAATTTTCCCGAGCCAACTCCATATGCTCTCCTACTTGCATCCCCTTCTCGGAGTATGCAATGTTGTTAATGAAACTGATGCCTTCCCATTTTACAGGCGTAACTTTTGCGGGAGGTTGCGGGCCAGTTACCGTCACGCTAATACCATCCATCCCACCAGAACACCCAATTGCCTCCATCATCTGGGATGCTGTCTCTATTTCATGGCCAGAGTTGAGATGTACTCTCATGTGGCTCTTGGTTGTGGCGGCCTTACGGTCACAGGCCCCTTTTCCGCCTTGGGGGTCTGAAAAATCTACGCGCTCCAGCTTGATATCATTCTTTGCTGCTACCTGGTGGACAGATAGTAAAGTTGACGCAGAATGATAACAGCCGGCGTTATCCTGTCTGAGGTAAACAGAGGTAATATCTGGCATGATGTTTTTAAGTTGACTAAACACGTCGTCAATAACAGCTAGAACAGTGTAGCTACCCTGGTTGCAGCTTTCAAAACAATGGACGAAAGTGGGCATTTCAGTTTCATCGTTGTCGTTCTTTTTCATAGCTACAGTTAAATGCCATGGTATTCCACGTTTTCCGAACCAGTCACTCTGACTTTCCCGAAATTTTCTTGGCAAGAACTTCATTGCCCAGTCCATTACCAAGAGGACGGACTGTTTATCCAGAGTCTCAAGGACTTCGTGCCTTGCTGCATCCTGATTAATAGCACGAAGAAGATGGGCCTTCCAAGCTTGAATACTCTGTTTTGATTGAGAAATGTCATAATCCATCTCGTCTCGCTCTTCCTTGCTGCAGTCAATACTGTCAAGGACTTCTTGGATTTCATGGAATACGGTTGTGAGAAGTTCGCACCTATCACATCTTGCATTGTGCTCGTGATCGCAAAGTGTGATGTAATCATCGTATTTTCGATAGCTCAACGCATACGCTCGACAATGATCAGGGACTGTAGAATCTTTTGAGACGCGGACCTTCAAAAAAAACAACGCAGAGTTAGTCAAGGACGTCAAATAATTGACAGTAGTAGAACATTGTCGTGGTCGAAAAATTACATAAAATATAATTTTTGTGCCGTAAAACAAGTAGAAGTTTCTCCTAAAACAATTAGACTACTGCAGGACTACTCGCTCTCGTTTTCTACGAGTGATAGTCAACTCGGCTACGCCGGCCTCATTCACTATTCGCTCGTAGAAAACTCGAGCTCGTAGTCTAATCTAATCTAATTCAAGCTGAGTTCACAGAAGGGGGCGGATCGTACTGGAATGCTCAAATTTCCGATCTCCCTCCCCGTCACAAGCGCAGAATTTGGGGAAGCGTCACCTCCCCGCCGCATCATGCTGTTTTTTTTTTATATCGCCGTATTGTTTTTTTTTTAATATTACAAATATACCTCCCCCTCCTCTCTCTAGTCTTCCCACAATTTGCATTTCAATATCCGAAGTTTTTACTCCCAGAATAATACGCGTCATAAAGCGGGAGTTGTACCTTGTAATCACCCTTCGGGTAGCGTTTTGCAATTTGAAGTTTCTCTTTTGCTGCTTGGCCCAAGTGAGACTTTTTCCGTAGACATCTCCAAGCTTTTCAACCACCTCTTCCAATTCCTCAAAAGCTTTGGCCCCGGCTGCTGAAACATAGTCCAGACCTCGCAAAGATTTCCTGGTAGATGCAGAACATACCTTTAGAACTTTGCCTAATGTACTGCGACTCATTGGTGTGAAGCCTGTATCGCTGCAGTAACTGATATACTGTAGCACAATGTGCTCAGGAATGAGACTTCTCACAACGTTAGGGACCTTTATTTCAGCATGTGAGGACAGCTTGAGTATTTTCTCACCAAAAGGTAGATCCTGTACAATGTTTGTACTTGTTATAAATGCTACGGGGTGATCCAGCTTTTCTGGGGCAATATACATTCTTGACATTTTCCCAGAGGGGACTTTTTGAACCTCTGCCATGGAGCAATATATGGTGCCTAGCTATGTTAAACCGATACCTGGACAAGTTAGGCAACCATCTTTGCAAGTCCTTGAAGCTAACCTTGTCGACCATGATTGACAAAATCTGCCTGCGGGTGCTCCAGTGATCAGCATTATTATAATATTCAGTGAGACATTCCATCAACGAGGAGTCCACATCACTTTCTTCGTATTTATAATTTATTAGTGAAGTGAACAGCATTTCGGATTCATCAGGAGCAATCTCATTTAAACAAGCATTGGCAGCTTGTCGAGCTTTTCGGGTATAAAACCGTTTCATCCGCTCTGAAGCTTCCCCCCAAGGCGTTCCTAGCGAATGGCGAATGGGACTGATATCACTTGAAGCCAAAAACTCGTTTAGCTTTTCCCTTGGCGATTCAATTTTCTCTTCAGAAAAAAGATGGCTCGTAAAGAGTTGTTTTTAAAGTGGAACTTGACATTGGAGTGAAAGAGACTTCATCGTCTTCATCTTCCTCTTCCTCCTCCGCAACTACTTCTTCCTGAAAAAAAAAAGAAGAAGGATGAAACCCGGCAGAAACGCAACGAGGAAGAAGTTTTATTATATATGAAAAAATCGAAAGAGATCGGTAACAACATCATTAAAAAAAAATACGAGGCAAAACGAACTGTGCACAGAGTTAAAAGAAGCGGCAATGCCATTTCGTTAGTCCCAGTCCCCTCGCGGCTCGCTGTGTGCGTTTTTTCTCTAGTGTTAGCCATTGTAAGTGCTCACGCACAGAAAATATAAAATTATTGAATAAGAATATTCAACAAGCAAGGAATACGTCCGTTAGAGTATGTAGTTAAGATGGAGGAAAACTGTGTTGTGGATCAGAAACCTTTGAATTGGGCGAAACTGACTGGGGCGAGTTTCACACAACCCCACGCATGTCGTAATTATGGCTCCGTCAATTCCAAGCCCGACCATCCCACCCTCCGGCATTTGTCGGGCATTTTACAACTTTTCCATCCCTAGGGTGGGGCATTTGTTATAACCGGGCAGCCCAGGGGTGGTGCATTGTCAAAGGCAACGCGATATTTCGTATTTTAAAAGACGTACACGTTTTGTTGTTTATTTAAAATTTCCTGATTGCCCCCGATAGAAAAATATAAAAAGTGAGTTGATATTAAAACTTGTTTGGGTCCCGCACTTTTCCAAGTGTACCGTAGCCCCACCCCCACCCCACATGTGCAAACATTTGCACCGTTGCTTTCCATGTGCGAACCAAAGATGTCAAAGATGGCGGAACGAAACTTCGACTTCAACACCTTTGCAGTTGTAATGAGAAAATGTTCCAAAAATCATGATTACAGGTATCAATAAAGAGCTATGTATTTGTGAACAGTTATAGTGTACATCAATAATAATTCTGCTTGGAATTTAGATTTTTAAATTCCTCAATCCTCTCAAAAAAGTTTTTTGAATTTGTCCCGTGGGTCGGGCATTTGCACTGCTCCTGAAACCCCACCGTGGATATTTTGTGCATATAAGCTGACCCCACCGTGGGGCATTTTCAACCTTCTGACAAAAAATGACAAATGCCCGAGAAATGCCGGGGGGGGGGGGGGGGGATGAGCGGGCTTGGAATTGACAGAGCAATTATCCACTCTTCATGGTAAATGTGCATGGTGGGCAGTAAAGCAAGGAAAACAATATTCTCAATCGTTTTAGGCTTACCAGGGTCAAGTTGCTCATCTGCTCAACTACATTCAGATCCATTTCGATCTCACCGCTCGATGGAATGGTTGATGTATGTTCCTCGTCTGTTAGGACTTTGAGCGTTTTCCGACACGTCGCGCAAATACCTGACAGAAAAGCAAAAGCTTACTTCAATATTTTCCAGAAATATTCAAAAAATAAATCACAGAATGGCGAAAGTATTGCAAAAGCTATTTACCTGAGCCTACTTGAAGAAAGATCCCAGTCTTTTGAGAATCACTTTTCCCGATTCCTCTGTGGCATTTCGGCCATGTTTTGCTCGTTTTACCGTGATTTGATAACAGTGCTGGAACTCTGCACCTTGTATTGGTTCCTCTACTCCATCCTGACCCTAGGTTCGACCGATGCAAAGGACATATTGTCATAGAGCTTATGTTTGGAGGTTGTCTAAATGCGGCGACTCTGCTGAGAATTAGATCGACTTCATCTTTGACTCCGGAAAAATGATAACTTGCCGTGTGGCTGCAAATTTGCTTTGTACATGCCAACAAAGGAATAACTTCCGTTTCTTGTTTTCTGTCTTTTCTGTCAAAACCACAGATTCCTCCCACGATCGACTTAAAAGAGCAACTGATCTCCATGTTTACGCAAAAGTACTCTGTGTAATTGCAAGACTTTTAGTGTTTACTCTTGGTTTCACCATACGGGTTTTCTAATTCATAGATGTCAGTTGAATTAAGAAACAAACTGACAGGTGTTTTAAAAAAGTTCGGGCTGATCGTTTTGTGAATTGGGTTTATTTTAGCTGCCCCTTATTCTGAGCTCTTCAAAATAAAATGAAAATAAACAAATGAATTTGAGTAAAAATAACACGAAACAGAATATTACAAAACTACAACTGAACTATAACGAAAATATACTCTTGAAAATTATGAATAAAAAAAAACAGAGACATTCTCACGGAACCTATATATTAATACATAAAATAATTATAATAACAAGTGCAAGGCAGATATCTAAATAATTAAACCAAGCACGCAAGCCGTTAGTTCTACAGCTATCTGCGGCAGTTTATCGGTTGAAATCGCAACAATCGAATTAATTATCTGCATTCCACATGTCACGCAGTTTTTAAATAACCGCCGTACCGCCCAAATCTGCTCCTGCTTTTTAGTTCAAAACTAGTGTTACTTTTGTTACTCAGTTTTATATTAAAGGTGTCGCACTTGAAGCCTGTATTTAAGAAAATAATCATCACTTCAAAACAGGAGACGAAACCTTCGAAGTAAACCTAGTAATTACTATAAATAGACATGGCTTCCACCAACTGAAATAATCTCAACGCGGGCTTGAGCTTTATCGTGAATGAAGACTACCACGCTGTTTAAAATGTTAACAGCACGCGCAACATCAAGGTAAGCATTCCAATTACTTAAACTAGGTATATCTACCAATAGAGTGTCAACGAGCAAATGATTTATGTTTTGTTTGGCAAGGGGATTATGTTTTTGACAGTTTCGTTGTTCTCTTCGTTCTGAGAATTATTTTGGAAAATTTATTCCAAAAAGTGATGATACATGTATAAAGGTTTACAGAGAAGAGAGTCAGCTACCACGGTGTTATGGCATTTTTAAAGAACCTGCTATAAAGTTTTGAAGAGTGTCGTGACGAACAAGGTTGGATGTATCAAAATGATATGGAAAAAAAATAACAAAATTACCGAATCATCTGCATGAAATTTCAACGCTCTGCTAGCAGCATAATATATATATATATTTTTACGCACAAATGAAGTGGTTTGCTTGTTTTTTTATACATGTATTCACGAAATAAAGCTCGCTAACTAGTAGCCTGCGAGCAAGCTCTATGTGGGGTTTTTGGGGGGTAGGGGGTGGGGGTAGCGGGAGAGGAAGGAGAGCTTGCCAGCATGTCTCAGAGTTTTGAATGCCGCCCCTCAAAAACCCCCTTCCTCTCCCGCTACCCCTACCCCCCAAAAACCCCACAGAGAGCTTGCTCGCAGGCTAGCTAACTAGGTGTATCTTTTTGGGATGAATAAAATCAGAGGAAGCTATGAAATGAGTATTTTTTTTAATATAAAGCCTTTATTCACAACTGAAAATTTGTTGAATACATTTAAATCTCGACATTACTAATGTTACATAAGTGATAACACTTTTACTGCCTGGGTGGGTTAAGCAATAATTCATAAAATGCGTTCGATTGTTATTCGTCTCCTGTGAGTGTTGACCGGCAGAGGTGGCCTTGTTTTTCTTAAGGTTACTAACTGTTATATTACCATTTATAACATGTGCGTCTTTATTTGTTATAATGTAAGGATTAATTAAAACTTCCATGTGAAGCATGGGGAATTCTCCTTTGTAAATATCTTCCCCTATATTTCGTAATATATGTAAGCTTATCGTAAAATCGAAAAAAATATAAACTTGAGCATCCAGTTGAAAACTTAATATTAGCCACACTATTCACATTGTAATTATTTAGCATCAGTGAGAATATTATGTACAATGAACACAGCATAATGATTCTTCGTGAAGGAGTAGTTAACTGTGTGAATTGAACTGTGATAACACACTGGCTTGTGGCAGGCTGCGAGTACTTTGACTCGATTTGTGAATACGCTGATTCGATGAGTATTGTCCGTCAAATATTCGTATTAGATCAAGTGTTTTGTAAATGCACGCTGGCCGCAATTGATGAACACGCTGGTTCAATTGAGTGGCGAACACGCTGGTTCGATTTCAGAGTGGGAGAGAACACGCTGGTTCAATACAGTATTGATGAACACGCTCGTTCAATTGAGTAGCGAACACGCTAGTTCGATTCACAGTTCAATAAACACAAAAGCGAAAAAAGAAAAACAACTTACGTTCTCCAACCAATGGATGCTTGCACAATCCAAGCACACTGAGGTTATCCTGGCGGTTATCCTTGCACACACAACGACGCCAAAACAACGAGTCGCCTGTTCAAAACACGCCAGTTCTTTGCGGACCCTTTGCGAGTACGCGACACCAAAGCAACGACGTCACACCACGTGGTCACAATAAGATCTAACACGTTTTTCCATTGGCTCGCTCATTGGCTCTATTTAGTTCCGGCCTTGCTATTGGCTCAATATTAGGTTGGTTACAAGGTTACATGATGCTACAATTTTTGCAAGCTTTTCGAGTTTTTTTTCTGCAAAACCACTTCTTCGCGCGGCACTATTCTCTGCCGCCTCGCCAGCCTGGCGTCTTCGCCCGGCTGGCTCGTTGGCAATTAGAAATAGTTGAACTTCACCTGGGAAGAATTAAACCTTTGCGTGAAATATTTACATAAACGGCTGCTGATAAGATCGAATCTCCGGAATCAATTGAATTAACGAATTTTACGCAACTTCGAAATTCGAAAGCATCGCGCTGAATCATTTCCCCTCATTTCCTTCCTTCTTTCAAATGCCAAATTTGTGATTAATTATTTCGCTTCGTACATGCTTAAATTAAACGATAAGTTTGACCTATTTTGAATCAAGTCAAAAGCGTGTCAAATAAATGTCATTACATTTTGTAAATAAAAAGACAGGAAGTGCTAAAATCGCTTTCGACGTATTCTTTTGATGTCAGTCTACAACATTTGATAGGTTTTTTCCTTCTAGAGTGCTTTATTTTTTCACGCGAAGCTACGAAACTCGCCATAAATTTTGAGCTTCGAAAGGGTCATTTTGCCGGCATTCAGTTATTATCGATTTTCTCGGAAACAAATCGATATTCAGCCAAACTAAGTACGCAGTGATTTGTTTCACACAAGGGCCTACCTTAGGTAAGAATATAAGCGCAATCCATTTTTTGACACTTGCCAATAATTTTTGACTTTGTATGATTTTTTCGGAACATGGGCTCTTAAGCGTCAATTATAGCAAAGACGAGTGCGACCTACGTTTTTAGGACGAAGAAACTTGTCCAAAAAGATAAAATAACAAAGAAGCCGCAGTCCTATGATTGGCCCGCGTCGCACGTGTGCACGTTTGGAAATTTGTTTGATACAATAATCGCAAAACAAGTGCGACCTACTTCTTGTGAGTCGGACAGATTTTGTCAAAACGGACAAAACTTCAAAGGCGCCGTAGTCCTGCCCTGGAGCTAGACAAGCCACTTCCCCACGCACCGGGTGACTCCAGATAACAATGCTTTCTTGATTAACCATTGTGTTTTTCTCTGATAATAACAAATTTGCATTTTGCAGCACGTGCTGCCATATATTTGATTCAAATTTACCGCGGCCTCCAGGACTGTGTGCAAGAAAAATATGGCTTACGCCACCAAAACTGGATTTAAAATATGTGAATAACGATGCATTGTTTTTTTTCGTTTGTTTCTATTAATTTTCTGTGGTAATCGTTACAGGTCGAACCAAGTTCATGATTTTAATAATGTTGTGAAGGACAAAGCTGTTCTCCCCAAAGCCCAGAATTTGGTCATTTCACGTCGTTGTTTTGCAGAGGACAGCTGAGGAATGTCCCAAGAGGTTTATAGCACGTGCAGAGCTATTGTGCTAGTAACTAAACCTTTTGTTACTCTACAAGATGTCTCTGACAAAATGTCTTGACAATTTTTTTTGAAAATGTTGGGACATTTCAAAACTTGTCCGCAAGTGCGACCCGGGCCTTTAACTCAGCGTAATTGTACTTATCGCTACGAATACAACACAAATGACCTGTGAGATTTCAGCTAGATGTCGAAAAAATAACAAATTTGAAATATTTTCAACAATTGGGTACCATGTGCATTTGATTGAATGAATTGGACTATCAGAAATATGCTTTATAGTTTTCCCTGCGCGTTTCTTATTTCACATGCTGTGCTCTACGTGTCTACAACTGCGCAATAAACGCTTATCTCTTCAATCTAGTTGCGCCTCTATAATTGAGTCAACGGGTACGTAAATATACCTTTTTATCACCAATTTAATTTATAGATTTACTAATTTCGTCATTACAAATAAATCAAAGCGCAACATGGCCCGGCAATTGCACTGCTGATCGACTAGCGCATATTGTTCAACGCGCACCCCTTGCGAAAGAGAATTGGAGGCAAATACGTCAAAACCAAAAATGCCAAAAATTCGCTTTTCTATTGTGCCATTTGAAACGCGCAAAAGTATAGAAATGAAATACTGTTTTTTTTAAACCGATACATTGAAAATACAAAGTGCACCAAATTCCATCTCTACTGAAAAATCAAAACAACAGCAATTGAGGGTTACAGTACTCAGACATGTCTCATTGGGTTATCAATACAATAGCGATGTTTCTTGTTGATAAACATTGACGTCATTTTTTATCACGTGCACCAAAATCACTCTTGCGTGGCCTGTTTTGTGGTTGGCAAAAGAGCTTGCGAGTGGCATAGGGAACCCACACTCTAATTTGTAAATGCATACGTATTAATAAACTGTATATGTAAAAATAAACTTGCCTGTTTTCTTCAGTGAATCTGTTACAGAGCCAAGTGGGATGGATTGGAGAAGTATTTTGTGCCGCGGTACGATGTATTTTTTGATATTTGTTGCGTTGCTTCGACCGTTACAGAATTTCACAATGCTGTTACTATTTTCACCGTTGTCGATGTCTGTCTATGCTGTCACGCGGTTGTCATTATCGTCTCGCGTTTCATTGTTGACTATTAATTTATTAACAGTAGTAGCGGGAGCCAAGAGAAAAATAGGCCCGGGAGGCGTGCTCATGGCTACTGCATTTTTTACTCAGAGAATGCGCATACATGTAGCCCATGAGCCGATTAAACGAAATGGGTTAGGGACTCTCACGATTTCAATCAGTAAGTTATATTTTTCTCTACCCAGCAGTCATGAATCCACATCATCCCTTTATAACATGTATACAAGACATACTAGATATAAACATTTCCACGCCAATGGCTTTCGTTAACTCTCACCAGACCTCTCAATTGATAATATAGGTCAAGACTTCGTTCTCCGAGTTGTCGCCGTTGAGGATAGTGCAGCAACTTTGTTGGTTTTGTTATTTTTTTCTTTGGTGTATTGCATTTGATAACCCTAGCCCTAAGGCAACATCTCTTGCTTTGGCTAACCACACTAAAATAATCAGGCCCGTAGGGCGAGGGATGCGACATGTGCGTCCGTGGACCGATGGCTGAAAATAAAGTGAATGAAAAGCTCTAATTCGCTAACTGGTGTAGTCTGGAAATGAAGCCTGAATCAACGAAGATAACATCGAAGGTCCACCATTTGTAGATTTGCTGGGTGACATATTAAATTTTGGACCAGATCTTGAGATTCTATAAGCTGAATTTAACGTTAACGATAAATTCGACCTAAAACCCTCATACGGAATTTTAATCCCCAGGCTCTATCAAAATGAGAGAAGACTGGGTACCCCAATAATGAACTGCAAAAGGGCTCAGCATGTGTGTCAATATTGGATAAAATGGACCGAACAGAGCCAGAGGTCACAGAAGAGCGAAATAGAAAGGCCGCAGCAAAATCCTGTCAATCGATAGATACATTTGTCCGTAAATTGTAAATTACATGTCACATAAAGTTTCTTGCAATTGTTTGTCATTAATCCATTTTGAATTTAAAAAGTGCAAGAAATTTTTATGTTTATACGTTCGCTTTTTGCTGCCTGGTTTCATATCAAAACGCACGAAATGCGAAATACAGTCGAACCTCTCCACAACGGCCACCTTGGGGACAGAGGTAAGTGGCCGTTGTAGAGAGGTGGCCGTTATGGGGAGGTAGGGGTGTAATATGACACCATTTGTTTTTTTGGGTGGGACAACATTTTTATTTAAAAATGCTTATTATAGCATATGAATACGTAACACAATCAAAATGTATCAATAAAACAGAAACCAAAATGATGTTCAGAACAGGAATGTTAACAAAACAAAGCTAGTAAGGTACAGTGAGTACATCAGTTTGTACATCGTTTACTTTCTCTTTCGTGAAATTAAGTTGTCAAGGGTTGTTTGCTTGAGTGAGTGGCTGCGAGGTTCTATTTTAATGTGACTTACTGTGCCACAAGGCATTTTTTTTTTCAATTTCGCAATGCAATTTAAACACAGAGCCTTATCAGCTGTACTCGATTTACGACTGAAATAAAAATACAGTACTGTAAAAGCGTAAAAAAATGGAAAATAGAAAAAAATGGGGGCCTTGTACTTTCTAGTATTGTGTGATTCTTCCATCAGTGGCTACACACGTGCCGCAATATAAGATACTGTATTGCCCGACGATGCGTGGTACAGATGAGGTTGCGTGACCTTTTATTACTGTACGCCAAAAAAGATAGGGTTTTAATGGACGTTGCCGTTGTGGAGAGGTGGCCGTTGTAGAGAGGTAAATGCTTCAAGTCTATCGTCTCCATGTCCTCCAAACAGACATTTCAGCCTGCGTAGCTGGCAGTTCGTTCGTGGCTTCGGCACGCGCGTATTTTGCCATCGTGCGCCAACGAAATCGCCAGCTACGCAGCCATGCTGGTCGCTTCTTCTCGCGGCTTCGCTCCCGGGGGGGGGGGGGGGGGGGGCACTCTCTTATATACGCTATATAGGTACGTGCCGCTGGACGGGGTTTTTAAGCAGTTTGGTCTGGAACAGGGTATAACAAACGACATTTTTTGGTGTGGAACAGGGTACCAGTTTCCCAGAAGTTGGCACAAATATCGTTAATTGATACTCTGGATTATGTTAGTCAGACGAATCGAAACGCGTAGGAAAGAAGCTTTACAACTGCTGCTTACTAGTTTAGCCTTTTGGGTTAGAAAAAAATCGTTAAAAATCGTCTGGAACAGGGTATCTTTTTTAACATTTAGTCTGGAACAGGGTCGCAAAATTAGCGTTTTGTAGTCGGTACAGGTTAAGGGGATCCAGCGGCACACCCCTACCCAAATTTTTTTTGGGAGTACCGCCCCCCCCCCCCCCCCCCCCCCTCCCCGGGCTTCGCTCCTCGCGCGTGACGTGCTCTGCTCATATCCTAGCTAACTGAACTGGGTAATTACAGTACACTGCACGATTCACGTTTAACGTAACAAATTTATTGGGTCACTTTTAGCAACACTCTGCTCTCGTAAACTAGCTCGCCGACTTCTCAGTTGCGGACAACAAACTCTGTTCAGTTTATTTACCTTCATGTCATTTTGATCAGACTTGAAACCCAAGCTAATTTGAATACAATCACCCACTGTTTTCTTAAAACAACGGAAACTGTGCTCAAATGAGATGATCTTATCTTTCGTCTACAAAGTTCGTCTTTAATTTTAGAAGATATTTTCATATTAAAATCATTCCTCGTTTCGAAAAAAATTTAACACACTTAACAATAGTAGATCTAAAATCCATTTTCTAATATCATTTTGTCACGATGTCCAACGTCAGACTCCCGAAAGCGCGGTGAATTAATTTTCTGCAATCCAGCACGCGGCTTTGATCTTTGTCACAACAGCATTCGCAGCATTCATGCTGACATAACAAAATTCTCAAATCACTCATCACTCATACTCTTCTGATTGTCGTCATACTGTAATATCTTTGTTTACACAGCAGCATTCGCGCTGACATAAACAGAATCTAAAAATAAATTGCACATCAGCCTTTCAACAATTAACTGAAGCTCTGAAAGATTTTCAAAGAGTTGTAAATTCACGCTAGCATAACACAATTATTTGGTCCCTCAGCAATACTTTCTTCTCTGACTTCACCCCTCGCTCGCGCGTGTGACTAAATGAGTAAATAATAAATAAATAAAATAAAATAATGTGACCCTCCATAGGAAAAGGGGGCTTAAGGTGATTTTTTACAAACGCATTTAAACGCAGCGTTTGAAATGCTTTTCAAACGCATTTCAAATTATTTCAAATGTGTTTCAAACGGTTTCAAACTGAAGGCGTTTCAAACAGAAGAAACGCGTTTCATTGCGTTTGAAACACAAAAATAATTAATTAAGATGTGCATAATTATTTCCATTACAGAGGTTAACGGCCATACGCCGGCCAAATTTATAACAGAGCCGGACAACTAGGGTCTTTTTTTGAAGGGAAGCTCGCGCACGAACTATTAGACGAATGAATAGAAAAAGTTTTGCAGAACCGGTTCAAGCGTGATGGAAACAAGTCCTATTAATAAATGCTAAAAGCGGGAACTTTATAGCTTTAGCTCAAAAATAGTATCCGATATACGGATAGCTTCGAAGGGGCAGCTCATAATCATGGATTAAACGTAAACAAAATATCAAGAATCGATGACGTGTAAAGTTTCTAAAATTATAAAGTTCATTCGTAAATCTTGTATGCATCATCGACGGTCGTAGCCTAATTTACATTCCGTAGATTATTATCTGTTCTCTGGATCATGCTGGATACATGACGCACGCAATAAAAAAACTGCTAACAGCTAGTAGAATTAACACAAAAAAAATCCATAGAGTGCATTAAGTGAAAAATTGAAACAGAACTACAAACGTATGTAAAAATCGACCGCCATTTCCTTCATTCAAGATACAAAAGAATGTCGCGCTTTTGTGAACAGATGATCGGCGGACTGATTAAACTAAAGATAACACTGACGTCTTCGACCCGCAAGAGTTACAGAGGAGTTAATACATTGAGGTAAATTGTTGTAACATTACAGGAAAGAAAACGAGGAGTTATCGTACTGTGTTGGTTTCACTTGGAATCGAGGCATAGAACTGATGAACCTCCGTGACAAACGTCAGTGTTGCGTGCGTTATGCTCGATCTGCGGTTAGAAGTCTATATTGTCTGCTGTCGATGTCATGTAAGTAAGTATGTCAAGCCTTGTCCGAGCGTTTCTGTTTTAGGTGCACGCTCAATGCATTGCGAAGTGTTTGAAAAACGTTGCAAGATCGTCAATTTATACACATGTAATGATGTTTATACTGTGTACGTGCTCGCTTACACGTTTTTAGAACAAGAAATACACCTGAACATTCCTGTTATCTTTCTTGATATCTTTCGCGTATTTATACACGTAAACATGCTTTTAGAACGAGGTTATTCCCCAGGATTATTCCAGCGTCTTTAGAACACTTTTACGCGCTGTTCTCTTATTAAACAAATTAATTACTAGGTACATGATGTAGGCGAGTTAACTTCAGTGTGGGCGAGTTAACTTGTTGGCGAAGCGACCGGCTTCGCATACGGAACTTGATTGACTTTGTCCAAATATTGTACGAAAACCGAGTGGAAGGTTTTCGATGGTTGCGACTCAGATGAAGCTTAAATCAACGGAGACGACGCTCCAAGAATACTAATTCATGCATTGGAATGTCGTACGATCTTGAATTCATACTCGAAAGGAAAGGTAATTACAGAATTACAGGAGTAATTAATAATGTCATAGCTTGTTTGTTCACGCATCATATTTGTTGACATTGAGGTAAATTGTTGTAACATTACAGGAAAGAAAACGAGGAGTTATCGTACTGTGTTGGTTTCACTTGGAATCGAGGCATAGAACTGATGAACCTCCGTGACAAACGTCAGTGTTGCGTGCGTTATGCTCGATCTGCGGTTAGAAGTCTATATTGTCTGCTGTCGATGTCATGTAAGTAAGTATGTCAAGCCTTGTCCGAGCGTTTCTGTTTTAGGTGCACGCTCAATGCATTGCGAAGTGTTTGAAAAACGTTGCAAGATCGTCAATTTATACACATGTAATGATGTTTATACTGTGTACGTGCTCGCTTACACGTTTTTAGAACAAGAAATACACCTGAACATTCCTGTTATCTTTCTTGATATCTTTCGCGTATTTATACACGTAAACATGCTTTTAGAACGAGGTTATTCCCCAGGATTATTCCAGCGTCTTTAGAACACTTTTACGCGCTGTTCTCTTATTAAACAAATTAATTACTAGGTACATGATGTAGGCGAGTTAACTTCAGTGTGGGCGAGTTAACTTGTTGGCGAAGCGACCGGCTTCGCATACGGAACTTGATTGACTTTGTCCAAATATTGTACGAAAACCGAGTGGAAGGTTTTCGATGGTTGCGACTCAGATGAAGCTTAAATCAACGGAGACGACGCTCCAAGAATACTAATTCATGCATTGGAATGTCGTACGATCTTGAATTCATACTCGAAAGGAAAGGTAATTACAGAATTACAGGAGTAATTAATAATGTCATAGCTTGTTTGTTCACGCATCATATTTGTTGACATTTCCGTTAATTTTGAGAATACTGCTATGCACTCTATAAAAACTTTCTTGTTGTTTATTTTATTGATCGACCTAACGATGGAATATTACTGAACTTTTAATCAAAAGTAAAAAGTGTGACTGCACCACCGTGATTTATCTAGCTTTTTAAAATTTCATTTAATAACGACGCCTGAAGTTACCGTTTACCATCTTCAGTCCAGCATTTGTTGTGTTGTCGAATAATTATGCTTCAGTGCAGATGGGCGTTTCAAATGCGTTTCTCCACGTTTCAAACGCTGAAAAAAGTAAACGTTTCTAACACTGTTTGAAATGTGTTTCAAACGGGTTTCAAATTATTTCAAACGGGTTTCAAATGCGTTTCAAATATAAACGCCTTGAAACGCTGATGCGATAAACCCCTTTTCCTATGGAGGGTCGCAGTTAACGAATATCACGTCACACGACAACCTTTTACCTGTAGAAATTTCATTTATCTCTTCAGTTATCAATTGCTCGTTTTAAACAACTGAAGCTGTGCCGGAATGATTTTCAAAAATTCTGCTCCAGTAAACTAGCTCGCCGTCTTCTTTTCGCGGCTTCGCCCCTCGCGCGTGAGGCTTAAACGTAAGTCTCCTTGAAGCCTAGCCAAACAAACTGACAGCTCCCACATAAACATTACTACCTATTCCCTTTTTAGCAACTGATAATATTTATTATCTTTATTTCAGGAAACTTCAATAACGATAGTACAACTCAAACAAATGAATTGTACGAAGGACTCTAAAAGACCGGCGGTTACTCAACAAAAGCTTCAACAATGTGACTCAATCAAACGCGACCCTGTTCGTGCAGTTGTCAAAGAAATACACCTACGTAAATAAAAACATTTAAAAACAAACGTGTCTTTCATATTTATTTTGCAACGCAATTTCTCTCCATGTAGCTCACTAAATATGCCAATCTTCTTTTTGAGCATTGCACTTGACACCACTGTCAATCACGGAAGCGAAACAATCGAACAATGCCATATCATGTTCAGTTATTCAAAGAATTGTTACAAAAAAGTCTTACGAAGGAATGTTAAGAATGCTTCGACGACGACAATAATGGGCACTTGCGCAAGCGCAGTACCCATAAAAATGACAAGGGTTGAAACTATTTTGGGTACAAATTTCTTTCGGGGCCGTACTCTAGTGTTTTTTGTAATTTTGGCTCCAAATTTTACTCAGTAATAGTTGAAAGGGTGAGACGTGCGATGGTCAACTTTTCTCCGTTTTAAATGAACATTTTCACATGCAAAAAATCAGAACTTGATTGCTAACTTTTCGTGCTATGAATGCCTCCACTTGACTGGACCGGAAGCTATCTGATACCAGGTAGCGTGGTATTCGTCAATCAATATCCTTTGTTTTAGAGGTTATGGTTAGACAATCGCGCGCGACATTTCCAGCTTCCTCGCGTATTCACGTGGAATGATGTTCGCTAAGGTCTGTTGCGTAAAGCATAACATGTAACAGTTATGATACGTAGGTAACGTTGCGAATGTTTAAAATAAAGTGAATTGCTCTAATCAAAATTGTCATGAATCTGAATGAGTTGACGGTACATTTTTGCGGCACGCAAGTGGTTCGCGTTTCTCGGGTTTTTTTTAATTTTTTCAGTTTTGTCGGACTGTTTTAGGCGAGTTCGTAGAATATTTATATCTTTAGAGATTGCCCTGTCAAAACATCTTTACCAGCGATGCATAACATGGTCATCGTGGAGTGTAAATGTAAGTGAGGATCCCACAATTATGTTTTCAAATTATTTTGGATCAGTGTTGGTTTTGTGGACCGAGTTCACGTTTGTAGTTAGTATATATTTCTTTTTTACCACAGGACATTGAATCCAGAGCAACAGCGGGCATTCGATTTCGTCTGCCAAGGACACAATGCTTTTGTTACTGGAAAAGCGGGTACAGGAAAGACGTATTTGCTTAGTCATATTTTTGACAAAGCAGTTAAGCAAGGAAAAGTTGAATTAGCGTGAAACACGCGACTATTTACATCGTGAAGAGAGATACTTCCCAAGGGCGTCCTGAGGTTATCGGCTCCGATTACCTCGCGCATTGCGTGGGTGCGTGGGTGGCTGGTCCAGTCAAGTAGAGGCATTGATAGTACTAGAGCAGCTAAGGAGTTTCTACCCTTGTCTCTCTCCCCTACCGTTATTTCAAACTGTTAATAAATTAATAACCAACAATGAAACGCGAGACGATAATGAGAACCGCGTGACCACATGAACAGACTAGACGTGGACAGTGGTGAAATGCGATATATAGCGACATAACAGCATTGTGAAATTCTGTAACGGTCGACGTGACGCGACGAATATCAAAAAATACATCGTATCGCGGCGCAAAATACATCTCAAGACGAAAATTCATCCCACTTGGCTCTGTAACAGATTCAAGAAGAAAACAGGCAAGTTCATTTTTACATATACAGTTTATTAATACGTATGCATTTAGAAATTAGAGTGTGGGTTCCCTATGCGAGTGGGTTGAAAACCTTTGCTTACAGTCGAATTTCCAATATGATTTTCGATATGTTTCAGTAATAGCTCGAATTTCCTTCAAACTTTGCCAGTGAAGCATTCTTATATTGTTCTAGGTAAAACATCAAAATCCGCCTGGGCGCTTCACGAGACAGCTCTGAAACAACAGATTTTCGATTATAAGTTACAGTAATATAAACAGTCCACGATACAGTCGTTTGAAATTTTTAATTTTTACTTTATCGAAAAATAATCGATGCGACTGGAAAGAGCACTTCAAAATTAGTGATTTGGCCATGTTTCAGAATGAAATCTTGCATAGAAGTGAAGCGAGCGTTGATTGAAGAACACTCACATTCCATATAGTTCTCTTGTTTTCCTCGCTTTCAGCCAACCACGATATTCGCGTTACAGTGTTCGTGACAGGGCTCGTGACGTCAAGAGAAACATCGCTATTACCGATTGCGAATAGATTAGCCGATGAAAAGAGCCCAAAATTTTACCAATAAATAGGAAAATAATTGTTTTTTACAGTATTACCGGTAACGAGTTGTAATTTAACAAACGAAGTGAAAAAAATCGTGGCTTTAAAACATTTGAAATTCGTTTTTTTTTACTTAATTTGTCACGCGCTCAGTCACACAAGTTTCAACACTTCAAATTACGTAACATGTGGACACGTTTAAGGTAGTACAATTGGCTGAGTCGAAAAAAATAAAGTTACCTTCGTTTTCAGCCAGCTGGTAGATAAAACATTATTATGATCAATTCCAAAAGATAAGAGTCCACCGTTTGCGGGTTTTGGAGAAAGCGGAGATTGAATTTCGTTGTCTGGGGCGCCATTTTAAGACGCCATCTTGGATTTGCAGACGTAAGTATCGAACGGTGGAAGCTAAGGACATGCGCTCTGGTATTTTGTTCACGGGAGTCTCGCACAACATTCCAGATTATTTTTCGTGTGTGCTCATGTTGATCAGGCTGGTAAGTACAAGGCTCAAGATGGCGGATCAATTTGCAGAGAAATCGCGATGAAAAACTGGCTGAATTCGTCGAATTCGGCGTCTTTTTGACTTACATGTGATAAAATTTAACAAATTGCCACTAGGAAAAACTCAATGCTGACGAAATTTGGCACAGTTTTTGTCCACATGTTAAGTAATCTTCCTGCATTTAGCCGCAAAAAAACATTCAATTTGAATAAAATTAAGGGAGTCATGTCCTTGATTTTAATGCCTGTTAATATTTAACACAGAATTTGCTGTTTCACTGCGGCTAACTCATATTTCATGTATTTTCTTCATAACTGTTTATAAAACAAAAATTATGACTACTAATTAAAACATAACCCTAAAAATTAGAAAAAACTGATTTTTACACCGCTTGCGAGGTAATCAATTTCACACATTCCCGTTACGAAAATGAAAATGTCGATTTCAGAATCTGTTTCTCTGATAAAAATGACTTAACAACTTCTTCTATGGAATTTGAAATGGATTTGAAACAGTTCTCAAAAAGGGTCCTTTTTCGGAGCATTTTAGCCAGTTGTACTACCTTAAGCTCGTAATAACGCATTTCTTTCTGCCCATCACAATGTAAAACAGTCAATGGAAAGAGAAAGCTGTCTTAATAAATTTCCACAAACGAAAAAAGCTCTATCTATTTTACATAAAATTTCCGCACGGCCTACACAATTTGAACGGTCAGCACATAGGTAAATAAAGTAAGATTATATATTTGATATTTATCGCTGTAGACCGTAGACTGATCACAGGTACGTGTAGAGAAAATGGAGGTTAATTTAATGGGAGTGTACAAGGCGTGTGTGCGTGTATGTGTGTGTGTGTGTGTGTGTGTGTGTGTGTGTGTGTGTGTGTGTGTGTGTGTGTTGTGAGGGCGGGGGCGGGGGGGTCATTCATAATTTCTAACTGATCAGAGGGGGGGGGGGCAATAACTAAATTCACTTTTTTAGGAGGGGGTATTACCTAATATTTTCCTACATGAAGCCCATTTTCAACCCCCACCCCCCCCCCCCCCTCCTGACAATTATTGCACAGTCCCTAATCCAGGGGGGCGGCGGAATCTGCCCGCCGGGACTCTGACCGTTTATAACACTTTTTTTTAATATTGAAGTAAAAGCCGCCAAACTGTTCAACGTTACCTAAAATCTATCTGGGAACAATTTGATATGACGTTCCTTGTTCATGGAACTTGCTGTTACCATGGCAACCATATTTTGACAGGCATGTTTTTCCACATTTGGATTCCCGGTCCAAAAAGACCAAAAAAGCAAGGTCTGAATAGGGTTAAGCTCGCTCTTATTGGCTGAAACGGATCACGTGGCAAACGCTTCCAGACTGAATATCATGTAATAATAAGCCAATTATTTCTGTCGCGCGATTGGTCAAAACTGTTTACGCGCAGAGCCATCTCTATAGGCGCCATTCCTAAATATAAGTTCTTGTATAGTTTGTTTTCTGCAGTCCTAAACGACAGATTTATTTGTTTACCTGATTCTTGGAGTAAACGATCAGCCAGAAAAGGCTGAATTTTCTGCAATGCTTTCACGAAATTATCAAATGTCGCTGGCCCTTTTCTGGGTAGGATCTCTAACAGCTTGTCAACCATTTTTCCTCTTCCGGGCCCCTCTGCCTTCACTGTTTCATCGTCCGCTTGGTCCAACACCTTGACCAAATGAGGTAGCAGCTTCTCTATTTCCAGGTCCTGCCTTAGCGAGGACCAATGGCGGCGCAGTATGTCTCGGTGCTTTTTATCCATCTTGTTTTAACTTTCTGGCGAAAAAGGAACGTCCCAGCTAGTACTTATTTCTGTAAACAGTTTAAGAATATTTGTTGTTGTTATTGTTTACATGTCTTGTAGCCATGTGGAACGTTTTACAAACAAAGCTTACAAGTTTTTCTAAGTGGTTTTTTCGCGAATAAACCAAATCCGTGGTCTACTGCTTTTATGAAATGAAATACCCATGCATATGTGATTTACCAACACAGTAGTCCTATTGACCGGTCATAACGTATATCCTGCATACGTACTGAATGGGTCTGAATGCATCAATGCGTGCGATTAAAGGGCTATTAAAGTTTATCTCATTTCTTGCTTGAAAGGGACGGCTATCAGTGAATTGAAGCGCTTGTTGAACCGTTCACCGCGGTCACAGCGGACAAAATGAGTGCGCGTGCGCCAACTCGCTCGCGTCATTTCCATAGAAACATCCCGGTGTCAAAATGGCTGCAATGGGCCTTAATCACGCGGCGGCCATCTTAAATCCCAGAGGATTTAAAACCTTTGTTTCCGCATCTGAAACCACGCGTAAACTCGTTTTGAAACGTCTGAATACGAGGCTTGGGGGACCTTGGGGAATAAAAAGCTATTGTTTTTACCAACATGGCGGGCTGTGAAAAAGGCCCATTTAAACAAATTCCCGGCATCTGTTTTCATTTCGCGGAGCTAAGGCCGTCAAGAAACAGCTACGTTTTTTTTCCGAGAATGACTCTTCTTTCACATATATTTTTTTAGCAAAACAATTATCTTTGCAACAATAGTGAACATTTTTTAAAATAAACCATTGTAATAATCCGGTTTCACGCAACATAAACCTTGATAGTAATTTGGAAATTACAAACACAAAGTTCAGTATATTTCCAGCATTCTGTTGCCCTGTCCACAGATGTCAGGGATATATTGAGGCTGATCTGAAATTCGCCCGTAAAGCGGAATTCTGTGCAAAAGACTTATCAAGAAATAATAAATTAGCCCCTTCGCTGCCAACCCCTACGTATTGTCGCCCTGTGCCAAGGCTAAGTGCATTATTCATGGTACAACATGGCAGAACCGGATAAAAAAATGAATATCTCTAAATATTTTCATAGAACAGATTTACAAGGAGACATGATTTTCGGAATACTTAACAATTATTCCACGAAATCGAGTCGTACATTAACTCATAGCCAACGAGGCGTAGCCGAGTTGGCTATGAGTTCATGTACGACGAGATTGAGTGGAATAATTGTTTTATAATATACTCACCACAGGATATTGCAATTTTAAAAATTACTGGGAAAGAACAGAAGGAAAAAACAGAGGAAAAATGGGATATTTATCGTAATTAGCGGGCTTCCCAAATAAGGTAGTAATGGTACATTGCCTCATATGCCTTGAGTAGGGAACCAATCAGATTGTCCAAAATTGCAATATCCTGTGGTGAGTATATTATAAATTGAAATATTTACTAATAGCCCATTTAAACATGTTTACCTCCATATTCGATGCTTTATAGAACAGGACTATATTTTACAATACCCGGCTTTATTTGCATCCCATTGAATAAGAATAGCGACTATTGTTATACATGTATACCTCGTTATTCGAAGCACTCCGTCAAATGCAAATGATTGCGGGATTGGTGATGAAGTCATGCCGAACAAAATTTTGAACATCATACGGCTTCAGAAAGCTTGCCATGATCGCTTGATCTTCTTTGTGAAGCCATTCATGTTTTCACCATTGAATGATTTTTCTATTCCAAACAAACTCTGCTTTGTATCCTTTTTATATTCAGTAATAGATATGGTGTTCCACGACCAAAGGAAATCTCACAAACAAATGATTTGAACGGCAACGAATTTCCAGTTGTTCCTTGTAAGCTTTAATGTCTTCGGCTCATCCAAAATACTCGATACACAGCCTTATACAGAAAACTCCCGTGCAACCGCAGCGAGGAAATACATACATAAGCGAAGCAAAGGAAAAACAACTTAAAATTTCGTGACAGAACACATGTCACATGAAGAAACCTTCGCGCTCCCCGGGGGGTAGCGAAATAAATTATAATAATTATCAAAAACGCGGGAAAAGACACGACATAGCGGCCCCACAAACGGGCTATAATTACGCAGTTCGTTTGTTCAACTTAACGAAGTGTCTTTTAACTCAACAAAGTTCTTCTCTGAAGCTACTTGACACAGTCAGTCAATGGTTTACTTGGCATCGTCAGCTTCTTCCAGGAGGCATATCTTGGTAACGGGGCGGTGAAACACGCCACTAGTTGTCTTGACTTTGGCGGACCGCACTCTTCCATCTTTTCCAGCGAACACTTCCACCACACGGCCCAGAGGCCATCTGTTACGTGCGACATTATCCTCTGCGATAAGCACCAAGTCGCCAGGCTGGGCATTTCGTCTTGACTTGACCCATTTTGGTCGTTTCTGAAGAGCCGGCAGATACTCTCTGATCCACCTCTTCCAATAGTGATCCACAAGAAACTGAACTTTCCTCCACCGCCTTCTGGAAAAAGTATCCTCAGTCACAAATACTCCAGGTGGAAGTTGAGTACCTCTCTGCAGAAGGAAGTGATTTGGAGTTAGCGCAGCACAATCAGCAGGATCATCTGAGACAGCAGTGATGGGGCGGTTATTAACTATGGACTCTATTTCAGCAAGCAATGTCCTCAGTTCAACATCATTAAGAAGCCCATCTCCAGCGACACTCTTCAAATGCTTCTTCGTAATCTGCACAAGGCGCTTCCATACACCAGACATATGGGGTGAAGCAGGTGGCTGGAAGACCCACTTGATGCCCTTCTGCTGTAGCTGCCGATCAATCTTCTCTTCATTCCACTGCGCAATGGACTCCTTCAACTCTCTATTGGCTCCTACAAAGTTAGTCCCTTGGTCAGACCAGATTTCTTTAGGCGGTCCTCTTCTACTTACGAATTGACGAAGAATCATTATGAAATCATCTGTCTCGAGCGATGGTGTCACTTCAAGATAAACAGCACGGGTTGTGAGGCAGGTGAACAGACATGCCCATCTCTTTGCGGTTCCACGACCCCACTTAACTGTTAATGGTCCGGAAAGGTCAACACCAGTGAAGGTAAACGGAGGATGGTATGCTTCTAACCTCGCCCTTGGTAGGGGTCCCATGACCTGCTCCATTGGTTTGGCATTCATTCTTCGGCATTTCATGCAGCTCCTAATCATCTTCTTTACTAGACCCCTTCCAGCAACGACCCAGAACATTCTCCTCAGCTCACACAACGTTTGCTCTCTTCCACTATGAGCAGCAGTCTCATGGTAGTGACGAACAATCAATTGGCTGACATGATGGCCTTTTGGCAGAATCATCGGGTGCTTCTCATCCCAGGACAGCGCCACCGCTTCTTGCAATCGACCTCCCACTCGCAAGGTTCCATCAACTAACACTGGTCTCAGGTTGACTAGCTTGCTTGATTTCTTGACTTCTTTATTCTTCTTCACTTCCTTGACATCTTCAGGAAAGCATTCACTCTGAACACTACGAACAATAACTTCAGTTGCCTGTTTAAGTTCCTCTACAGTCAATGATTTGCTGACACTCACAACCCTTTTACTCATAATCCAGTGAGAAAATCGTACTATCCATGCAACACGGCGCTGTAGGGTTGACCAGGAGCTGCAGCTCTCTATAAGATCCTTAAGTCCTCTCCCTTTAGCTGGTATTACTTCGGCACTATCACAATGACGTTGCTCGACACTGATTTGGTGAACATTTGCTTCAGTCCGCACTTCTGGGTCTCCGTCCTAAACTTCTTCCACCTTTGCATTTGGCCAACAATCTTCTTGCTGCCACAGAAACTCTGGCCCTCTCCACCAACGATACTGACTGGACAGTTTCTGAGGCTTCAAACCGCGCGAGGCGTCATCAGCAGGATTGATCTTTCCTGGGCAATGTCTCCATTGATCAGGGGTAGAAACCTCACGTATTTCAGCTACACGGTTGGCAACGTACGTCTGAAATCGTTTGCTCTCATTCTTGATATACTGCAACGTTGTTTGGGAATCCGACCAAAATGTGGCTCCGCTAACCTTGCATGTCAGCTCATCCATCACAACTTTGTACATCTTAACGGCCAACGTAGCTGCTTGTAATTCAAGCCTCGGGATTGAGATCGGTCTAACAGGCGAACTTCTTGACCTTCCAATAAGGAATGAACATCTAATAGCTCCACTGGCATGGACAAATCTAAGGTAGGTGCACATGCCATAGCCATCCTCAGAGGCGTCTGAAAACAAATGAAGAGATGCATCAAGTACTTCGGTCTGATCCACCAGGTGACATCGTGGAACTTGAACTTGTGATAAGGCAGGCAACTCACTCTTCCACTTATTCCAGTGATACTGTAAGTCGTCGGGTATTTCATCGTCCCATCCCAGATTTAGCTTCCAAAGTTTCTGCAATATCTTTTTAGCCTCCAGTACGACTGGGCAGACAAATCCAATGGGATCATACAACGAGCTTACTGCTGACAGGATCCCCCGCTTTGTCGGTGGTTGATTAGGCTCACGAACCTTGAACAGAAATACATCCTTTTCCACATCCCACTGGACTCCAAGCGTTCTTTCTACTGGCAGTTTATCAAGATCCAGGTCAAGGGTTGGTTTGGTCCGCTCTTCCTCGGGTATCATCGCCAGCACATCTCGGCTATTGCTCATCCATTTCGTTAGCCTAAATCCAGCTCCCTTGAGTAGGCATGTTATCTCATTTGCTAATGACTTTGCTTATTCTACTGTCTTCACCGACTTGACTAAATCATCGACATAGAAGTCCTTCTCGACAGCATTTACAGATTCTTCACTGAACCGTTCTTTGTTGTCCGCAGCGGCTCGTTTTAAGCAGAAATTTGCACAACTAGGTGAGTCTGTGGCACCAAAGATGTGACTGGTCATCTGGAATTCTGATGGTTGCTCTAGATTACTGTCCTCCCACCAAAGGAATCTCAAGGCATCAGAATCTTCCGGTGGTACCTTGACTTGATTAAACATTCCTTCAACATCAGCAACAAGCGCAACAGGATCTTGTCTGAATCTCAGCAGAACGCCAAGCAAACTGTTGGTTAAATCAGGGCCTTGATGTAACTGGTTGTTAAGTGACACTCCATCATGTAGAGCAGCAGCGTCAAACACAACACGAATTTTGTCTCGCTTTTGGGGATGAAACACTCCGTGGTGTGGCAAGTACCATGTCTTTCTGCCCCGGCGATCTGCTTCTTCTGTGGTCAGCCTTCGAGCATATCCTTTGCTGACAAGGTTATCCATAAAGTCTCTGTACTTTTGGTGGAAATTCTCATCACGTTTAAGTTTTCTCTTTAGAGACTGTAATCTTGCTTCAGCCATTTGCCTGTTGTCTGGTAACCAAGGGTCATCACTCTTCCATAGCATTCCAACTTGATAATGTCCATCTACTAGACGAACAGAGTTCTCCATCCTTTTCAATGACTCTTGGTCTTCAATTGAAATGCCTTTCTTAGAGCTCTTGTTCATGTCAATGTCCTCAAGCCTGAGGAAGTGCTTCATCTGCTGATCCGACAGTTCACTACCATACTTTACAAAATTCACATTCACTTTCTGTGAGTGAAGGGGGCTTACAACATCTACTGGTCCAAGCACAGCCCATCCCAGTACAGTGCGAACAGCATATGGTTCTCCTGCATTCCCTATCCGGCATTCTTCATGCACCTGGACTTCAGGAACATTTGCGCCAATAAGCATAGTCACCTCCTTTTCATCTACTTCAGGAATTTCAATGTCCTTTAAATGGGGCCATTTTGACAAATCCTTTGCTCTTGTTGTAGTGATGTTGAGATTGTCTACAACCTTTACATTTTCGATTGTAACAGTGCGACTATTGTGGCTATCCGCTGCCCTTACTTTAATATTGGTTTGCCCAACCTTTACTGCAGACTCTCCAGACAATGTGCATACAGCCAAGGTATCGTAGTTGCCAACTTGTAGCCCAAGTTTCTCAGATATGGACTTGGAGAGAAACGTCTCCTCGCTTCCAGTGTCTAGCAGTGCATACGTACTAAGAGAATGTCCCTTGTTCAGTATTTCAATCGGCACAACTTGTAATGCAATCTTTGCCCTTGATGTTGTAGAATAGGTGTGACTTGGCACTTCATTGAGAACAGCTGTAGTTACTGCACTCACATTAGCTGGATCTTTAACCGCTGGATCTTTTGCCGCTGGATCTTCATTAGCATCCACGCCTGTGTTTACCTTGTCTTCAACTGATCTGTGCAGTAATGTGTGATGTAGATCCTGACAGTGCCTGCACCGGAAAGTTGACATACACTGATCAGCAAAATGTCCCTTACGCAAACAGTTCAAACAAAGTCCCTTGTATCTTGCAAATATTATTCTCTGCCTTACAGTCTTGCTGGCGAAATCCGGACAATGTTCTATTTTGTGTGAAGACTCACAGCAATAGCATTTTCCAGCCTGATAGGTGCCCCTTGACACTGGAACACCTAAATCGTTGCCTTGAGAATTCTGGCTTTCCTGACATTGTGATCCAACTTGTGTTGCCAACGTTGTCACTCTTGCATCAGCTGCAACTGCGGGATCTGGAGGCCTGAAACGTCTGTTGTCCTTGAATGGTTGCTTTGGAAAGCTTTTGGTTACTTCGCCGATTTGACCAAAGATGGGGTCGTTAGCTGCTTCAGCCTGCTTTTCTATGAACTCGACTAGCTCTTTGATGCTTGGGAACGTTCCTTTCTCTCTAATTCGTTGTGCTTTGTCTCTCCACCTCCCCTGAAGTGCAATTGGTAATTTGCCTGACATTTTCGCCAAATTGCTCATGTTCATTTCAGAGAGAGCGTTCATGGACTGCAAAGTCTCGTACAAGGTTCTTGAACGATCAGCAAATTCACGCAAGCCTTGTCTGTCGCTGTGTGCGATGTTTGCTCCATCAACCAATGCATCAACACACTCCTTTGCCACAACATGTGGTTGCCCGAAGCGCTGCTCTAACATTTTGAGAGCCTTTGATAATCCACCAGGCACTCCCTCAAATCCAGCCACGGCACGTCTAGCTTGCCCATCGAGAAATTGCAATAATCGAGACATTTTCTGAACTTCAGAAATATTCTGGGAGTCAACCATTTCATGAAAGCGAGCTTTAAATCTGAAATATTCACACGGATTACCAGAGAACTTGACTACATCCAAAGGAGGGAGACTGGAACGAGTTACTATTGAGTCTATGCCAGTTGTAAGTCTTGACATCACACTTTCGGTGGCATTGGCAGGGAAACATGAGTAACCAGCCAAGCAGTCTTGCTTGGGCGGTAGAGCCTGTGCATATGGTGTTGCATCTGGATTTAAACTAGACACCTTAACATTGGTTGCTGGTTGTAGGGGATGATTCGGGGTTGATGCAAACAATGGTACCTTTACAATTGGCACATCCATCTCAGCTGGTTCCACTAACAAGGGCTGTTGGTTACTATATATTACGGGTGTAACTTCTACATGTTTCTGTTCTTTCTGTTGAGCCATTGGCCCAATGTTTATGACTTTAGGGTCAGTTGGTTCTGGAAGCTCATCGACATCAAAATCAAGTAAATTACCAGCTTCAATAACAGGAGCATCTCCTAACTGTTCTTTATAAAACTGCTCTTTGACTGTAGCTAACTCTGCAGCATCTTCAGCTTCTGCAATTTCATTATCTAACTTAAACATTTCTTCTTTTAATTTCCTTGCTTTAGCCCTTCTTAACTGTTCAAGTTTCTTTTCAGACATAATTCTTTTCAGCTTAGCCGCTTGTGCCAATGAAGAAGAACTGGATGCATTTGAAAAGCTAGAAATTACACTGCGGTCATCATCTGTGTCCGGCAATAAAGGTTTAGTTTCAGACAAATTCCATTCCACGTCATGCAAATCGCCATCCGCCATATTGAATTACAATTGAATACGTACAACAACAAATGTACCTTCAATCGGCGAATTTCTCAAAACCCATCCCAATCACATATCCATTTTCGTAGTCACAATCCTTGAAGCCAATCCAAGATAATCCAGGTGCAGTCCAACTCGTATTAAGTTCACGAAATTTTAAGAATATGGTGTTCCACGACCAAAGGAAATCTCACAAACAAATGATTTGAACGGCAACGAATCTCCAGTTGTTCCTTGTAAGCTTTAATGTCTTCGGCTCATCCAAAATACTCGATACACAGCCTTATACAGAAAACTCCCGTGCAACCGCAGCGAGGAAATACATACATAAGCGAAGCAAAGGAAAAACAACTTAAAATTTCGTGACCGAACACATGTCACATGAAGAAACCTTCGCGCTCCCCGGGGGGTAGCGAAATAAATTATAATAATTATCAAAAACGCGGGAAAAGACACGACAATAGACCTTATTCATAAATTGCAGTCAATTAATTACTATTTTATATTCATGCTAATCAGCCTTTCAGCTAATCAGTGACTGTGGCCATTTTCTTAACGTACTCATACGTAAGTCGTATTGCCACACAAAATCCTGACGTACTGAGTACGTCTTACAGTACATTATCACAACTTTTGTTCACAGACAATTGAGACCAGTAAGACACACAAGTACGCTTTGCGGACCTATTTTTATTTCCTTATCGAGGCTGCACGAGTCATGAAGTATTACTGAGTAATGAAATAATTCTTCCTCCATGGCATTGATATTTACGAGTAACGATCAGTAAGCTCAGTACTGAAAATGAAAACTTGTTAATTCTACTTAATCTTTTCGTGCATTTTGCCAGGTAGTCAACCGTGATTTATGTTATAATAGCTTATAATCAAAGAAGCCGTCCAATTCTCTCTTGACACTGCATCAAACGATTTGACACAGTAACCATAGCAGTAACTTCTAAACAATCAACATATCATTAAAATGAGTAAAATTATTTGCGGTTTCGGAAAACAAATCAACAGACATTTTTATTTTCATGTAAAATTATCTTGTTGAATTTGACAGAAGCAGTTTAGCTTTACAGCAACCGATGTTTTGGGCGTTATAGTTATAGCTAGCTAGTTACACCAGTTATAGCTATTTATCACTTCGTAAAAGCAAACTATGGTATCATTGTTTTAGATCGGGGTTAAAAAGTGGAACGCAAAAACGTGCATTAAGCACATAGTCGCTGAAGTTATTCATTTATTTGCTTGTTCATTCCCGACGTAACAACTCACTTAATCGTTCGATTAAGTTCGGTCATCGAACGAAATCGAACTCACAAAAAATTGTACATCGAACAAAATCGAACGTTTCGATTTCGAACTCTTGATTATAAATATGTAAATTGATTCAAAGTCGAGACATTCAAGGCCATCTAAAGTTTTGTTTCCTATATTTCCATATTCTGAGTTTCTTTTTATTACAACATTATGTCTATGAAAATGTCATTTCGTTCACCAAATCATTTTCTTGTTACATTGTCCACATACTGTGTAAGTCTATTAAATAATAGTTTTCTTGATTTAGCACAAAAACGCTTCCAATCCATACGTTTCAGCCGCTCCTTTGTTGTTTCCACTGAATCCAAATGGTAAACGAAGTAGGATAGATAAATCAGTGATTGCAATAAAGTTATGGTTAGAATAAGTCAAGGTGGGCATCTTGTCTCTCGCGATGCAATGCTACAATGTAACGATTCATAGCGTTTCTGTGAGAATAGATTAAAGTTTGACGCGTTCACCGGACTTGACACTCTTTATTTTGGATTTTTGTCTGTTTCGTTCGATTATCGAACCTGAAATCAGACTAAATCGCACGATCACATTCGATTTCGTTTAGTTTGGTTCTCCAACGCACAAAAAAAGTTTTCAATTTCGTTCGAGGACCGAACAATTTGAGTTCGATTAAGTTCCATTAAAATTTCGTTCGATTTCGTTCGATGTTCATTTGGGTTCATATACAGTTAGTCTCTATTTTTCCTCCTGGAAGAGTCGACACGCGAGAGGACAAAATGGCCGTGCGAAGCGCTACCTCAACCGCTTCTCGTGAGAGAAAAACGACTGCGAGCATTTTAGAGAAGGGCTTTCTTTTTAGACCTAATTGTTCAGATTGCGGACTGAAGTAAGCTTCTGTAATTAAATTAAATATAGCTTACACATGCAAGATAGCCACGTTTTTAAAATGTGCTCACCTCTAATTCGAACTTTGCAATGATCTTGCATAAGCCTTCGTCCGGTCTCTGGCTACACTTTTATTCGTTTGGGAAATCGAGGAATTGGAAGTATGAGGACATGGAGGACTGGTAAAGAGGAACGTGACCGTCATGTTCTGGTGCAATGATTTCATCAGAACACAAGCTTTTTTTCTTCTACCTGATTTGCTGGTGCGTCAGGGCATAAATGACTAGTTTACTAATCTTTGACCCTTAATTCCAAGGCTGTGATCAGAATGTAATTTCTCCTTTCAATATTAGTACATTGCCAAGCAGGTAGGTGATGAGAATAAAGAAAATCGTCAGCTAGCTCGGGGAAATTGTCTTGACATGCCACCAAATTCTGGGAAATAACATTAAAATAAATGTGCAACACAAGTACGCTTTGCGGACCTATTTTATTTCCTTATCGAGGCTGCACGAGTCATTCTGAGTAATGACTGAATTCTTCCTCCACGGCATTAATATTTACGATTAACGATCAGTAAGCTCAGTAAAATGAAAACTTGTTAATTTTACGTAATATTCGCGTGCGTTTTGCCAGGTAGTCAACCGTGATTTATGTTATAATTAATTCTCTCTTTTAAATGTGACACTGGATCAAACGGTTTTACACACTTCTAAACAATTCAAACCCTTAAAGGGAGTGTTTTACGGTTCGGCGCATGTGCCGGCTTATTAACTTTATCCGTCTAAAAAACTACACTCAAATGTACTTCAGTAATCGCATACTATAATTAGAATAAAAAGACGAATTACCAAACTTCACAAAAACTTTCAACGGATTATACCGAGAATGTCGACAGTTGTATAACATAATAAATTACCAGAATAAATCATTCGGGCCAACACTTTATTCTGGTAATTTATTCTGGTATTCAATGTCGACATTCTCGATGTAATCCATTTAATTTTTTTTGGAATTTTGGTCATTCGTCGTTTTGCTTTGCTTCTGTTGATAAGCCTGATCATGCGCCGAACCGCGAAACACTCCCTTTAAACTACACTAGTAAATTGTAATTGTAACTTGGCCAGAGCGTTAACTAATACTGGCCGTCTATTATTGCAATATTAGTTTTGAATTATGTTTCAGTCCCTATTTTTACTCCCGCTGGGTTCGTGGAGACGCGAGAGACAGAAATGGCTGAGCTCGTCAGATGGGGTAATTATTCAGATTGCGAATTGACGTAAACGTCTGTAAATTAAATAAAGACTCACCCATGTAGGAACCACTCTTCTAAAATTTGCTCACCTCGTCTAATTAACTTTGCAATGATCTTGCATAAGCCTTCGTCCTGCCTCTGATTACTCCTTTGGGCAAGCAAGAAGAATGAAGAATGAGGATGAGGAGGACAAGTAACGACGAACATGTAAATATTAATTTTTCAGTACGAGAACAAAAGTTTCGTTCTTCTCGTTCTACCTGACCTGCCAGTGGCCATGGCTCATCAGTTTACAATTAATCAATTATTTTTCATCAGACTGTTTGAAAAACAAATACAATTAATAAAATGATCCTACTAAAGAAAATCATCAACTGGAAGACATTGGCTTCATTGGTATGATGATCAAGCAAATTGTCAAAAATGAATGACATTAAAAGAAATACTTGTAATGTACACGTACAGTCAGTTGTTAGAAGCCTGCGTAGCAGGTGCTGCAGCTGAAATGAAGCGCGTACACAGTCAGGGCTAGCTCTTAGAATTAATATGTCAAAATAATATGAAATGTAATGTGCTACAATCGTGGACAAAACTAGTCGAGACATGAAGGGAATATCATACACTTTTCGCAAATCACGAGCGGGTAGAAACATTTGTGTCCCTCTCTCCCCCTGTTAAAAGTTGTTTGCCAATTCATCCTGCAAACTACCCCTCTAATGCCTTTCAGCGTTGTTATTACACCGTGTGAGGGCAGTTTATTTGTAGACGATACACCGTCAAGAATATCAACTTCACTTATCGTTGTAGCAAGAAATGAAATAGGTGGAAAAAAGCAACTTTTCATGGATTCGACACTGAAATAAAACAGATTGCGCATTTGAAATCAAGAAGTTGGTAACACGAAACGTCTTGAACAGGAGACGAATCTTGTTGGAGCCTGGGAGGTAGGTCGATAATTGTTCCATATTCAATAGATTGTTTGAAGCGTATTTAGACACTGTTGTCAAAATCAAACTATAAAGCGAAGCTGCAGATGTTTAATTCTCACTCTCCGTTACTTTACAATGTCCACCGTACTGTTTATCATAACCTTAATACCTTGTACACCGTAAGATACACCTATTTCAATTAACGTTGTCAGATTGAAATGCTAATAAAGCCCGCAAGACAATACCGAAGGGTAGTTTGGGTAAAGGTACAAAACTGCTGCACGCACCAATACTAATGAGAAGTAACATGAAAAACATTATTTCCAACGTTTCCTTTTTGTTTCAGAATAAAGTTAAGATAATCGCTCATGGCACTTGTTCAATTTCTGCTTTCGTTGCCATGGTGGTTTTACTGTTCTTGTTTCTACGCCTGCGTGGCAGGCGTAGAAAGGGGGGGGGGGGGGGGGAGGGGGGGGAATTCGGGCGCGAACGCGAAGCGCGAGGAGAGAGCACGAAGCGCGATCGGCGGGAAGGGGGCAGGGAACGCCTGCTACAAAAATCTCTTCCTTTGCATTTCCGCCCTCCGATAATTTTGTAATCCAACTAAGTCAACTGTCAATACAACGACCAATCACCTTTTCTACATGATTGACTTCACGCGTGAAAAAAAAAAATTATTGCATGAGCGAGCAGCCGAGCATCAGAGAAAATCTTCAGAAGTATGTGAAACACAGGTAATGAATGATTCATAAATACACAACCAGGAACGAGGTTGGGTGGGGATGGCAATGGAGGTCAAATGCTCCGTATATGCCCAGCCTCCCTCCTTCCCTTCCCCTCGGGCGTAACATTGATAGGTGCAAAAATACCAGAGCCAAACCCTGATAACTTTAAAATAATACTAATCAATATTTATGTCAAAGTTATTGTGTTTTGGTATGTCAGATTTGTATTATTGAGTTTGGGCTGACTGCTTCCCAATGTATACAGTATCGGGGGTAAAATTACAGTGAAACAAATCCAAGGGAAACGACTTTTAGTTCGTGTTATTGGGTTTTTTGAGAAATCGAGGGTTCGAGAAATCGGGATTGCACTGTCTATTTATATATTAATGCGTCTTTGCAAAACGTAAGAGTTGCGTGACATAAGACTCGATATACAGTATAAGACTGCTGATCAGTTACCACAGAAAGAGTCAACTACCTACTGCCCAGATAACATGGCAAAGCCCATCCCCATTTTTCACAGGGAAGGGCCAACAACTGCATTCGATGAATGTCATTAACCCTATCCTGCCTGGGGGGGGGGGCAGAAAGTGCCCGCGCTAACTTCAAATTTATCGTACTTAAAGAGCATTCAAGCAATCATAGCCAAACTTTATGACTTTTCCTAAAAACTATCTGGAAACATTTTGGTGTGTCAATATTTTGATCAAGTGAATTGATGTTTCCATGATAACCAAGTTTTGACAGGCCGTTTAAGCCAAATTTGGTATTTTCACCTTAATTTTCAGTTTTCATGAGATTTCCGCTTTCTACGAATAGTTTCCTCCACAATCTTTGCAATTGTTGCATCCTTATATTGTTTTCTATGTTTTCAAATCAAATTTGGTGATTTTCTGACATTTCTCAACAATTTAAAAATCCAAGATGGCGGATCCAAGATGGCGGACATTTTTAAAGTATGACGTTATTTTGGCGTGATATGATATCACAATTGATTCGCGATTGTCACTAAAATAAACATGTTTGAATGCTTTATACACCACATAAGTTTCATTTTTATAGCACAAATACTTTTCGAGATACTGATCGTTTTACCCAAATTTGTTGTTTTTTTAGCTTAATTTTCATAACATTTTTGCTTTTTACGATGAAATATTTGCAAAATATTTGCCGTTTTAGCATCTTTATATTTTTCTTGATTTTTTGAAAACAAATTTGGAGGTTTTTTGACATTCTGAACAATTGAGAAATCGAAGATTTAGGATCCAAGTTGGCGGATTTTTTTAACGTATGACGTCATCGTGGCGTGTATGACGTCATGATTGACACGTGGCTGCCACTAAAATAAAGATTTTCGGATGCTTTACACACCATGTAAGTTTCATTTTCATACATAGCGTCAATACGTTTCGAGATACATAGGGGGGGGGGGGGGGGGGGGGGGGGGGGGCAGATAGAAAGTGCCCGCGCTGACTTCAAATTTATCGTACTTAAAGAGCATTCAAGCAATCATAGCCAAACTTTATGACTTTTCCTAAAAACTATCTGGAAACATTTTGGTGTGTCAATATTTTGATCAAGTGAATTGATGTTTCCATGATAACCAAGTTTTGACAGGCCGTTTAAGCCAAATTTGGTATTTTCACCTTAATTTTCAGTTTTCATGAGATTTCCGCTTTCTACGAATAGTTTCCTCCACAATCTTTGCAATTGTTGCATCCTTATATTGTTTTCTATGTTTTCAAATCAAATTTGGTGATTTTCTGACATTTCTCAACAATTTAAAAATCCAAGATGGCGGATACAAGATGGCGGACATTTTTAAAGTATGACGTTATTTTGGCGTGATATGATATCACAATTGATTCGCGATTGTCACTAAAATAAACATGTTTCAATGCTTTATACACCACATAAGTTTCATTTTTATAGCACAAATACTTTTCGAGATACTGATCGTTTTACCCAAATTTGTTGTTTTTTTAGCTTAATTTTCATAACATTTTTGCTTTTTACGATGAAATATTTGCAAAATATTTGCCGTTTTAGCATCTTTATATTTTTCTTGATTTTTTGAAAACAAATTTGGAGGTTTTTTGACATTCTGAACAATTTAGAAATCGAAGATTTAGGATCCAAGATGGCGGATTTTTTTAACGTATGACGTCATCGTGGCGTGTATGACGTCATGATTGACACGTGGCTGCCACTAAAATAAAGATTTTCGGATGCTTTACTTTACTTTTTCTGCCCCCCCCCCCCACCAGGCTCAGGAACGAAAAAAAAGAATAGGGTTAACATTAATTGCATTACTGAGCTGGCTCATGAAAACTTTGATTATACTACATGTATAACCTTGGAGTTTTAATATATTGGCGAATTTCTGCGGGCGATACATGAAGTCGTTGCAATCAACCGCAGAATATCCTAGTGATTCTCGAGTGATTCCATATCTTTTAGCTGGTTTTTGAGTATGCTCAGTTATCAACGGAAAGATGACAACAAATATCGTTGCTTTTAACACCTTTCATATGGAAGTCATTGGCGCGAACAGACATTCGATAGATCAGGTTTTTTACCGTTCCCTGTCGGCAACACTGCCAAATCTTCTTACCAACTAAAAGAGCTTTTCCATCCAGTTTCAAGATTATTTGGGAACTGGCGACGATATGAATCAGATCAAGTTCTGCATGAAGCATCCGCTTCGGCCGTTATTTTTATTATGTTTCAGAAACTTCGCATTGCGTGACTGTATGCCACTTACTGTTCAAATAACCAATCAGAATTTTGCAAATTAACAAATGGGGGCTCTTCTCCCTCCCCTTTTCTACGCCGTAGCCTGAGGTATAAATTATCTTTACTGGTTGGCATACATTTATTTCAATGCGAGTTCTGAGAATTGCTTTATTCATGACTAAGATATTTTAAACCTTGGAAATTGCAAAGAACAATATATACGCATCGAGCGTAGCGAGGTTCGTACAGAAAAGATCGAGGGCCGATATTCTCCCAATACTGTCCCGAGCAAGCTTGGTTAATAGGAGATTTACTACACGACTTGTGCCTAAAAAAGAGCTGCGATGGAAATTAAACCATAACAATGTTAGAAACTTACCCGGTCCGACAGCAAGAAAATATTGGACCGGCAATAAAGCATTCTGATTGGCTGATTTTAATTATCGGCCCTCTCAACTGTTTTAGTCGTGTAATAATACTGAGTGAATGTCGTCCTATTTACGAGTAACAATCAATAATTATAAGCTAAAATGCAAACATTTTAATTTCTACGTAATCTTCGCGTGCGTTTAGCCAGGTACATCAACCGCAATTCATGTTACAATAAGGAAGCCGTCAAATTCTCCCTTTTGAAAGTGACACTGGATCAAACGATTTGACATAGTAACCATAGCCGTAACTTCAAGATATCACTGATCAGACAGAATTAGTGAAGGACGTGACTGAAGTTCTTTGCGGTTAGAACCACAAATCAAAAGAGCATTGGATAAAGACAAAATTTTTATTTTCGCATAAAGATTTGTTGTTGAATTTGACACAAGCAGTTTAGCTTTATGGCAACCGATGTTTTGGACTAATTTTGATCATTATCATTCAGAGTTATGACTTCGTTCTAAGCGCGCGAAGACTATGGTTTCATTGTTTTAGATCGGGGTCAAAAATCGAAATGCAAGAACGTGCGGAAATGCACATACATGTACAGTAGTCACTTTTTCGAACAAACTAAAGTTATTCATAGAGGTTCATTCATTTGCTTGAACTGTTTACCTGTTTACAGACCTCTCCCTGTTTTTTGTTTTGAATTGCCATGGTTTGGAAAACAAACTTGCGTTCGTGGTCTTGATTGCTGTTTTTGAATAAAAATACCCCTCAGACAGTGATATGACAGGTTCAATGGAGGGGTTATCCCATCTTTAAGAAGGTATCAAGTGTTCAACTTCCTTTTCTCGAACGGAACGTAGTGATATGCTATTCAGTTACCGACGGATTGTAACGTTTAATACAAATTCATTATTGTAGATTGTACTGATCAAAATGCACGTAACTTGGTAGACGCTTTGACTTTAAATAAATGGTGAACGGCGACTAGCGGTTGTATCAGTTCTGAAAGCTGTTTTAGTCCCAAGTTTTCCTGCTGGGATAGGACAAAATAGCCATGCGATGCGCTGCCTCGTGACAATCGCTTTTGACTGAAAGCATTTTAGAAGAGCTTTCTTTGGCCTAATTGTTAAGATTGCGGACTGAATTAAGCTTCTGTAATTCAATGAAGTCTTACAAATTATCTCACCTCTAATTTAAACTTAGCAACGATCTTGCATAAGCCTTTGTCCAGCTTCTGGACATGTCCGGAATCCAGAAGTACTCTTTTAATCTTTTGGGAAAGCGAGAAGGAAGGAAGGACTGATGACGAGGAACTGACAATTTATCAGAACATTTCTAAATGATCAGTTTACATTCTTTGTGGTCATCGACCCTTTAATTCCCAAGCTGTGACTAAGATGTAATTTCTCCTTACAATATCAGTACATTGCCAAATAGACAGATGATGAGAATAAAGAAAATCATCAGCTAGCTCGGGGATATTGTCTTGACATGCCACCAAATTCCGAGAAATAACATTAAAAGACATGCGCAACAGTCAGTTCGGAGAGTTAATATTTCGTGTCCGGAGAGGGGGGGGGGGGGGGGGGGGAGGGGAGTTACTCCCTACAATGGGCTATACGCGGAGGCTGCGCCTGAAAGGGTACCTTTTTCAGGCTGGAGGTATATAAAAAGGTACGGATTTCACGAGCTGAAGTATAGAAAAGGGTAGAGAAAATAGTCATTTAGGTATTTAAAAGGGCCTTTCAAAATATCTCGATCGCGAAATATCTCGAACGCTCACTCATCCATTTCAGGAGCCCACAAGTATTTTAAGGGGTTACTCAAGTGAAAAGTATAGAAAGTGGATGCAGTGTTTCTACTCCACTTAGGTGAAAGGGGTACCTTCTGTGGAAGGTATATGGAAGGGTTACATTTCACTGTCAAGAATGGTATATAAAAGGGTAAGGGTTTGGACCTCGGAGCGGAACCTCCGTTTATAAAACTTTGTTGAGTAATTTCCCAATTGGAATATCAGACTTGCCTTCTTGCCTCTAAATAATTTCCACATCCTATATGTATAGATAATTTTTGGCTGTATATCTTAATTACTATAACCTACCTAAAGAAAGTTCAAGAATGGTGATCCAATAATTATGGCACTTACTGTCTATGCCACTAATGATGAAAGAAATGGCAGTTTATCAGCAAAACAAGGGAAAAAGCTAAGTACAAGTTGATATATAGCAGTTAACAAGGGAACAAGACTTAATTAGTACAAGTTGATATAAAATTCCGGTCTCCAATAACTGTCTGAGCCTGCGGTTTTCATCCCCAAAATGCTAAGCATATCCTGATGGCATGCCAACTTTTGGAGTAACCAGTGACTCTTGTGAGCACTTGAACAAAGATTTGCCAAAAACAGCACTTGTTCCCCCAACTGTTATATTAGTTAATGCTGTTGTAAAGGCAAGCAGCAATTACAACCAAAAAAATCATGTACAAAGTGAACAAAGGAAAATTGTGCCTATTACATGTAATGACCTCAAGAATAAAGAAGGAAAGCATAAAAATATTGTTTTGTTTTCTGAGAAATGACTATGCTATGATTTTTGAATATTTTCTTCAAAAAATTAATGTGGAATTCAAAATCTTGTCAATAATATTACATGTATGTTCACAAACATCACCAATTATATCACTAAGATATCTATTGTCGGCCATTTTGTAATACTGAGTGTCAACTTTGAGTAGTCACTGCTACATTAGCATTTAGTATGAGCGTATGAGCATAAACTGTCCTGATGTGTCACAAATCATTCACTTCTGATCACCATCTACAGTATAGTCTTTTGAACAGTATGGAAAGGGTGTGGAAGTGATCTAACAAAGAGTTTGAAATCTACTCTGCCAAACAGAAATAATAATTATATGTGATCTAGAGAAAGTGAAATCATACATCACAAACACTTCTGATTTAATGTTTGCTTCTTAAGTTATTTTGGAGAGGCTGATGCAAAGAAGGAAATGTAAAATTTATACGTAACCAGACGTACTGGAAATAATTATTGTTGCAACATTTGGGATCAAAGCGATGGAATTTACGGAGATTGAAGAACATGTGCATACAGGTAAACTGTCAGCAGAAAGTGAATGCCATAGTTTTACTAGTGGACATAAAAGAAGCATCACCAAATTTACAGAATTGCAAACACAAAAAGTGAATAAGTAGCAAAGAACCGCGAACGAAAATGCTGCTGGTATACGTAGGATCTGTAAAAGATCAAATCAACCAAAAATAGAAATACAAATAAAGTAAAAAGGCTGATACTACGTAGGACACTTAAATCGACAACGACATGATAGAGTCCAAACTGAAAGCCAAAACCCTGCAAGGATCGCTTCTGAAGCAATCATATGCCAACTAATCCATGAAGATATCGGCAAAGAGCTTCACACTGATACCAAACGTTAACTTAACGAGCTCCAATGTACAGCCGCCATCTTGTTCGTAGTCGTCCTTTCCAGCATGCCTCTCGTGTCGTAGCCTGAATCTGAGCCGCCAAAATAATAGGCTTAAATCCCAATTTGCTGCAATTTGTTCTTAACATTTTAACGATTCCTTGAGCTCTAAAATAGGTAATTTTCCATTACATGAGGTGGTCTAGGATGGTGGTAGATTAGCTGCGAGAATAAACATGGCCGAGCGGAAATGAGCGTAGATTGGGATCTAGTGAATTTTGATTGATTCATTCTGAGCATGCGCATGCAAGTGATGCTGCACTCTCTCTTCTCCCGCTGGGTTCAGACCCTATATTGGGCGGGGTGAAGAGAGAGTTCAGGGACTGGACTAGGTAGTGGCTTATGCCACTACCTGTTGTTGCCTCTCCTCTGGCCAACATGGCGGCTGTCACAATATTAAAATTAATTAAGTTCTGCCGATTTTATCCCCTTTGGGGGGTTGGGAAATTTTTTAGGAATTACTTTAATTATATAAATGTTAGGTAATTTATTGGAGCTGTAAAAATTATTTCCATCTTGTTATCTTGAAATATTTGTAATGTACTAATCATTGTTTCTGTTCTGAATTATATTCCAGATTGCAATTCATCATTAAATGCAACTTCAAGGAAAATAACCACAAGCAGAATTAAACCCCCAAATTATATGGGTTATTGGCCGAGCATAAGGTCAAGATGGCAGGATATTGGTCAAGTTCTTTTTTTGCGTGTTTATGGACAGAGACAAAGTCGAGGTCCATAAACACGCAAAAAAATGATTGTTTTATTCTCTTTAAGACATTCTATTTCATTTTTTTTTTTTTTTGACTCCATCAATAGAAAGAGACAAAATATTTGGGTTGACTCGGAAAATATTTTTCTTTTAGTGCCAATTACAAACTAAAAGCTATTTGAGCTGGTGTCAGTAAAAAAGTTGTCTTGCAAGAACACAGCGGGCTATCCTGAGCAGTCAATATTGCTTCATCTTGACCACGCAGGTGACAAATCAGAGCACATGATTTGCTTCATCTTCCCCGCTCATATAGCCAGCCATATAATAAATATCCTTATTAATTTAATGTTGATCACTGGCATAATCTTGCAAATTTTGATAACAAATCTCAAAACTTATACATGAAACACTCTGCACTAGCCGTTGAGTTTTGACAATATGCGACTTATTGTTCAAATAACCAAACAGAATTTTGCGGCCGAAATTAGCCAATCCGGGCTCTTATAGCAGGCGTCCCTCCACAACCCCCTTCCCGCAGATCGCGCTTCGCGCTCGCGCCCAAATTATCCTTCTCCCTCCCCTTTCTACGCCTGCCACGCAGGCTACAGGTATAAATTATCTTTACTGGTTGGAATACATTTATTTCAATGCGAGTTCTGAAAATTGCTTTATTCATGACTAGGGTATTTTAAACATTAGAAATTTCAAAGAGCAATACGCATCGAGCGTAGCGAGGTCCGTACAGAAAAGACCGATATTCTCCCAATATACTGTCCCGAGCAAGCTTGGTTAAGGTTACCGTAGACCTTCGCGGGTGTCCTTCGGGAAAAAAAAAATTATAGGCGCGCTATTTTAAATGCAACTACCACAAACTATATATCAATGTAAAGGTTATGAAATGCACTTTCCGGTAAAAAATGTTTGGCTTTAATTTTATTTAACCGTAAGAAGAGTGCGCCCCCAAATCCCAAAACGACTGACGTATCTTTGAGCGAATTTATCGTATATCGAATTCGAGCACACAAACGAAACAACTGCATTATGTCAATCACAACGCGTCGATCTTCAAAACCGTGCGAGGCTTCCTCGAAATTCCTATTGGTTGCTTTGCAATTTTTCTGTCAAGTTTGCTAATCAAAAATGTACCGATATGTGTTACAATGAAGGTCATTGCGGGAGATCAACTTTGAAAAACGGAAATCCCTTACACCGTTTTTTTGTTTAATGTCTTGCGAATATTCGGGCCAAATTTCAAGGCAATTCGTTAAATTCTCATACCCTATAAATTCGTTCAAAGAGGAACCACTCGCGTAAAAACGAAATCAGTTGTTTTCGCTTCTAAAGGTTTATAAGCATTTCACGCATTTGCTGCGTCATATGTCAACACTGTGGATACCGCAGATGCCGTCAACCAATCGAGATGCAGGAAACCCCGCCTGCAGAGTCTCCAGAGACTCTGCACAAGATACTAGCTGAGTGCGTGACTATAGTTCAGGATTTCTTTGCGATATGCCGGGCGGAAAAAAAGTATTCGAAGCAGAGAGAAACAGGACGAGCAGCGGCATTAACGGGCCCGATCTCTCTCCATCCTAAAGAACAGCTGCAGGCCGAAATGCGGTCACCATCCGAATAAGACCGAATAATAGGCGTTGCAAACTAGCAGTTCAATGTCCGAGTTCTTCTACATGTACGTACTTTGTAGCTGTGATTAGGAGATTTTTTACGCGTAACCTGGAGGCAAGCGTCGAGCGCAATATGCTATTCTATTGTTTTGATTTGTAGAACAAAGAAGTTGGCCCAGATCGAAAACGCAGAATTTTCATTTCCGGATGTTGTTTTGGGATATCACGGGAAGCCCTGCCGTTGACACATTCTAATTGGCTTATGACACTATAGCGGGTTTATATAGAATTGTATTTGAAAACACGTTTGTGTGGATAACTCGCGCGCGTTTTAAGATTTAAAAAACATTTGTGTTAAAAAATGTAGCTAAAATAGTAATGTTTAGTTTGGCCTGAAAAAATAAAATCGCAAAAAAGAAGAAGCCGTCAAATTCTCCCTTTTGAAAGTGACACTGGATCAAATGATTTGACATAGTAACCATAGCTGTAACTTCAAGATATCACAGATCAGACAGAGTTAGTGAAGGACGTGACTGAAGTTCTTTGCGGTTAGAACCAAAAATCAAAAGAGCATTGGATAGAGACAACATTTTTATTTTCACATAAAGATTTGTTGTTGAATTTGACACAAGCAGTTTAGTTTTATGGCAACCGATGTTTTGGACTAATTTTGATCATTATCATTCCGAGTTATGACTTCGTTCTAAGCGCGCGAAGACTATGGTTTCATTGTTTTAGATCGGGGTCAAAAAGCGAAATGCAAGAACGTGCGGAAATGCACATACAGTAGTCACTTTTTCGAACGAACTAAAGTTACTCATAGAGGTGCATACATTTGCTTGAACTGTTTACCTGTTTACAGACCTCTCTGTTTTTTTTTTGAATTTCCACGGTTTGTGAAACAAACTTGCGTTCGTAGTCTTTGCAGCTTTTGAATAAAAATGTCCCTCAGACAGTGATATGATATGACAGGTTCGATGGAGGTATAAGGTATCGAGTGTTCAACTTCCTTTTCTCGAACAGAACGTATAGTGATATGCTATTCAGTTACCTAAATTCATTATTGTCGATTGTACTGATCAAAATGCACGTAACTTGGTAGAAGCTTTGACTTTAAATGAATGGTGGACGTCGACTGGCGGTTGTATCAGTTTTGAAAGCTATTTTAGTCCCTAGTTTTCCTCCTGGGATAGGTCAAAATAGCCATGCGATGCGCTGCCTCGTGACAATGGCTTTTGACTGCAAGCATTTTAGAAGAGCTTTCTTTGGCCTAATTGTTAAGATTGCGGACTGAAGTAAGCTTCTGCAATTAAATAAAGTCTTACAAATTCGCTCACCTCTAATTTAAACTTTGCAACGATTTTGCATAAGCCTTTGTCCGGCTTCTTGTCATGTCCGGTACCTGGAGTACTCTTTTACTCTTTTGTGCTGGTGACGAGGAACATGACATTTTATCAGAACATCTATTTTTTTCTTCTAGATCTCCCTGATTGGCCAGTGAGTCACCTAAATGATCAGTTTACGTTCTTTGTGGTCATTGACCCTTTAATTCTCAAGCTGTGACTAAGATGTAATTTCTCCTTAAAATATCAATACATTGCCAAGCAGACAGATGATGAGAATAAAGAAAATCATCATCTAGCTCGGGGATATTGTCTTGACATGCCACCAAATTCCGAGAAATAACATCAAAAGACGGTGAGTTCGGTGAATTAAGCGGCTTTTAAAGTGAGAAACCCAAATAATTCGGAAATAATGCTAACTTTCCACATGCATTTCACGAGTATCGCATAATTTCCAGAAATCAGGGTCAATTCCGTAATTTTGCAAAGCTCTAAAGAGAAAACACGATTTACACCAAAACGAGGCTAAAGTACGCGTATATTATAAATATATATATGTAAATAAACACAACGAGTGTTTATGAGCCACCATGCGGGAGGACCGGTATGGGTGGGAACTCTGCAGAGACTCTGCTCCGCGATCCTACAGCCCCTTGAGGGGGTAGGGGGAGCAGAGATGGGGGCGAATTTTTTTTCGCATTTTTCTATAGTGAAATAAGTGTATTTTCACTTGATTTGATTTCTTGTGAATCGAGTTGGCTATGCATTTTAGGTTTAAATCTAGTATATTCTGATAAATACATGTCCTTAAGGCGGGGGTACACGCGAATTTCAATGAAATTTTAAGAGGTTTAAAGAAGGGATTGAAGGAAATTAAAAAAAAAAAAAAACCTTTTTTATGTTATTTTCTCATCTGAATCTAAACATTACCCAAGGAATTTCTGCGAACAAATTTTGCGATTTGCAGAAAACGCGAATTTTTTATGAATGTTTCAAAATCCTATTTTTATTTGGTATACCCGTCCCGCTGTAAGAAAGCCGACGGGCTCACATTTTCCTGAATCTACGTCACAATTTCTTTGTTTTGAAGCCACGTCGTCCTTAATCTACGTCACAGTTCCTTTGTCTGATGTCACGTGTTCCTTAATCTACGTCACAGATCCTTTGTGAACCGAGAAGGACCCATGGGAGACTAAAGCAAATGGTGATCCAAAATGGCGGCAAATTTGAAAGTTTTATAAAATTCATAAACAATTCGCGTTTTCTGCAAATCGCAAATTTTTTTCGCAGAATTTCCTTGGGTGATGTTTAGATTCAGATGAGAAAATAAAATAAAAAAGGTTATGGGCACTTTAAGGACCCGGAAATTAAAATCCGTTACTAACGTGCATCGGCGCGGATGAGTTACAACTGTAGTGTTATTGATGCAATGTCGTCGTCGAGGACGACGACCAAAGAAAAGACCCTGCAGAAGAGATCCTAGAAAAGATGGAGAAATACTGCATTGGGGAATGTAATGGGACCTATGAAAGGTATGTCTTCAACTGAAGGGAACAAGAGGCAAATGAATCAGCTGATGCTTATGTCACAGCACTAAGAAAATTGGCGAAGACCTGCAACTATGGAGCATTGACAGACTCGCTTATCTGTAATATAATAGTGGTTGGCAGTTAAACTGTTTCACCCGCAGTTCAAATATATCATATGTTATATATTCATTCTCATATACACAAGATAAGAAAATACACTGAATAATAAAAACTTTATTGCTAAAGACATAGACTATTTTGTATCATCCCTTATATTCTCTTGATCATACACAGTCAGTATCGACTTTCAAATTTGATTGGACTCAGTGGTAGCCGTTGGGGCAGAAAATAGCCCTGGCACGGAATTCAAACTTATGTAAAATGTATTCTAGCAATAATTTCCCATGAAGTTATCACAATTTTAGACCACTTAATCTTCAAAGCCGTTCTTTTATCGTTTTATTTATAGCAGCAACGTTAGAAACCAAAAATTGCAAGGTTCCGTGCTCCGCTTTACTTATGACCTCTCAGCGGAACATTTCCATAAAATGGCCAAGCAAAACAATATTTACATTATATCAACCTACTTTGTTTATACCTCGTTGCGAAAACTTCAACGCTATTCTGCCTGGGCTTTTTTTCGTTCGTGAGCCCGGGTTGAAGGGGGGGGGGGGGGGGGGGATAGTGCCCCCCCACCCTATGTATCTCGAAAAGTATTTGTGCTATAAAAATGAAACTTATGTGGCGTATAAAGCATTCAAACATGTTTATTTTAGTGACAATCAAGAATCAATTATGATACCATATCACGCCAAAATAACGTCATACCTTAAAAATGTCCGCCATCTTGGATCCTAAATCTTGGATTTCTAAATTGTTCAGAAATGTCAGAAAATCACCAAATGTGACTTGAAAACATCGAAAACAATACAAGGATGCACAAATTGCAAATATTTTGGAGGAAACTATTCGTTTACCAAATTTGGCTAAAACGGCCTGTCAAAACTTAGCCTGAGATCAGGCTCCTGAAGAAAATTTGCGAGCGAAGCGAGCCGAGTCTCTGCAGAATGAAAGCGACGGAGCCTGAAGACATTCCTTTGATGCCGCCGATCCGCCCTCCGGCCTCCCCCAGTAATTAGTCCTGTTATAAAATGTCAACAAGTCACCTGGAGTGTTTAACTTCTTGTTAAACTTTAAATAAATTATTTCCCACGGCAAAAATGATCGTTGCATTTCAAGTATTACCCATAAAACAAGCTTGAAAGTAAAAATTGCTAAAAGTAAGCGTATAAAGCAGCAGTGAACACGGCTTCGTCCTCGAAATTTACCGTAATACGCGTATGCAAATATGTAATTTTAGCCAACGCTACGTCTGTTGAATGTTCAATTTTCAGCCGTAATTTTCTCTTCGCAAATGAAAGGACTCCAACACAAAAGATCGCCGGCTAACCGGCTACATGTCCATTTTTTGGGCAGTTTTTATTATCCTTCCATTTCGAACTTCAGCTTTCAGGCCTAAACGGGACAACTCTTCAACTTGGTCTTTCGTTATCGAAACTGCAACGTCGACTTTTAGAACAGTACATCGTTCTAATCTCCACCCGAGGTTAAACTCTTGCCAAACCAGTCGGGAGAGTCCCAAATACATCGCGCTCTTTTGCCACAGATTCTAGGCATATCTTTTGCTCTTCCTTGAGCCGAGGGATATCTGCTGATGGCAAATAATAAATTCCGTAACGCTTGCTCAATTCTCCTGTATTCAACTTCAACAAACAACGCGTGACATTGTGTTGTCAACAAATTACATCTGTCATCATTCACCGCGAATCTGTCAATATTAAGCAAAATGACCAATCAGATCATGATACCAGAATCTGGTATCATGGATCGGCGGCGTCAAAGGAATGTCTTCAGGCTCCGTCGCTTTCGTTGTCGCCCCAGCTGGCAGCGACTCGGCTCGCTTCGCTCGCAAATTTTCTTCAGGAGCCTGATCTCAGGCTAGTCAAAACTTGGTTATGGAAACATTGAGTCACATGATCAAAAAATTGACACACCGAAATGTTCCCGGATAATTTTTAGGAAAAGTCATAAAGTTTGGCTACGATTGCTTGAAGGCTATTTAAGTACGATAAATTTGAAATCAGCGCGGGTACTTTCTGCCCCCCCCCCCCCCCCCCCCTTTATTTAAATAATACGGATGTGATCAGGAACTAAGAAAAAAAGTATATCTCAGCCTTGGGTATATTATTGGCATATTCTTAAAATTTCGCCAATCTCAGCCTTATAAAAAAAGATTCTTACAAAATAAACTGTTTATACAAGCCCTCTAATTTTCTAGTTACTTTTTTGGTAAAAGATAACCGACACTAGCTACTAAATTTCGCCAAGTCGTTTTACTTGAACTGTTTTCATATGGAAACAACGAAATAAAAAAAAAATTGTCATTATAATTAAAACAACATTTTATCAACAAGGATTTATTAATACATAGACAAGAATGAAATAACGATAAAATTAAACGACTTTTCGGTGTCGTCATGACACCATTAGTATCAATAGACCTTTCTCCAAAATGGCCGCCGCAAATTCAAAATAATTAAAATTAAACTGAGCGGAAAATCAATACCAGCACCTGAAAGACCACCGCTTGTTTGGTAATCGTGCGAAGTTTCGTTAGGTTAGATTCTACCTGAGTCGAGAAAAGGGAAGTTGAAAACTGGAACATTTAGAGACGTTTGTATGACTGGGGATATACGCCATACCCCCAGTCAGCTTAATGTGAATTTGAGGCGGCCATTTTGGAGAATGGTCTATTACTAGTTGTGCATAAAATAAACCTTCGAAAAAAATGGAAAATAGACAATCAAACTTGTTTTGCACGTCTTAAGAACGAAAAACTATCGCTCTTCTATTGGTAAACACCTCCGACACGAGCAGATTGTGTACTGTTCATTGATGCATTGGTGCAAGTGTCTGTTTGTATAACTAACATACCCTACATCGCACGGGTTACATTGACATTTGTAAACTATAAACATTGTTGGTGAAAACAAGTTTATTGTTTATTGTACGAAATGTTGTTCATTAGAGAACTAACACCTTACGTCAATGTCCAATTTCTTCGAAGGTTTATTTTATGCTCAACTCGATGTTATCATGTTATCAAACTTAAGACCCGTAGACTCGCAAATGTCACATAATATAAGAAATTACCACTACAGGCCCATGAGCTTATTGTGTTTTACAGAACGGTCCTCACCACGCTTGTTCAATACGTTACATGTTTCCTCTTTACAGCAAGTCAGCCAACATTGGAAGCCCACATTCGACTAGCACATTGTAAAGTGTATCCACGTTTATAAAACGTTGATTTCGACTGTGAACCAGCGCCTCTATGCATGGATTAATAGTCCTTTTGTCAAGGTAACGAATCTCGTACGGCCTCAAGCCCAGCTTCTCTGCAACTAGCTTCCATTCTTCTCCACCTGAAGAACGTAACGTAGTTAAGTATGAAGAAAGACGACAAATTCGGTTTCTAGTATGACTCATTCTTCAGGAATGTAAATGTAAATACTACTGGCTACGCGGTAGTCTGATGGTTATAGCGCGTTGGACTTCGGATCAAGCGGTCCAACCGGTTTTGAGCACTGGCCGGGGTCGTATTATGTTTTGTTCTTGGACAAGGCACTTTTCACGTGTGGAAATTAATAATTAAAAATTAAAATTAACAATACCATTTAATTAATTTAACTACTTAACATATTAATAACATAGTCTTTAATATAGAATTAAAAATACTTGAAATCGCTTATATCAATGTTTAAATGTGTGATTAAGCGAGGATTGAGAAAATTTGGAGTTATACCACATGATGAGTTATGCCATAGAAAATGTCTACCGAATAAGAGTTTCTGTTATCGTGAATACCTCTCCCTTATTTTTGAATTGTCTCATTATGGTAAACTTTGCTACAGCCATGAAATTGTCATCCAGTGGATGAAAAATAGTTTTTCTGTCGTTAGAAAGTGTCCAAAGCTCTCTGTATGGTTAGGTTTGCGAACGCGAGGATAGTTTATAGTCGCATATTTTAGGTTTCAACTTTGAGCATTTTCAGTGTCCAAACGCGAAAACCGATTAACTTATTTTTCTCGAAATAAAAGGGCTTCTGGCGTAAACAAACTACATCAAGTTTCTTTTCTACCTAATAGTTATTTATGAGCAAAACATGAAAGAAATCGATGTTTTAACTTCTGCCACTCAATGCTGCATTTTCCCTGAACTCGCTTCTTAAGTGTGTAACTGAAACAAGTGTGTAACTGAAACAAATTGATTGCAAGGCTAGCATTATACGGCATACAGATTTATTAGCCGATCTGATTTCGACTAGCAGAACTAGTCTTCCTTAGCCGGGCCAGGGGCTCTTTTCTCGAAAGACCCTGTAACTTATCGGGCCCGATAAGCCGCCCGGTAAAGTCCCCGTAAACTTTTCGGGTGTTTTTCGAAGCTCCCGTTATTTTCGATCCCGATATTTTTCCCAGTAACTTTCCTGGTAATTCACGGGAGGTCGTGACCTCCCGTAAAGTTACCGGGAAATCGCAAATGTTAGGTAATGTGGCAAAACTAAATAAAATGGCTGCCGGAGGCGGTATTTTGTGTTTAGCTAGAAGACCACGGTCTTATCAAAAACGACCGAGTCTTGCCGACATAGGTGATTGTGAGATCATCGAGAGATACAGGCTTTCACGAGCGAGAATAGAGTGGCTTGTGGAGGAACTTGGCGATGAATTGAAGCGAAACACAGCAAGAAGCTTCCCGCTCGCACCGGAGACGCAGGTAAGCTTATAAAAATATACGCAAACGCTCAAAGTGTTTTACAAACATTATGGAAAAATACAATAGTACTATTATTGTTATTTATTATTATACTACGGCAAAAATGAAATAAACTCCGTTTTGTAACCGCGGCTTACTCGCCGCGCATTAAAATGGCTTCTTTTTAACATTAAAATGGGTTCCCGTCACGCAAAACTATTACTACAGCAAGTGATTCTGTTTTCTGTATTCTTTAGCTGGTGATTCAGATCTGTTTTCTGTGTTGTAATTTGCAGAATTTTCATAAGAAGGAGGAAGTTTGAAACCAAACATGCTACAGATAAGCTTAAATGTAAACAAAATAGAGCGATCGTGAGGAGAGTTGTATATACTCGGTCCTCGAAATACACTTATGGTGTTTAGTTCATAGCTAGTGGAAAAGAGAATCGTACTGTTCTCACGACAGATAAGCGATAATAAAGAACTTAAAAATTACCCCCCATTCGCAAAATAATTTCAATCGCATTTCAATTGATCTCAGCTTGTTTTATGCTTCAAAAGTTGATTTGGGATCGGTAAAAATAGTACTTGATGTCGGCCGGAGAAAACAATTAAATAACGCCAGTTGAACTATAGCTATTCAGTTTTCAAACTGATCTAAGATCCTACCTTATTTCCCTTATTCATCAGTACAAACTGTTACAATAAACGTGTTTTTATCTTAAGACACTGTTTCCTCGGCGGTTCGCTTTGCCAGTTCAGCTTCACCTCTTTGAGAAAACTTTGAAGGAATCATATACTGATCCTGAAAAGTTTGATATTCACTGCAATAATTATTGTCGTTAACATTTAAAATGCCTTTCAGGTTCTCATAGCACTCCGCTATTACGCATCGGGAAGTTTCCTGAAAGTAATTGCAGACACTATGGGAGTGTCAAAGGCAAGCGCCAGCAGATCCTTGCTTGCAGTCTCCCGATGACTTGAAAGCATGTTGCCGAACTGGATAGTATTTCCAACCAGAAACACTGAGCTGAATGTAAGTACCATTTGAAGCTAGTCTGGAATGTGAAATAGTCAAAGTATGAAAAGGTTTGCAAAATGTTGGCATTTTGTATTTATATTCTTAATTAATTTAAATTTGTATTTGATGCTGAAAAACCCACTTAGGGAGCTTCAATAAACTATGTATGTATGTATGTATGTATAAATTTCAATGTAAATCAGATTTATTGTAAAGCTTTCCACAAATATAGAAATTTATCAGGTTTTTAAATACAATGGGCGAATCCAGAAAACATCCATACTTATTGGGTTTTTGGAATTTCGAGGGCAATTAAAGGGGAGTTCTTTGGACTGGAATTCAGAAACGGGGGAGGTTGGGTGGCTTTATATCTGGGAATTCGAGAGGACAGACAGGTAGTGTGTTGCTTGAAAGTTAAGGCTTATAAATTGTATTCATGTCATTGTTCTACAGGCAACAATGGCTGATTTTTACAAAATTGCCGGAATGCCAAGGGTGATAGGAGCAGTAGATGGTTCTCTGATCCCTATCAGGGGACCATACAATGACGAACACTTGTATGTCTGCCACAAGGGCCTCCATGCCATCAATGCCATGGCCGTGTGTGATGCCCACCTATCATTCACAACTTGGTGTGCAGATGGCATGGGTCTGTCCATGATTCAGCCATATTCAATACCAGCATGCTCCATGCACACCTGGAAGGTGGCGGTGGAAGAAATGGCTGGCTGCCGGGGGATCACGGCTATGGGATCCAGCCCTATTTGATGACCCCCTTCAGGCCTGACAATGTGTCTACTCCACCTCAAAGAAGATATCAGAAGGCACATACAAAAACCAGGAATACCATCGAGAGGGCCTTTGGCCTATGGAAGGCCAGATTTCGTTGCCTCGATGCATCTGGTGGGGCTTTGCAGTTTGATCCTAGTCATTTCTGCACTATTATTACAGCAACTGCTGTGCTGCACAATATGTGCATTTTGGACAATACACCACTCCCTGGTTATGTAGAGCAACCCCCTCATGAGCCAGACTTGGTGATTGAGGTGCCAGCTCACCTTCAAAGTAATGCTGGTGTACTGGTGAGAGATCGCCTTAAAAATAATGTGTTTACTTAACTTAACCATTTAACTCCCAAGATCTGATCAGTAATAATTATTGTAAATTACTCAAGAATCTTGTAAATTAGTTGAAAGTATTTGGTGTTAAATTAGATAACACCCTCTAGCTGATACATTTGTCTATTCGTATCACCTTTTTGCTGGATAATGTATTGATATCGTAAGGAGAAGTAACACATTAAACACTTCTGGGAGTTAAAGGGTTAACCATGAGCTATAGGAAACGTGGGTTTTGACTAAATAAAAGCAACTTACTTACAAATAAGTAGTTCTTTGTCTTTAATTGCCATCTCAGCCGACTCTACATTCGGTATTAAGGATAAAACCACAACTTTGTATCCAATTGATCGTCAGACTTTCGTTACGCTTTGGTAACCAAGCTTTTTTTGAAATCGGAGGCCCGGATGCTAAGCTTGGTCTAATTTGAATTTGTGACTAACGGTAACAATCACTGGGTAGGAAGACAATTCTGATCAATCGTTTGAAGCTCGTAAGACAGCCGGGTGGCCATCTCCAAATAAGGAAGTTCAGGGTGGCCACCTTGGGGGGTCTCAAACGAGCGGGAAACCTGGAATCGAAAATTTTCTCGGAAGACAGGTCAGTTCGAATTTCGTTGAACTTTTCGAGGTAAGAAATAATTAACACAGCTACTGGTAACATCCACTTTTCAACTCATATACTCAAATTTAGCTTATAATCTTGTCCAAAATTAGAACATCCCTTTATTTTCTCTCTTCAAACAGCGACTGTGCGATCTTAGAGGAGTTTTCTTCGTAACGATGAGAACTATTGTTGTCGATTCAAATGGACCGGACAGAGATAACTATTCGTTAAATAAGCCAGCTTTTATGCCCTCGATATCAAACGAATAGCGGCTGAGGAGACAATAAAAGATAAATAACTACTTCATTGTAAGTTATTTGCTTTTATTCAGTCGAAATTTATTTAATAAATTCCTGTTTACATTTTTCATGTCGCCATCCCCGTGGGGAAAGTCTTGATTTTGTCGCAGTTTTTCTACTAACTGGGGGACAGAGAGTTTTCGTTGACCTTACCAGCTGACCACGAATTTGAAAAACAATGCCCATTGTTTTCTCGGCTCTGTGATTGGCCAGAAACCCAAATCTCCTAGCAACGAAAAAGTTCTTCCTACCCAGTGATTTTTTATTAGCATGTGAACCACAAGCTTAGCATCCGGGCCTCCGATTTCAATAAAAGCTTGGTTACCAAAGCGTAACGAAAGTCTGACGATCAATTGGATACAAAGCTGTGGTTTTATCCTTAATACCGAATGTAGAGTCGGCTGAGATGGCAATTAAAGACAAAGAACTACTTCTTTGTAAGTAAGTTGCTTTTATTTAGTCAAAACCCACGTTTCCTATAGCTCATGGGTTAACTTAATATCACCCAGACGTTTTCATTTTGGAAGGTGTATGTGCAAGAACATCCAAGTTACTTTTTGCACCAAAAGAGTTATTTTTTCAAAATGTTGCTAGATTTTTGTTGACATGACCAAGACATTCAATTAGCCACCTGATTGTATCCTTAACAAAATGCTTGAATGTGATTGTTTATCCATGCGCTTATTTGTTACATTGTATGTAAGTGACCTTAGATGTTCTTGATTGGAGCCTTTCAATGATTTATTCGAGAGGTATCTTGTCAGCTGATTATTCGAGGGGTATTGAGTCATGTCCACTTTATTGTTTGGAGTGCGAGTTAATGTTGCGTAAACAAGACAAAAATAATGTAATCTGCTTCATGCAAAGTTTTACTGAATATTCTCAGGGTAATAATAACAAAAAAACAAATTCTGTCTATGCAAATGATATGATAAGAATGTAAAATATCAGTAACATACTCAATCTTTATTTTGAATTCTTGAATAACATACTACAGACCATCAGATCATCTACCATTTGATGGGTGTGGGATATAAAGGATATAAAGTGCCAAGGATGATTGGAAATTTACCAGAACAAATTGCCTTAGAACTGAAGCAGAATTTATCAAGATATCTTTAACCAAAACATAATTTAACTCCTGTATTCAATGATGCATGCCAAAATCAAATGCCTTAATGGTCCCACCATTAAGGCATTAAGGGTACTCGGGTATATTAGTTGCTGGAGAGGCGTGGAGGCTTTTGTGGGTTTGAAGTTGAGGATTTTCGACTTTTGGGTGGGTTAGAATTTTTTGGCAGATTTATTTGGTAAGAAAAATTTTGGTGGGGAATTTTGGGGGTTGAGAACAAGTGAACCCTAGCACTCTTGAGTTAATATTAAACAAATTCTTCAAATTCTTCAATGCCGTCTTCATCAAATGTAGTTTGAACTGCAACAGCAATGGTAGAAGAAAGGTATAAGGTGCTAGTACAATGTAATTATTTTATTCGGTCAGTATAAAATGCAGACTGCAGACTGCAGACTGGGTATAAAATGCAGACTAGGTATAAAATGCAGACTAATATAATAATAATCAGTAGAACCCCGCCTACTCGAACAACTCGAACTCCCCGCTAACTCAAACTCAAATCAATTCCCCTTGCCCTTGTTTTTCAGTCATTTACTATAGGCTAACTCGAACTCCTGCTATTTCGAACTATTTTTTGTTTCCCTTGGGAGTTCGAGTTAGCGGGGTTCTACTGTATATCTAAGGACTTTTCAATACATCCACTATGTTTATATTTACTGAAGATTTGTGATGCTATAACAGCATAGTTGAATTGTTTCCCAACTTTCTTCACTTTGTCATTTGATTTACTTGGTGCTGGGCAACGGGTGTATGTAAAACCCGGAACACACCCGGAACACCCCCGGAATACCCCGGAACACCCCCGGAACACCAACGGAACACCTCAGGAACACAAAAAATAAAATTATAATAATAATAATAAATAAATAAAATAAAAACAAATATATTTATATATAGTGGCTGAAGTAATGAAATCGAACATGGTCAGCGGTCAAGAGCCGTTAACAAATCGACTGATACCGAACACTTCCGAAGATGCCCCGAAGATGTATCGAAGACTTCTGAAGATGTTCCGAAGATTTCCGCATGTTTTCAGAAGACCCGAATTTTTCCAAAGCTTCTTATCTAAGAGTGAATAAGTGGCAAAAAACGGCTCGAAATTCAAATGTTTGCCAATTGGCCAACGCCACAGAGGAGGTCATTGCCATGTGCAATTTCATAGACAATTGGTCATTGGTCAATCATGTCGTTGTTTGTACAGTCGAACCTCCCGTAAGCGATCCCCGTAAGCGGACACCCTCGCGAGCAGAGAAAAATTCGGGTCTTCTGAAAACGTGCGGAAATCTTCGGAACATCTTTGGAAGTCTTCGAGACATCTTCGGAAATCTTCAGGACATCTTCGGAAGTGTTCGGGACATCTTCGGAAGTGTTCGGGACATCTTCGGAAGTGTTCGGGACATATTCGGGGCATCTTCGGAAGTGTTCGGTATCAGTCGATTCGTTAACGGCTCTTGACCGCTGACCATGTTCGATTTCACTACTTCAGCCACTATATTATTTTATTTTATTTATTGTTATTTTATTATTATTTTTATATTTTTTGTGTTCCTGGGGTGTTCCGGGGGTGTTCCGGGAGTGTTCCGGGTGTGTTCCGGGTTTTGCATACACCCCTGGGCAACATGAATTTCACCAAATGTTTATTTCACATTAGAATGATTGATAAGTTACTTAACTGAATAATTATTATTGTCTGGATGATTTTATAATAAAACTTAGCTTACTTGGTACTTTCCATAGGCCTGTATGAGTGCATCGCTCATGGCTTTTTTCTCAGCAGACAACTATCCAATTTAATACATATTTTAAATAACATTAATCAATTATGAAAAACGTCACAGAATGTGTGATGATACTCAAATCATTTTACATTTAAAAGCTCAATTATATTACGCCTATCTCCATAAACGTTGCATTTGTTAAAGTACTAACTTTAGTGGTTATTTGTTTAATGTTTTTTTTTTACCTCGACGTGAGCTTTTTTGGCGAAACTGAGTAGCGGTACGAAAAAGGTTTCAAACTAAGAACCGAAAATACAATATTTGATTTACAGTGGAACCCTCCATTAAGGGGACACCCTCGGAGCAAGGAAAAGTGTCCCCTGAATGGAGGTGTCCCCTGAATGGAGGTAGGGCGGGTTGTTGTTAATAATTAACCACCTAAAAAAATGCCTGTTTTCTTGATTGAGAATGCAGCCACTTATTTAAGTGACAAATACATGATTTAACCTCGCCACAGCAACCTTGGACTGTTTAAATTGTGATTTGACTTTTATTGAAAAGAGCGGACTGATGAAATACACATGAGATTGGTGAATAATAATAGTCTTGTACTCATTAGCATATTAATTGGCCCCTTAATGGAGGTTAAAATAGCACCCGAGACGCTCAAAAAGTGTCCCCGTCCCCTTAATGGAGGTGTCCCTTTAATAGAGGTGGTAAATACAAAGATTATATGAACATTTTTCCGGGACCAGGGGAAGTGTCCCCTTAATGGAGGTGTCCCAAAGTAGAGGTTCCACTGTATAACAAAAAGTATGGCTATGGTGATAAAAATGAAAACCAAAATTTGTTGCAGAACAACCGGCCACTGGATTAGCGGACGTACACTACGCGGTAACAATTTTTCCCGCGCAAACTGAAGGCAGCATGCCCAACTGGCCGCCATGAACTCCACCATATCATACAGCCCAGAAAAGCAATTAAAATATAATGCATCAAATAGAACTTACCTGAAATATCAATATACGTACCTCTCACACTGGTGGGTTCTAAAATAAAGTAAACATGTCAACTCCAATTCGCTTACTCATGTGACAGAAGTATCAGCCTCATAATACTTCACAGACTATAAAGGACTTATCGCGAGAAGCAAACTGTCGAATCGAGCTACTAATACTGATCATCACTTGCAATATGATAATTCAAAATAATGATATCTCTTGGTTGCTCTCCTTTGACACAACGACGAACTCAAAGGTAAACTTAGAACGTATTGTCCTTTGAAATGTATGAAGACAGTCCAGTCAAATCGCATCAATGACCGTGCATCCACTCGGCAGACAAATCGAATGAATCGAATAAACATAATATAGTCAAAAGTCGTTCTCCTTCTCTCGCGGACGAGCGAGAAGTACGCGCAAGAGCCTGGTAACGGCCCGCTATTTTATCGGGCCCGGTAAGTACCGGGAATGTTTACGGTTGCTTCGAGAAACGCAACTTCGGGCCCGATAAAGTTTCCCGATAACGGTCCCGATAAGTATCGGGCCCGGTATTATCGGGAACTTTCAAGAAACGAGCCCCAGGGCTATAATGAAAGAAAATAATGCATTTAAAATTCAAAGTTTAGGAGCTTTGCGGGACTGGAAGTTAAATGAGATTTCAAAAAATATATATCATTTGACTGAGAGGCCCATACACATGTAGGAATGAATGCTCCTCATAGGTCATCCTCTCCTGGTGATGTATACTGAGTTCAATCTTGTTTGACAGGATTTTGGCTGTTCAAGGCTTGATCGTCCAGGATTTTTATGGGACATATCTCGTTTTGTTGACAACATTGAGCGATGTCTGCAGGCTGTCGACGACAAACATCACGTAAGAATGGTTCGAGAGGTTTGTGAATCCTTCAGACAAGAAGTTGCGCCAAAACTTCACCTCTTGCCCAAGCATATCATCCACGGAGACGCAAGTTACTCCAATATCGTAGTCACTCCAGAGAAAGAAATTGGTCTCATAGACTTTGGAGAAATGAGCTATACTTGCCACATCTTTGAGCTAGCAATTTCTCTTATGTACATCTTGAATGTTAAAGATTATTTGAGCTGCGGGCGCACACGCACGGCGGGATATTTTTTCGCGGGATATCACTCGGTTAACCCCTTATCAGATGAAGAAATGGACTTGCTCCATGTGTTGGTAGCCTCAAGGTTTTGCCAGTCATTAGTATTTGGAGCCTACCGCAGCAAATATCTTGATCCTGGTAATGAATATATCTTGGAAACGGCGAGGAATGGTTGGAAGAATCTTGAAGCATTTTGGAAATTACCCAAAGAAGAACTGTTGAAAATGTGGCTTGAAATCAGCGACAAGACAAAAACGTATGGTCCAAATTAAATTGGAAGATAATAATGCTGCTACTTAAGACTTAGATATAAGAATAATACCGTAAACTGCCACTTATAATTCCCTCGTTTACATGTATAACCCCCCCCCCCCCCCCCCGCTTATAAGCCCTCCCGGTTATAGGTCAATCTCCCCACTAACAAAAAAAAATATTCCGGTTATAAGCCCCCCCCCCCCCCCCCCCCCCCCCGTTTCATTACGTTCCAGTTACGTTTAATGTTTTTTTTTTTCAATATATTGACTGACTTAAAGACTAGTGAATGGAAAACGTATCTTGATGTTGTTGCATCAACTTGTTTTATTCCTCTTATAAGCCCCACCCGGATATAAGCCCCCCCCCCCCCCCCCACGTTTATAAGCCCACCCAAACCCCCTTACGAAGTTGTATATATAAGCCCAGGGCTTATAAGCGGCAATTTACGGTAACTCCTGCTGTAAGGAGATAATACATAATTACGATTTTTTTTTTCGGGATTGTGTTTCACAATGCTCCGGCCGCCACGGCAGCTTACAATGTACATGTATTTGCCGACTTATCCTCCGTACGGCCCCGAGCCTGGCTTTCCTATGCGTCCATTGCCCCATGCCACCACGGTAACATGACCAGAGGTCTATAATGATCTATAACATAGACCTCTGTTATGACTTTACAACGATACACCAAAATAAGCTGGGACACCTTGTGATGTTTATACCATATACATATCATATACATACAACAACCCGGTTCGCCTACTGTAGTACCCCGGCCCGGGCTAAAAAAAATTTTACGCCCACTTCAATATGGTGGCCATTTACATTTTGTATTTTTTTAAGCGACTAAATATTGTTTCAGGTTTATCAACAGTTTAGAATTTGAATTTAGCCAACGTTTTACTGTTTGGGGTTAAATTTTTTTATGATTCGTTCGTAGTAAATCGGTTAGTATTGGTCAATATTGACGTATGTTACGGGAGCACGTTATTGCCTTAATAATTAGTGTTTCAGGCAGCAAGCGGCTCGATTGTGTTGTGTTAGGGAATAAGGTTATTGTGGGTTAGAATCAACTCAATTCATTAACTGTGTTCCCTTTTTTGTGGAAAAGTCTTAACGCCGCCATCTTGCCGCCATTTTGAAGTGGGCGTAAAAAAAAAAATTGCCCGGCCCGGTTTGCCTGAGAATGGTTAGCTCTCTTTTGTGGGTATTATGATAACGCTATATATATAGTATATAGCTAGAAGTAATTAACGACTCGTTAGAAAGTGCGGGCGCTGGATATTGGGATCCCTTGTATTTTGTTGGATTGTTAGACATTTTTTTGGGGGGGACCGGGGAACTTTATGGGTTCGAGTTTCGGTTAGTTCTTCACATTGTAAATAAGTAAAAAATAGTAAATCAGAAGGGGCAAGGGGATAGTTACTTTAATTTTATTGTCACTGAAAAATCCCGTAAGGGGAGTGTCAATTAAAAAACAACAACAACAACAACAACAACAAACTTTTATTACCCCAGAGCCTACAATCAGTATTAACAATTTTGAATAAAAAAAAAATAACAGGGTACTGGCTACCCGAAATAACCTTAGCGTCTGTAGACAAGTGTTCTTCGAAAAGATAACGCTCCATTGATCTGACCGACGGTCCCTCTCCCCAGGTGGGAAAAGTATTAGAACCGTGACTGAGGTGGAACGTACGTCTCGTAACTGAAAGCGTCTATCTGATTTCTGGCAATGTATTATTCGTGGCATTTCAGATAAAAACGTCACTGAATAATCAAAACGTTGTCATTCAAGAGGACAGGCAAGGAAGGAAAGAAGGATTGAAGACCTCACTTCAACCCCGGGGGGGGGGGGGAGTACTCCCCAAAAATTGGGGTGGGGGTGTGCGGCACGCTTCTTGAAACCCTTACCCTATTTCAGAACAAAATATGTGATTTTCCCTACCCTGTTTCAGACTTGACCCTTAAAATTTCGGGGAAAATTTCCCCATTTTAAAGTCAAAATGGCAAAAATCTATACCCTATTTCAGACCAGTAGGCAAAACATACCCTATTTCAGACCAAAATGGTCAAAATCTATACCCGTTTTCAGACCAAAACGGCTCAAAAAACGTACCCTTTGGCGCCGCACATACCTATCAGCTTATATAAGGAAGTACCCCCCCCGGGACTTCAACCGACTGCCTTGCACGACTCAGTTGTTTAACTGCTACTGAGCTGAAGTTGTCAATATAAAAACAGAGAAAGCACAAAACGACTTTACTAGCTACCTTCTTTGAAAAGTAAGTGCAGTTACGTTATACAATCTTGCATGTGAATGATCTCTTTGTCTGTCTTTGTCTAAAAATCATTATTATGTTTGAAACGCATTGAAAGACTACTGAGAGTTTCTAGTCGAATATAGCGGTGGAATCTAAATAGTAGCTACGACCCAGGGTCAAGATGTCCAAGCGCAGTTGGATAGTGGGGTGTTATTTTTGGTCACAATTGTTAAATATGTTTTGCTTTCAGTATAACGGATTTTCCAGTCATACCAGAACTGTAAAAACTAGTAGCTAATTGTACAACTTACAGTATTCCACTGGGGCAACTCAACGAGGAAGCAAAATATTTGGAATTTCTTTTTTATGTTTTCACATATTGTATAGGGCCTTTTGAGGTAAACCTGTTGGGATTCTTTAGCTGACGAGCTGGTGTCGCCTTTCCGAAAATCCCAGCTGGCCTTTTATATCTCATCTAAAACAACATACATCAATTTTCTTACCTAATTACGAAGGTTCGAGTAACTGATGCGACTATATATGGGCCTTCCAAACATATATTCCATTGAAACGATCTGCTGGATGCCCTTGATTCCAGGAATGTTTTTTAGGCCCAGTAATCTACGCCTGTGTCCAGAATTATGCGTGACTACCAGGCGTGCATGCATGCATGGTAACACTCCCATAGCCAGTGAGGTAAGGCAAAGAAAGACGTTCGTTCAGCCAAAAGGTACCTTAAACGTCGTCATGTTGTCATGCCTTTAACTTCTCTTTTACATTTTTGTCAAAGCAACAGAGTTTTCAAAAGGTTAAAACAAAATGGATGAGATCCATCAGCAGATTTTGCAAGAACACTGGTCGACATTAAAGGAGAAGCTGGAACCATTGAGTGTGTTGAAGCATTTGACTGTGAGGGGCGTTTTGGATCAAGTTGACCAACAGAATATAGAAAACACGGTGGAACCACTTCTTATGAGTGAAGAGTTACTACAGATATTATGCGATAAAGAGAATAAATCAAACGCTTTTGATGAATTCTTGAACGCATTGGAGAAAGTCGCACTGGAGAAAGAACAGCCGTGTTTGAGTTGTCTTCTCCGTAGAGCTGGTAAGTTAGCAAAGGAAGTATCCTCTCTTGATATTACTATATATCAAACACGAGAGACGCTGTTTCATCCGATTTCCAAACACCGAAAAGAGGGTTTCAAATATATCGCTCTGCGGAGTATTTTTGACGATATTCGAGGTGTTTTGAAATTGAACGAAACAATGAAACACCTTAATCATAAGGTTTTCCCTGTAATTTGCATTTACTGGGTTTTACGTTCGTTTACATACATCGTTGTATTTTTAAAAGCTCCCTGACACACAACAACAACAACAACAACAACAACAACAACGTTTTATTGATCATGACCGTATGTCATACAACATCACACTCCGGCGTATAACTTCTTCATTAGCTTTGAAAATATGCCATTCCCGAGTTCCCTTTACCTCTGTTTCAAAACGCGTCCTAGTGCGAAACCTTTCATATCAAAATGAATTTTACTCATAAGTTCATTCAAATCAAACTCATTTTCTTTTGAAGGTTTTGCACTTGGACTTGTTCTGAAACAGAGGCAAAAGGCAACTTGGAAAATGGCCTATTCCTTTCACTCATTTTTGACATCCTCACGTTGGCTTCTGAACTCTTCGCATGCGCCATACATATTTCTGATAAATTGTCCACGAAATTGATTAAAAAATATTATAGTTACTAATGCCGTAATTCCTTTGTATAGACGTTAGGCATCGGCCTCGTGGTTATGCATTAGAACAGGAAAACAATGGGACACAGGAACAGAGCCGTAATCAGAACAAAAATAGTCAATCTCTAAAAGATGATTACGAGATCAATAACAATGCTGCAGGATTTCACTATGACACCATCTCATTTAGTGGCTCAGTGTATAACGTGACAATCATTGCAAACATGCAAGGGGATGTACAAACTTTTAGAAATAAGTTTAACCGGTCTAGACAGAGGTTCGAAGAATTGGATAAACGGATAAATCCAAAGATCTCATCACACAGAAAGGCAAGAGTAGTAAGTTCCAGAGTGAAAGACGAACTTGAAGAAGTAGAACAACAGTTTCAAGAAATAGAGGAGGAGAGTACGAAATCAGTTAGTCCTGAACAAGTGAAACAAGAGGCGGCTGATCTCAGGAGAAAGGTGCGAAAGCTCGAAGAAAAAATGGAACTGATTATAGAACGTGACCTGAATGAATTGAGAGAATATGTGCAACAAGATGAACAAATAAATTTGGAAAAGTCCAAAAGTATACGTGAGTATTATCGTACACATGCTGTCTATGCTATTAATATATGACTTTAAATCATAAACTGAAATTTTCGCGCGCTCTGATTGGTTAAAAACCATGTTTTTTCAGAGTTTAGAAAATAGCTGTCATATAAACGGCATAGAGTCTAGCCGTGCATTATTTTCTTTTAAAACATAGACTGGAAAATGCGCGCGCTCTGATTGGTTAAAAACCATGTTTTATCAGAGTATAAATCATAGAAAATCCGTGTTTTATCGTTTTGCGCGCGTTAAATCTATATTTTAAAGCACATAAAGAAGCCAAAACCATGTATTATACTGTCATAAAACACTCCGGGAATTTGAGAACACAACAATTATTCGCCTCAGGCTCAGTGAATATTGGTGAATATTCACTTCGCCATCGGCGAATAATTGTTAAATATTTAACAAATAAAGAAGCCAAAACCATGTATTATACTGTCATAAAACACGACGGGAATTTGAGAACACGAGAGAAATTTAGAAAACACTCGCCTGCGGCTCGTGTTTTCTAAATTTCTCTCGTGTTCTCAAATTCCCGTCGTGTTTTATGACAGTATAATACATGGTTTTGGCTTCTTTATTTGTTAAATATTTAACAATTATTCGCCGATGGCGAAGTGAATATTCACCAATATTCACTGAGCCTGAGGCGAATAATTGTTGTGTTCTCAAATTCCCGGAGTGTTTTATGACAGTATAATACATGGTTTTGGCTTCTTTATTTGTTAAATAGAACATAGAAAACCATCTTCTATTAGGTAAATAAAACATAGAAAAGCGTGTTTTATCGTTTCGCGCGCGTAAATCTATATTTAAAGCACATAAAGAAGCCAAAACAATGTATTATACTGTTATAAAACACTCTGGAAATTTGAGAACACTCGAGAAATTTAGAAAACACTCGCCTGCGGATCGTGTTTTCTAAATTTCTCTCGTGTTCTCAAATTCCCGTCGTGTTTTATGACAGTATAATACATGGTTTTGGCTTCTTTATTTGTTAAATATTTAACAATTATTCGCCGATGGCGAAGTGAATATTCACCAATATTCACTGAGCCTGAGGCGAATAATTGTTTTAGTCTAATTTACTAAGGTGAATATCAAGAACTACAAATTACGAGCTGAAACATGAAAAACAACACACGCAAGTGCTCGCCATGTTACCGTAGTTACATATTTACCGTAGTTTACATATCAAATTAAGCAGTAAAATACACAAAAGAACACTACGAAAAAGACATTCATCAGGTACCTTTGTTTAATCATTGCTGATTTCATGAGCAGAAGTAGTTATCTTCCTGAAATAAGTAGCTTTAGGTCTGAAGAGAAGCAAATTTCAGTCCCTCCATCCGACACAAACACCGTGGGCCGCCCTTGTTCGCCACGCAACAACCTTTGTTTTTGACGAGTTTTTAAATGCGTTAAAATCATTTCTTGAAAAGGTTTTCCGTCCAAACGACTTGCTAGTCATTTACCTAAATTCCCAATGCTTTGAATATCCTGAACTTGGAGTGATGTCTTTAGAATAAACGAAAGTTTCTTTCAAAACGAGTCGCTGCCGTCGCCATCTTTACTTGCCAGCACAACAAATTTGGATTAGCTTAGCAACCACGCCTTGAAATCCTATATTCACCGCCTAGCGCGGTGAATATAGCGTCAGATGCCGAATTTTTCGACCAATCAGCTAGTCGGATTCTTTATATTCACCTTAGTAAATTAGACTAAGAGTATATAGCCTGTTCCAGGCGTTCGGACGCGCGAAGCGCGACGAGTGGCGCGCGAGTGAAAGGTTTTTCAATGGTTCTCCGCCATGTCTCTCTTGGTTGCCCCCTGTTACGCTCACCTTTCGGGTGCCCATGTTAGTGCGATATTGGGATTTTCTTGATTTGTTCAGTCCTCACGCTGAACAATGGTCTCGTGTTACAGCACACAACCCGCGCACCGGCACTTTCTTTAGGTGTAGCTTCACTACATTGACTAGTACCCGTCATGCTGCTGTTCTCCCAACTTACGAAGTTATCATCTGGAGACCGAAAAGTTGTTTGGCTTCTACCCATATATAGAATTACTACCGGAAAGTTTAAAAGTCGTAGTCTATAAGTTGCAATACCAACTTTTCGCGCGTCTAACCGTAGTGTCTTTGGCACTGAGTGCTGTATACCCGAGCACTTAGAAAAAGCTCGACCTGATAGTCACCAGTCCTTGAGAGCCCAATTTAAGTTGATTCTTCCACAAAAGAATTAAAACTTAGACCACTGATATAAGCACAGCGGTTGATGTTATTTACTATAAAGATATGACAAAGATATTATTCAATCAGTGACACAAGCTACTCGGAAAGAGAATTCCGAGTCTTTTGTGTCACTGACAAAATAATGTCCGTGATTATTTCCATAAATAGATATGGACAACTCCCGCGATAAACAGCATAGCTCAATGGCGACGACATCAACTGCCAAAGGACGTCGGGCACGCTGTAGTGTAAACGAAGCTACTATACGGTTACCAGAGATTAAAACGGTGCAAAGGCGGGATGACAAAAGGAGGGAAACGCCTTATAAACGTATGTACATTAGGTTAATCGAGGGTTAGTGGAAATCAGCTGATGATTAATTATATTAAAGACGTAAACAAGACAAATTATTGTACACTTCCATTATCGTTTGATCATGTGGCTTCTTTGTGTAATGGGACTCACAACTGCTCAATATTATTATTACAATGCTGATGCGATGTCAATTGTGATTGGCTAAAAGCACTCTGTTAATTCCAGATGGCACTGTGTCAACGCGTCATATCTACAGACAGTGTCACTGGTATTTATGCAGGGAGGTATGACGCGTTTTTGCTGGCAATGTTTTTTGTGCATGTCGTCTACCACGCGTCGTTCGCTTCATAAGCGGCAGCGAAAAAGAAATTAAAATACTCCACAATCCGCGAAGGAAAAAGTTTCAAATTGCTGCAAAGTTAAGCCCAAAATTATGATTTAGTTTCTTTAAATGTATAATAAAACAATTATTGGATTCGGTTTTCGCATGATAGCGAAATTATCAAGGCCGAGGATTGTGTTATCCGCCTCAGCCTTCGGCTTCGGCAGATAACACAAACCTCGGCCTTGATAATACTCGCTATCATGCGTAAACCAAATCCAATAATTGTTTATTATCAATAGTAGAGATAGGCCTGTGTTAATGCATAGCGAAGAGCAGTTCGATTGAAAAGGAACCACTGCAACAATTTTAAACATTTCAACCATAAAACGAAGATCCACTCTAACCTAATTCGTACTCCCAATGGAGAATGGTTATGACCCATGGATTCTACCGAACCTTCGATTCGTTTTAATCGTTGACCAAACGAAACGAAGGAACTGCGGACGAGAATGTTTCGGTCCAGGATTACAGTAGTTAGTAGACTGCAAAACAGTCGTATTTTTCGCGTTACGATTCATACGCGCGCGGTCTTCGAATGAAAGGTCTGGAGCGAGTGTGAAAACGGAGAGTAGGACTGGGGAGAGACGCTGAAAAATACGACTGTCGGCTTTCCATACAACGAATTCGTTCGAATTTCCCGTTGCTCCAGGAACGGGAAATTCCCATTGGTTGAATTTTGACGCTACCTGTCAACAAAATGTTCATCGCACCTCATCAGAGATATTCGAAGCCGTGTCAATTTCACGTAAAACGAGCTCTTCGTGGAATTTGCATAATTTACGACAACTGAAGTTTCGGCGGGTCTAAAATGGGTCTGTTCCGTTGTGGAACGCGTTCTGTTCCGGGAAGATCTGTCAGAAAATTTTCCTTGTCCTAGGAGCCTAATGTCAGAGAACGACGAGCTTAAGCTTCCTTTAATGGCTGCTGTTCGGGAAATAATAATAATGGCGCTACAATAGCTCTGTTGATACACGCGCGCACTTTTATGGAGATGTCGGAAATTTACCGGGGATATTTACTCCTTCGTTTCAATCTCAAACCGTCCTCCTCTCAAGTTGCGGCGTCGTGATCAGTAGCGATGGTAAAAGTTTGATTGCTCTTATTTAATTTCTCTTTTAAAATTTGCGAATACAGAGCAGAGGGAACACGGCGAGCAAACTCTCAACGAAAAGATAGTTCCTTCTTCAAATTGAAGCGACAGATCGACTTTGATAACCTCGGTCAAAGGCTGCAACGCTTTTCCAATTATTTGGGGCTCGGCAAGTATGTTTTCTGTGGATATCCATTTAGTTTTAAAATGTCCAAATATTAATTGCGATACAAATCTGCCATTGTCTGGCGCGCTCGCTACGTGTACTCTTATTATTTTTCCCTCTTCGCGAGGCGGGTTTCTTCAGTGTTGTTTGATTCATCCGACCGATTTCTCTTCAAACAGAACACTTCCTACATTTTACAGGCAATATAGAACCAAAATTAATCCTCAAGACTCTCGTTGACATCAACACTGAAGAGCGAACTTGGACAAACAAAAAATGTGGTTGGAGCTGTCAAGTATTTTTAACACCTCGGCGATATTATTTGAACCCCCGGTCAGAACGAATTCGTTGTATGGAATGCCGACAGTCGTTATTTTTCTCGCCTCACCCGCCCTGCGGGCGCGCGAGGCTTGCGCGCTTTGCGCGCGAGGATCACGCTTACGGCGCTTCGCGCCTTATTGAGCGGAAAAATAACGACTGTTTCAGCAGTCTAAGTAGTTAGAAACCATTACCTTCAGTTATCTTTATCGCTTGAAATTGAAAAAGGATCGAAGTAAAGAGGTTCACTTGAAAAATACATTCACCTTCCAGGAACGTTTTCCTACAAGAGAGATTTTGACAAGAAAGGCGGTGTCATCTATTACCTTGGAAAGTTACATGTACCCCCACCGGGTAGGGGTTGGAACAATCCAGCTGGCGCCGCCGTGGCCTCTAAAACAGGAATGAAGGTACAACGTACACCTGGTGGCAGTGGAAAGGTGGAACAGTTATTAGAGTATTTCAAACCAGAACCAAGTTGCACTGGTATAGGTAAAAATGTTAATTCATGGTGGGGTGTTGATTTTGGCGAGAATTACATTTTGCTCCTGAAATATTACACATTACGTCATGGGACAACAGATGGGCAATTCGTGCTATCCAACTGGAGAATCGAAGGAAAGCTCGATGGACCCCTTGATAGCAACGATGACTGGATGATGTTGAAAGAACATACAAACGAGATATGGGATGATTCACATGGCACATGGCACATTGAAGACGTTAATCTGGTTAATAGGCCTTTCCGATATTTTAGGATTGCTCAATTAAACAAAAGTCGTAAGAATGGAAACATTTCATTTGACAGGATTTATCTGTCTGGTATGGAGCTATATGGAGATCTTTATGAAAAGTAAAAAGATGGATTTATTATATGATTTGCAATTGTGATTATTCATAACATCAATTCAAGGAGGAACATTTGGAGTAGAGAGCAAATAACTAGGTTTATTATATGGCTGGCTCTATGAGCGGGCAAGATGAAGCAACTCCCGTGCTGTGATTGGCTACCACTCGGGATTGCCCGCTCTGTTCCCGCAAGAAGACTATTTTCCCGCGTCCTTCTAGTCATATAATAAATCCTTTATTGACCAAGCTTGTTCGGTGAAGATGGCGGGATATTCAATCAATCGATCGATCGATCGATCGATCGATCGATTGACATTATTTTGTCAGTGACACAAAAGACTCGGAATTCTCTTTCCGATCGATCGATCGATCGATCGATCGATCGATCGATCGATCGATCAATCGATCGATCAATCAATCAATCAATCAATCAATCAATCAATCAATCAATCAATCTATCGATCGATTTATCAATCTATCTATCTATCAATCAATCAATCAATCAATCAATCAAAACCTTTATTTATGTGTCAAATTGTTTTAGCTGAGGGAAAGCCCTCTACTAATAGGGGACACCTACCTAAAAATATATACAATTTAAAAAATTAGTCTATTTACAAAGTTCATAAAATACTTAACGAAACTACTTAACTAAGAATTACAAATAAAATTGATCTGTTATACAATTTATAAAATGTTTTAAAATCATGTTACATAATTTAAGATAAGATATTGGCCTCGTTCTTTTTTTGCGTGTTACTTTATGGACCGAGACATATGTACAACAACTCTTACAATGAGTTATAGATTAAAGCTATATTTTATTACCTAAATCACTTTTTTCAGTATGTCAATACTCAACACTTATTTAATTACGTCTGGAGACAGAAGCAGCTAGAAATTAAACTACTCGACAAAAATATATTCCAAGTTCTCACAACGGGAGTCGAACCAAAGGTTTATAACTAGAGGTTTTCATCTCTGGTATTGGGTCTTGTCCCATCAGATTCGCGTCTAGTCTATTTTTAGATCATTTTCCCGCTAACCAGTAGCCAATCACGTTGAACCATTTTTAATGGACGCGCTAGGTAAAGCCAGCTACTTTGGCCAAAGAAAAGTGAAAAAAGCGAAAAGTGTTACAGCAGGTTGGTATTTCATCGAAATTGAAATGCTTGACATAGCTGCAAAAATTCGGGCCGTGCTCAGTGCTACATGTACTAACTTGTTCACATTTTTTGCGTGAGCCCGCGTCAGTTCGCGCGCGCTTATTCCTAAAGCTTACGCAATCAGCGCGCGCGCGCGCTCATACAGTTCTATGGAAACGCTCTATGAAAACAGCTCTACTTTGGACAGCGTCTTCAAAAGTACACAGTTACATTTAACGGAGGGCGTAACCGTATACAAAATGATATGGTTACAAATGAAACCGTGTTCGTGTAAATAGGGCCTAATGCATACGCTAGCATATCTCGGCATACGCCATTATTTCTTCTACGTACGCAACCTTTTTCCTGCGTGATTGGCTAATATCGTTCCCAGATCTCTTATTTCCTGGCCTTTCCTCTTCTCTTCTTTCCTGGCGAAGCCTTCGATTTCGTCCGGAAAGAAGAGATCTGGGAACGAGATTAGTGATTGGCTACTGATTTCGCGGAAAAATGATTTAAAATAGCCTTGACGCGAATCTGATGTCCCGCGCGTAGTGCTAGATGGAAACCTCTAGTTATAGACCTCTGGCCGAACCTACATGTATGACCTTCCGTAGACCGGTAGAAAGCTCTACCCTATTATATGAGCTATATAAGACATATATACCTAGAGGCATCTTGCTTTGGCATGAAAAGAAAAAGTGAAATAGTTTTAGAAACAATACATATCCGCTTTTCCTCCGTTACTTCCTCTTGTCACTTGTCTTCTGCACGTTTTGCACAGTTTCCTTCTCCTTCCTTCCTGCAAAGCTGCTCTATTTTTAAGGCCATCTAATGTAAGTTCTTTTTTGTCCTGCTCCGCAATTCAAGCATTCTTGTTTTAGCTGTCCACAGCTCCTTTCTAGCGTTTACCTTACTAACTATGGTGGTTCTTAATAACTCAGACGATTCTGTCTTTGACAAATTCCTGGGGTAAATTATAAGGAGCTCACACCTTAACCTGCTTATCGCTTTCTTATCACTTTTGATTTGTGTTTTATCTTTGTTTTGTCCTGTTTTGATGTGTTATGTTTCAGCTGTTCCTTGAGTTCCTTGATTTCTGACCGTAAAGATTTAAGTTCCGCTTCCCAAACCTTGCACCACGAACAATGAGATAGGGCGACTTCCAGAGAAGCGTCGCAGCTGATTCTGTATTCAATTGCATTTTCTTTCGTTCCATTTTCTACTGAATAAGAGAAACCACCATTAGTTCAGTGTATATTTTCTTGCTTAAACACTGGAGGTGTTTATTTAAAACTAGACCTCGTAGACCCGGCGTTAATTTAATCTAACATCGTATTTTGCACGTACGGCTTACAATTGAAAAAGCCAACAAAAAAAAACAAGAATAAAATGTCTTCAACTTTGTCTCTAGAAAACACCTTGAGGTACGAAATTGTCAAAAATACGTAAAATCAGGATTATAAGCACTGGGCTTACACAACTTCGTAAGGGATTACTCGGTGCTTTGTTACAACCATAGCCACAGCCATACATTCTTTGTGGATTTTCCCGTTTTAAATGCAGATCTCTCTAACAATATTCAACATATTGTTCATAATGTTCGCTTACGGTTTGAAGTAACACAAGGCTAAACAATTGTTTAAAAATATTTTTCAAAACAGAGAAACCAAACGTTTTTAACTCATCTTCAGGGTAAATGATGAAGATGACTTAATGTGGTAGACGTTTGGTTTCTCTTTTTTCGAAAAAAAAAATTAAACAAAATATTTAGCCAACATATTGTTCTCAAACTTGCTGTGGATACTACACCGCACACGCCACGCACGCACGCACGCCAACAACGCCGTACACACCACGCCACGCCGCACACGTCGATCATACCACACCGCACGCTACATGACATACGTAACACCACACACGCCACATGACACACGCCACACCGCACACGTGACACCGCACACGCCACACCGCACAAGCCACACCTAACACATCACAGCTCACACGTCACACCGCATCAATATCGCTTGGTTAATGGCAATTTGTTTACAGAGTAAATACCTGTTAAATAAAAACTCACCGGTCTCATCAATAAAATAACTCACTAGAAAGCTCTGTTTTTTCTGTAGAGTTTTAATGAAGTTCCAAAAGGTTTTCGATCCTCTTCTTGGTAATATATCTAACAACGTCCTTGCTTCTTCTTTTCTTGTTTCCTTTTTTTTGATGCTTTCAATGTCGTATTCATCCAATACGTCGGTCATATAATGCAACAGCAATAAAGGTTCCAGATCTTTAATAATATTCTCCATATTACTCCGAATCATTTTCCTGTATTTGTCGTCCAATGGTGTATCTGGGGATGGTCTGACAGCCATTTTACCCGCAAGAAAATCTTGAATATTTTGCTTCTAGGGAAGAAAAATAGACAGCAGAACTGACACTTCTCCTCAAAATAGGAATACCGTAAATCCTCGAATAAGCACCCCTCTTATCGGCCAAATTTGAAATAAGCGCCCCCCTCCCCTTCCCCTCTGTTTTTTTTTTCCGGTTGAGAACCGAGACAACAAAGGTTGAGTATTGTGTTGGTGATGTTTATCACTCGTCATTTTGTATAATCATCGGTAATTCAGAATCAAAGTTGAAATACTTTTCACTGCTATACGAACAGATTTGCTCATTAATCATTAATGAGGCAAATCTACGTACTCGTTTCAGTTTGTGAATATGTTCGGCGAGCCCAAAATAATTACGAATGCCAAGGGTGCCGCTATTAGAACTATACATACATAGGTTATGTTGTTGTTTACACGGAAATGTTATATTACAAAAAAATAAATGACCGTTTAACCAAGATTTGCGAAAAATAAAATAAGCTTCCCCCCTCGAATAAGCGCCCATTTCGAATAAGCTCCCCCCCCCCCCCCCCCCCCCCACCTTATCATGCTAAATTTGAAATTAGCGCCGGGCTCTTATTCAAGGAGGTATGGCCTTAAAAGTACACATATTGACTCATTTTGACATTATCTTTCTTTCTATTTAATTGTTTCTTTAGTTAGACCCGGGTCGCACTTGCTGACAAGTTTTGAAATGTCCCAATATTTTCAAAAAAAATTGCCGGGGCATGTTGTCAGAGACATCTTGTAGAATAACAAAAGGTTTTGTTACTAGCACAATAGCTTTGCACGTGCTATAAACCTCTTGGGACATTTCTCAGCTGCCCTCTGCAAAACAACGACGTGAAATGACCAAATTCTGGGCTTTGGGGAGAACAGCTTTGTCCTTCACAACCTTATTAAAATCTGAAGTTGGTTCGACCTGTGACGATTACCACAGAAAATTAATAGAAACAAACGAAAAAAACACATATTGTAAATCCAGTTTTGGTGGCGTAAACCAGATTATACTTGCACACAGTGCTGGAAGCCGCGGTAAATTTGAATCAAATATATGGCAACATGTGCTGCAAAATAGAGATTTGTTGTTCTCAGAGAAAAACAGAATGGTTAATCAAGAAAGCATTGTTATATGGAGTCACCCGGTGCGTGTGGATGTGACTTGTCCAGCTCCAGTGCAGGACTACGGCACCTTTGAAGTTTTGTCCGTTTTGACAAAATTTGTCCGACTCGCAACAAGTAGGTCGCACTTGTTTTGTGATTATTGTATCAAACAAATTTCAAAACGTGTCACACGTGCGACGCGGGCCAATCATAAGACTAGGCTTCTTTGTTATTTTATTTTTTTGGACAAGTTGTTCGCCCTGAAAACGTAGGTCGCACTCATCTTATAATTGACGATTAAATTGAAGAAATCCACCAAAGGTACCAAACTTGTCCGCAAGTGCGACACGGGCCTTATAGGCATTTCAATTTTTGCAGAAACACGAAAACGAGCCTCGTGAGGATAGGTTTTGCAGTTCCCATACAATTGTTCCCATACAATTGAAAAAGCCATATTTTGCGACTTTTTGACAATCTGTGGAATAATAAAACAATTATCCTGCTCAATTGTGTGGAATATCGCCTGATTTTAGCCAACTCAGCCTTAACGGCCTCGTCGTTTAAGTATCAGGCAACATTCCGCGCGATTTCGCAGGATAATTGTTAAATATACGTATCATTTGAAAGTGTTTTGATGGTTGGTTTCACATTAGTCACATTTATGACTAGACTCCGAAAAAACTACCATACTCCAAAAATATACTATTTGCGTACTTGAATTTCTAGGCGGCTCAAAGCATAGAAACGAACAAGCAACAGTAAAATTAAACGAGAAAATTTGGAAGAACCGTCTTTCTTAATATTTTTGAAGATTATTTAAAAATTGCATCAAGTCGTTTACCATTCGCATTGTTTTGCAGAGAACAATAGACTAGATACCTGTATACGCATGCTCCCTGTTCCTGCAACAGAACAGTCTAACGTGGAGCATGAGTATGCAAGGTACCTCTACCCTATTAGAGACTTTATAAGCAAACCACGACGGCAACGAGAATGTCGCTAAATAAAAGGTTTCATGGGCAGTACAATGACTCTGCACGTGCGTTATACTGATTGGTACATTTCTTAGCCGTCCTCTGCAAAACAACAATGTGAAAAATGTGCAGAACGTGAGCCGTAACGTCGAAGTTTTGAAGTTTATCTTTGGATTTGAACGCTACCTTTCATATTCAGCTGAGGATAGTTCTGAAACCGATAGACAAACTGAATGAAACAAGAGATTCGCGAGATTCTGAAGGAACAAGGACTCTTGTCAAGGAAAAAATTGCCAAATTTCCCTTTCCACACGAGCAAGGAAAAATTGTCAAGTGAAAACTTGTCAAGGAAAACCTGCTCGTGTGGAAGGGGCTTTAAAGACACTAGCTTGGGTTTTTGCGGTTTTTCTTTACTACTAAAAGCCTCGGTGGAACTTTCATCTAGCTATTTCCCCTACTTTTGTCGTCCAGAAAGCTCATATTGCGATTTTCAGTTGCCAACTTGCTTATAAGGAACTGTCGTACTCTAAATTATCTGAGTTGTATCATAGTTAATAGAGGGAAATGGTTATGAAGCCCGGCAAAGTTCTTTTTTATATGTTTTTATTCGCTATTTTGGGGGTTGACCGTGCACAAACCTGACAAAATACAATAGGTGGCTACGTGTGTTCAACTACTAACCAAAAGAAACGTTGCGATTACGTAATTCATGCATAATGTATGAGCGTAAAACAAAAGATGTGCACGGTCATGGACCTTCCAACATAAATCTTGGCCTCTTTGTTTGCTCCTCTGAAGTTTGCCGGGCTTCATAACCATTTCCCTCTATTAACTATGGTTGTATGTATAATCGCATAATCAAGGTACATTACATTATGCAGTCCCAACATGACAGCATCATAATTCACGACTTCGTGGCTTCATTAAATTACTCGACTCACTGCGCACTTTCTCCCTGGTTCAAGTGATCATTAATCATTCGTCACTTTAGAAACGAGCAGCAATCTGGGGCGATTCGCATCTCGCAGTCGCTTGTACGACCGTCACTGGGGACGCGTCGTAAAGCTGGCCGCCATTTTGTCCACAGTGACGGTCCCACAAGCGACTGCGAGACGCGGCTCGCCCCAGATTACTGCTCGTTTCTAACTGTGGTGAATTGATCATTCAAGTGAAGGGGGGGGGGGGGGGGGGGGGGGGTTGGAATCAGGGTAAAACACCTTATTACGCCTACTAACCTGGGCCCAGTTGTTCGAAAGCCGATTAACGCTAATCCAGGATTAAAAGTTAATTGAAGTTTTAATTTCTGGCATATAAAAAGTGATTTCCACTGCTAATGTTTTGTGGAGTTGGACATAGTCAATGTCAAAGTGAAGGACAACAAATATAGACAGAAAACTTCACTGAAAAGTTACAAAACTAAAATCAAAATTCACGCTAATCCTGGATTAGCTTAGTCGTGCTTTGAACAACCGGGCCCAGGATATTAATTATTGGTACTGACTACCTCTGAGATTTAGCTGTGGGTGGCAAAGCCGTTTAAACGATACTCAGTTTACATCATGTTTATTTGTATTGCGTAATTGATCAGAACACTGAATATTTTGAGTACATATGACCAATATTTATTATCCAACTCCATTCAGTAATGTACGATTACAAATATCTCACGATATGTAAATCAGTGTACTCCTGGAGACCGGTTAAACAGGTTTTCTTTAGTCTTCGTATCCGCGCGCAACATAAAACACAGTTCAAAAAAGAACAACGTCAGATAATAAATCTCTTATTATACATTTCAGTGTGTAGTATCGCTGTTCACTTTTACTGGTGATTTGATGTTGACTCGCCCTATACGGGCTCCCCCAATGCCCAAAAATAACTTAAGGTCAAATGCAACGAAAATTTGGCATTTTTTTCTTTTGTCGCGAAAACTGTTCTTTATACTAGCATCAATCATACTCAACCCTCAAAAGCTGGTTTGGGGCGATTTGTGGCGCTTATAAGGCACAACATTCGATAATTTCCGATAATTTCCGACGGCTTAACGAACAAAAGCTTTAAAAAGAAAGCACTAATTAGTAGTAGTTGACCCGCATTGTTCTCCAGTTCTTAATTTACGGTTACCAAACGAAAGCTCTGAATAGTAGTAATAAAATATTGTTTTGCACTTCTAATTAACAGTTTCTAAATCCGTTGGGGAAACATGATCATGAAGTCAAATGTAAATGAGTAAAACTTTGTTATTTTGCATTTCGAGCATGATGATCATTTACTTTAATGCCCTAAGTCATTCAAATATCTTGTAGCTCAATGGAAGAGCGTCCGACTACTATGCGGAAGGTCACAGGTTCGACTCCATCTGGTATATAAAACATTGAATTCTTTTTTTCTTTGAAAAATGCTTCCATGATAATTATTTAGTTTAAGTCTAAGTCATATAAATGCCGCTAGAATCTTGATATCCAATAAAATTGGATATGAACATTACTAGTGATGTTCATATGAATACGCACTAGTGATCTTCATCTGTCATTTGATTAGATATCAAGAATCATGCGCACGTGACAAACGTTCCCGCCACATGGTCTTCACCGGGTATCAAACCTCATACACTTGACGAAATGCGTGGCCTGGCTTCTCATAGGTTAATTACCTCATGAATTATTAATAAGTTTGAGAAGAATGAAGATTGTCCTAAAATTTGCCGGTTGCGACTTTGAATGGTTTTTGTGTTAAATTTGAAATAGCTTCTCATTTCAGCTGCTTTTAGTGGTGAAATTCTGTTCGAGACTCCATTGTCTGTTCTTCACAGCTACGTACCTTTCTGCAATTATATATTTTGGTATAAGAAATTAATCGTCCGAGTTTCTTGTTATTTGGATTCATTCATTTCTTCGGTAGTGTTAATAGCGACCTTGCGTTAATAAAAACAGATTTTCAAGATTCCTAGCATCACAGAACCATGCAAGTAGGAAACAAATAAAAACGTTTAATATTTGCCGGCATTTTTATTGTAGGCTCAGATTAGAAAAGTAGTTTGTGGATCTGTCAAATCAAACCTGATACAAGAAAGTTTGCGACTTTATACCTTTAGCTTTCTGCGTTTCGCAAAGGCTGAACGTCGTGAACGACCGCATTCCGTGTTCGTCGTGCTTTTTGAAGGACATTCTTGGTCAATACTTTGCTTTACGGAATTTTTTCCAAAGTTGAAAATGGTCGGTAAAGCATCAGCTTTCAGAGATTCTACTCGAAGCTTTCAGGGGAGAAATGCACGGAGCAAAGACGAGATGCTGCAGTTGGCGTGAAATCTTTCCTTTCATTAATCTCACCCATTCATTGAATCTCTTCTCGTCTTTAGGGAATGTAAAAAAGCTTACGCCTGATTTTGAACAGTTACTACAGTTAAAAGCAGCACAAAACACCATACTTGTTGATGTTTTGAAACGGCAGAATTTTGTAATTCTCGCTCTTCTCGCGGACTCGCGCGTGTATGTGACGTCATATGTGGTGGGCTTCCCATTTCCGACAATTTTCCTAAGTTTGCCCCAACGTTTCCGTTTGTGGAAGCGGAAAAAAAGGCAGTTTTCAAAATCAAATATCTCGACGACGTTTTGTCCAAATCGTTTCAAACTTAAGAATATGATTATTCATAATATTCCCTATTATTTCGACTTAAAACTAATCTTACTAAAATTTTGTTGCATTTGACCTCTATTTAGCATAATCCACCGGCTGACTATTGGCAAACTCGCAATCTGATTGACTTTGATAGTTGGCTCGGGGCTTCGCCCCGAGCCAACTATCAGCCGATAGAAACCGAGAGCGAGCCGTCTAATTGTTAATTTGAGATTTAGAAGGTATTTATTGAAGGTATTTCAGTAGGTATTATGTTGTTAGTAATATGAACTGCTATTGTTTACTCTTAATCATCTTGGGCTGCACGCTTCCACTTTGTAAAGATGTTTAAAAATCAAAAAAGTGACAAGTGCAGATGTAAGACGACAAAACTGAATTATATATCACTGTGGTCTGCTCAGAAGTCGGCGTACGGCGCCGTACGAATGCCCACTTGGTTTATTTAAACCATGCCAGTAAACACTTGTAAGTTGCAATTGTACTCGAAGTTGTATGATAGGATATTCGTGAGTAAATAAAGATTGATGATGATTACGATGAAGTAATTACTTGGTTGGTTGCATAGTATTTTAATAGTATAAGTAATTAAAATTACTACTGACCGCTAGACTAGTCAGACTAGTTTTGAGAGCTGTCTCTAGTCCGTTTTTTTCCTCCTGGGAAAGTGAGAAGGAAACAGCACAATACAATGGAACCCCGTTAATACGGACACCCATGGGCCAAAAAAACTGGCCGTAAGGCGGAGTTCCACTGTACTAAGACATGACAATCGCCCGTCCGACTTCGAGAGAAATGGCGACTGCAAGCAGTCTAGTAGAGATTTCGTTTCATTACAGGCCTTATCGTTCAAACTGTAGCTAGGGTTAGGATCGTACTGATTCTTCTAAACTTCGCTTACCTTCGACTAACTTTAAAAATATGGCCTTGCCTAAGCCTTGGTCCGGCTAAGAAGTTCCCACTCTTTCATCTGCGAGAGGTTTGGAAATACAACGCCTATGAAGATTTTATAAGGAAAGGGACCAAGAGAGGAAGACGAGGAGAGAGACTGGCGAAGAGGAAGGAGAAAGTGTTGCCTGTAGGCCTTTCCAGATTCTGCTCCGAAAAAGCTAAAATGTTGCTTCGAAATATGCCAAAAGGTTGCTCAAAAGTTGCTCAAAATTGACAAAGTTTCTCAAAAATTTTGTAAAGTTGCTCGAATGTTTTTAAGACTGCATGTCTACTTTTAATAACAATTGCTTGGTAATCAACATTAAGGTACAACTAAGTGGGTAGTTACAACAAATTAGGCAACCTTTAGTTGAATCTAAGTGGCTAGTTAGAAAAAGTTAGACAGCAAGTGTAACAATCTGGTTTGCACATCTGGCTAAGTGTTGTTTTCGGAAGACAACGTGGCGTCCGCCATTTTGTTTACGCACAGTCCACAGGCTACCCAAACCCAATTCTTGTAATTAATTACCACATGATACCCATTCTAAGGGTAAAAATATGAGTTTTACTAGAAAGATGTTTAGAATTTTAACCAAGATAATTTTAACTTGTTTATTAAAAAAAGGGTTATTCAGCATTTTGGTTCAAAATAGCCCAAAAGTTGCCAAAAAAGTGCTAGTTTTCCGAAAAGTTGCTAGAAGTTGCTCTCTGACAAAAAGTTGCTCAAAATCCTAAAAGTTGCAAAAAGTTGTCGAGCAGAATCTGGAAAAGCCTAGTTGCCTGTAAAATAGTTTACATTTTAAAATTTTGATATTAATTAATATCAATAATAATGATACTATGAAAAACAATAATTATTATTGTTTAGCATAGTGTTGCAGTTTTGTTTAATAGTACTTTATTCGAACAATAAAGGGTTCGCTGTTGGGAAGCTGTCTGTTGCTTATTTTTATTTTCAAGTACCCCCTTGACAAGAGTTTTATTTTTCAGATTCCCACCTTTCTCCCCCTGACACCTCAAAATTTTCCGGCCCCCCGCCTTTTCTCATCAGTCACACCCCCCCCCCCCCCCCCCCCTCCCCAAGGTTTTGGTGAATGCTCCCTAAGTTCGATTATAAATTTCGTTCGATGTTCATTTGGGTGGCTATTTACAGATATCAGTTTTTTTTTCGACTGCCAGAGTGGAAAGTAAACTTGCGTTCGTGGTCTTTGCTGCTTTTCAATAAAAATGTCCCTCAGACAGTGATATGACAGGTTTGAACAACGGTGGGGGTTATCACATCTTCAAGGACGATATCAAGTGTCTACTTCCGCTTTCTCAAACGCGAACATAGTGACATGGTACCTGACTGACACGGTTTAATAAACCATGGCCACATCAAAATGATGCACGTAACTTAATTGGTAGAAGCGTTGATTTTGTATACTGACCGCCGACTACTGTTATTTATTATATACATACAGAGATTTACTCATTAGAAAGCCACGAAGTAACTTTTCGTTCGCAAGCTGGTGTAAGCAGATGCAAGCCAATCAAATGACGCGTATCGCTTTTTTCACGTATGAGAAAAATGATACGTCCAATCAGGAGCCGCGTATGATGTTTTTTTGACGTGTGAGCCGTAACAAGTTGATGTTTCATTCAAGGCTGATTGGCGGCGTTTCGCACACATCGACATGCGTTTTTCGCCCGTCAAAATGATAGAATTTCAGCGTTTATGTCTAAGCTTACTAACCCTCAAGTTTAAGAGGCCTCATGTCGAGTTATGAGTCGATTTGAGAGGCATTTAAAGAAACTACCCAGCTAGTGTCGTACAATTTGAGTTGTCTCGAAATGTCTACAGTCAAAACAATAAGAACTCAAAACGCTGGCAGCGGTAACAAGGGCAAAGCAAAGCAAGGTCAGACTCCGATAAACTAACTTTATATTTTAGTATTTCATGTTTTTTGTTTCACGTTTTGCAAATATAATGGCTTGTATAGCTACGAATTTGTTATATGCTTTTGAATGTTGCTTGCCGACTTGCATTTGTGAATAAAAGTTGTCATTAAACCTGTTAAACTGGGCTTTAAATCTCTGCATGTATATAATAAACATAATACAACATAGAAAGTGCTTTGTACGGTATTTTCGCACTCGTTGGTTTGTATCAGAAATCGAACGAGTGAGCGCAGCGAACGAGTGAGATTTCTGATACATCACCAACTCCTGCCGTAAATACCGTACGCGCGCACTTTCCATGAAGTATTCTATATATCAGCTTCGGAGGTTGATTTAGTTCCTATTTTCCTCCTGGCATAGTCGAGACGCGAGAGGACAAAACGGCCGTGCGAAGCACTGCCTCGAACGCTTCGAGCATTTTAGAGAATAGCTTTCTTATATAGGCCTAGCTAATTGTTCAGATTGCGGACTGAAGTAAGCTTCTGTAATTAAAATAAATATTACACATGCAAGATAGCCCGGCACTTTTTTAAAATGATCTTGCATAAGCCTTCGTCCGGTCTGGCTACAATTTTACTCTTTTGGGCAAGCAAGAATGAGGAAGTATGAGGACAAGGAAAATGAACATGACATTTGAACAAAGTATTGCTTTCTTCTATTTCCTGATTTGTCAGTGGGTCACCTAAATGATCAGTTTCATTGACCCTTTAATTCCTGAGTTGTGATCAAGATTATTAATTTCTTCTTACAATCAGTCAGTACATTGCCAAGCAAACAGGTAATGAGAATAAATTAAAGAAACGATTCTTCAGCTAGGATATTGTCTTGACATGCCACCAAATTCTGAGAAATAACATTAAACGACATGTGCAACAGTTGTTCGGAGAATTAATATTTCGACTGGGATGATGGCGCCTGTTGAATGCGGAAAACATAAAATAACAGCCAGTTTTGTTTAATTAGCGATTAAAAATTATGTCAGCCTTTGTCGTTTGAAGGCAATAGACCTCTTTAGCCTTGTTTGTTGTCCCATTTCAGACCTCGTGATGTTACTTTAGAAATGTTTTTCTTTCAAATTGAATCATTCACGTGTGTACGAAGGAATAAATTTTAGATAGACAAAGGAACAATTATCAGAGAACATCACGCAAATAGAACTAAACTTATTAAAAATTGTATGCGTTTCCTTCTAACATATCAACTCTAACTCACTTAAAATGTTAATGTTTTCAAAAGATAGTATTTGTATCAGACTAAGCGTGTAGTAGTATAGCGCAAGCAATAAAATATGTCTGCACATATAAAACTGACTGTAAATTACTTGTGGTGAGCCGCACAAACTACAATCAGTGCCATACGTCGTTGGAACAGTCCCAGCTGTCCAATGTTGGATAAGGCAATGAGCGCGCACTCGTTGTCCAGTGTGTCAGTTTTCGGTTTTAAAACAACATTGAAAGGAGGGGATGGGAGGGAGATGAGATTAATCAAAAGTGTACCAACAATGTGTCACTGATTGTAGGTTTGCACAGCTCTGTAAATGACATAAAGAAAGCCCTTCTAAAGATTATTCCAGGTAAATATCACTTCGTTGAACCATCTACCTAACAACTGTTTACCGACCAAATACGAGTATACACTTCTTGATATAAACCTAAATGCCATACCTTTAATTTGAAGTTGTTGCTTACAGAGAAGCACTATCTTGGCCGGTTTTTTCGGTTTTTCTTTGATTAAGCGTCGGCGAAACTGTCCTCTATATAATTTTGTCGCGATCGACTAGAAAGCTCATATAGCGATTTTTTATGTGCTATTCTTTACAAGACATTTTTAACCTTTTATCAGCAGCAAAATAACCAATCATGTACAGCTGCTTCGCATGTAATCCTTTCAACATGACAGCATCATATATAATTCACGACTTAGAGACTTCGTTAATTAGCTCGTCTCAGCGCGAAAGGAAGCCGACTTTTGTAGGAAAGATCGAACGCAGGAAGTTGAGTTTTCTAAGAAAAAACGTGCCTCAGCTGCAGGATCTAATGTGCGGTCAAAGGATATTGGTTTTGGTCTAAAATGGGGTTAATTAGATATAAATCTATCGCATATCCGAGTCACTGGCTTCCCGGAATGTTTGGATACAATATCCACTAAGGGGGGGATTGTAGTCCATATATGACTACTACACCTGCAACATAAGTGTGTATTCTGCCACGCCAGAGTTGGTCTAGCGAGCGACTCCAGACTCTGTTCCCAACAGGACTAACTACGGCTCTATCACTGTCTATCAAGACAAAAGGATGGCCACAAGCTAGAGAAAACACACACGCGGCAAACTACCGACTGTCAGTAGCCTGTGACTGCTTAAAGTCAGGGTTTAAAGTATTGAGACGATTTCCGCTTGACGTTCGAGCAAAAAGTGCAACAAATTAAGTTACCCAAAAAATACTCATAACACGGTAATAGTTTGAATACGGTTAAGAAGAAATTATCGATAAATTAGCTCCCAAGCTGACCCCGCGAGAGAAGTCATTATACATATTTTAATTAAAAAGACGCTTCATGTCAGTTCAAAACAAAATGGCGTGCGTTTTTATCATTTTTTACAAGGTTCAACATTACTTTTCTCGAGAATGCTTGAGAATTTAATTGCGGGGTCACTTGGAGAAGTGAATTAAAGTGATATGTTTCAAATAGTATTCAAAATGTTACCGTGCTATGAGTAGTTTTTTAGTAATTAATTTTTGCACTTATTGCTCGAACGTTGAGCGGAATCCGTCATAAGTTTCCATTAAAATGAGGTTACAAATTAAACCGCCGAAAACAACACAACAATTATAATCAAAGGGAAAACAACTTTCTTTCTTTCTTTAAATGCAAATTTACTTGATCCCGGCTCCACTAGCCGTATACGACTTAGTCGTTGCGTGACAGAGAGGGGCCAGAACTGGACTATATACGACTTAGTTTGGGTATCCATGGTAACATGTTTTCATCAATCTCTAGTTTCGAAATGGGTACGTTCCCTGAACAGTAATGAAACAGTCGACTTTTTCATATCCATACTCTGCTTTGAATCCACATAACTTGGGAAGTGTGCAAATGTAGATATTCCGTCACCTCCATACCTACAATCAGCGACATAAGTGTTGAGACATTTTACTTTTGCAGACTTAATTTATGTTATTTATATATTTTTGCCCCCCCCCCCCCCCCCCACCCGCCCCAATACAACAAGCCTCGAGAAGTTTGACTCCAATATTTATTACATATCCCAATATCTAAAGACCAAAATTTATTACTTTCCACGATAGCTTACGATTTTATAATTTCAATTTTCCTGAGATACAAAGCTCACATTTAATGTCAAAATTGTGAATACCAGGACAGATGAGTCTACATCAGAGTATACAAAATATATGCTTACAAATTGGTAGCGAGTATAGTTTTGTGTTTAATATTGCCTTCCTTTGTTTTCAGGAATCGCAATTATGTTTTCGTCGGCAAAAACGCCACTTCATCACTTGACTGGTATAAATAGAACTCGCACTTGAACTTACGAAAACGTACATAATAATTACGTTGCTTATACATTATTTACATTGCATTGCATTTCTTCTATAGTTTTAGGACGGAGGGCCACTAGCTCGTCAGTTGAATTACTGTTATGTGTCACCCTCCCCAAATAAAGTTGATTATTATTATTATTATTACCGAATTTACATTACTTTTTTTATGCTTTTGAAACGTAATTTTTTTAAATTTACAAATCGGACTTAACAACCGAAATTACTAAAACAAATTAAAGCTAACATAAATATTCGGAGCCTTATAAAATGTCTTTAAATATTCTTAACATTGCCATTGTTTTCTTTCATTCCCCAGATCTGAAGCACGTTTTTTTGATTACGTCATAGTGGAGTCTCAAGTTCGTATTTTATTAACTATGTTTAACTCTTTAGCCTGCTTTCACTTTTGTTGTCGTTCATCCAATCTAGTTCAGAAGTACGTTTTCTGATCATCATAGGTTATCCAAGTATTTTCAAGTAATTTTCATTATGTTGCCGTTCATCCCTCAGCTCTGAAGCAAGTTTCATTATAATAATGTTTCTTCTGTTTCCCTTTACTTCATTTTGGAGTCTTCCGAGTTCGTAAAAGTATTATCGACTCTTCATCCCGATTTTCTTCTGTTAACGTTGTTGTTCATCTTCTAGCTCAGAAGTCTTGACGAGCCTGAGGAGATTTCCATTGCTTGAAATATCGATCGATGAATCTCTACGGCCACTAAACCTTTTGGACGTTACAAGAGCACATGTCAAGCTTAGTTGAGGCCAAAACCGATAGCTCAGAGACCAAATACACAGAGAGCATCGAGGCTGCGACGCTTCGGGGGTTTACCAGGCCATCCAGTCACAACAGCAAACAGATACGGGACGGCACACAGCCTCCTATGGGAAAAAGTGAAAAGTTAAATTTTTGTCGGTTAAGGTTGCCCTAAAAAGAAAATAAATCCCACTCAGGGATGGGTAGGACCCCAAAACGAAGCAACCCCGAAATACCCGGCCGTCCAGGGACAGAGCAATGAAGGATATTAGATAATCCCTTCGAGGAAGCTTCGCCAAAAAAGGCCACCCACAGAAAAACGAACCAAATAGCGAGACAAAATCGCTCGGTACAAAATTAACAGTTGGCGAACCAGAGTCGCTGTAAGAATTACACTCGACGAGTCAAACTCGCTATTTCGCTTGCTATTTCTCTAATTTGGTGAGAGAAACCTCTCTATTAGGTAGACATGTTTTTTTTCTGTCATTTGAGAGAATTGAGGTTTTGAGTGTTCAGTTCAAGCACTTTTGTACATGAATGATCTGAGTATGAGAATTATACAAATTTTGCAGTATGTCTGTTTCATTTGAAAAGCGGGTCATCAATGGACAATTTGCATCTGATATTTGAAACAGACTTGTAAGCCCGCTTGCAAGAAGGCTTTCAAATTTCACTATTTACTACACATTTTTTAAAAAGCTTCTTAGAAAACCAGAACTAAAAGGGTGAATGTTTTAGTCTTTGGTCTTTGATGGGTTAAAACTGAAATAAAATATATTTCTTGACCGTTGTCTCGTGTAACCGTACATGTTCGTTTCAACTGTCACGCATTTTTGTCCAACTGTTGCTTTTTCTGGTAGACCTGGTAGCATAGTGGGGAAGAAGTATGTAATGACAGACCCATATTTTTTCTAGCAATGGGGGCTTGTACTCGCACCCACCACCTTAGGTTGGGATGGAATGAAAAAGGGGGAGGCTCTCAGCTATGTGTTACCTATATGTATTGATGGGTCGGGTGGGTGTTCATTACACTCTACCGCTACCCTTTACTCTCTGAGTTTTTTCGGCGATCGCAGCGATCGTACGATCGTATGGCCAACCAGGTATACTAATATTTTCATTGATCTTCCTCAATTAGTTTTCCTCGTACATACATGTACCTCCTTCATCGATCATATGGGGAGATAATTCTTTTTGAAGTTTTTTAATGTTCTCTTCATTCTCTTTTAATAGAGTATACAACTCGTCCTCCCCCTCCTCCTCATCCTCCTCCTCCTTTTCCTCCTCCTTTTCCTCCTCCTTTTCTTCCTCCTCCTTCTTCTTTTCCTCGTCTTCCTTCTCCTCCCCTTCCGCTTTATCTAGTTGCTCTATGAAATAAAGTAAAATAAAGTAGAATAAAATAGCGTGTAGTATTCAGTTAAGAAATATGAAATAATCAACCACACATATATACATGTATTAAAGCCAAAAAAAAAAGAAAAAAAGAAAAAGAGAACAACAAAAGTAAACAGGTAATATTTCGTATTACAAGACCATTTTTAAAAGTACAGAAACAGTTATCAGTAGAGAGCCAACTAAGAAGGCGATGGCGAATTTTTTATAAACAAACAAATTATAACAAGCCGATGCTCATAGGTACAACAAAAATGTAATGCTAGCTAGAGCTAAAACACTACAAGTTCTTTAGCAGCTTTAATGCCACAATTGAGTGAAGGTTAGCTTCATATATAGTTAGTAAAGATTCGAGAAAGCATAACTGGTTGAAATTTTTCATGAACGTGTAAATTAGGAATATTAACAGTACCAGCTTGGTTGATGGAATCAGGTAAATTATGCAGCGATAAAAAAACTTAAATGCGTCGCAACTGTGCAAGTAGTGTTGGAACATGGCAGAACTATGGTCTGAGCGTGATCTGTCTTGCCTATATATCCGACATGACAAGCTGGGCATGTTATTTTAAATAAGGATAGGTGAAGTGAAGATTGCGTTGGTCATCTATCGGAGTGCAGACAAAAAATATGACGTCACGAACAGCGGGAAATCATTACTTGCTCATGAAACCAGGCGACTTCGGGCTATTTGTGAAAACATTGAAAACACGGTCGCGTGACTGAATTATTTTTTTAATGGTACTCGGCCTCATGCGATTACATGTACTTATTTCCCTGCAAACTATTGTATATCGGGACGTAGCTCCCTCAACCTAAATCAGAATTATGAATTGCCATCCTCGGAGACCCAGGGGCTAGAAGTTGAGCTGACGAAAATATCCCAACTTCTAGCCCCTGGGTCTCCGAGGATGATGAATTACCAGCTTACTAGACTTCGCACATTGATTCGTCGAGGATAAACACTTACATACCAAGCAACGTTTGTGCAGCGCTTTGTTCCCAAATTTCACTGATGACTTCTGCGAGACGTCCCATCGTAGCGTTACTACCTTCCTGTCCCATCCACGTCCAGAGGACAGTATGGGCCTTTTCGCGATTGGATCGGTATTCTTCCCCAATATTGAAAACTTTTGCTTCTTTAAGCTTAAGTGCTATTCCAAGTTCCCACCAGTGGTTTCCTAAATCTTCCGTTATTGGAAAAAGTTGCTCTAAAGTAGCAACTTTCTTCCAGAGCTTGGAGTTTTTTGCTGCATACGTAAAGCACATACAAATTGGTTCATATGTATATAAAACAAAATTACAGCAAGGCGCCCAAAAGTGTGACCAAAAGTGTGACCACTTTTAATTAATTCACATTCTATCGTGCGCGTATACAATCCAATCAGAAGTCAAGGATAGCTATTCTTCGGCTTCTGATTGGGTAGTCTGCACGCACGAAAGAATGTGAATTCATTAAAAGTGGTCACACTTTTGGGCTCCTTGTAACCTGCTATATATCGGGCGTTTTTTTTTTTTTTTTTTGGGGGGGGGGGGGGGGGGGAGAAAAAAAAAAGAACGCCTGATACATTCATTTGACGAGTCGTCTGCCACCCCCAAATGTTATCAGTTGAGTGTGAGCCAATCAGAATTTACCGGGAAATTACACGAGGCATGAAGTGTGACCCCAACGGTTCGTGACATTTCTACAATTGCCGTTCTGTATTAAATTCGGTCTTTCGACTTATATATTTTTCCTCGCATGTGTTTCTTAGTCTAGCAAGATTGCGACACTCCGTAATTTGCCATATGTTTTGCCGGTTAGGTTTGCTTTGGTTCATTCTTTTGTAAGACATATATCGGGCGAGTCTAAAGCTCTCTCTGTGTTCTCTCCCTGTTCTCTCTGGAAGGACAGGATCTTGTTGCTTGTTCATCTTTAAGTGTTTTATGAACAAAACTTTCAAGAAATGTATTTAAAGCTAACAAAAACTCGCATTCTATATCCGAATCGACAGAGTCGTCGGAGATATTTGTAGACCGGAAGTCACACTTCTAGTCAGGTAACCAATCAGAATACAGCTCAATCCTACCTTTTGTTTTACGACCAATCAGAGAAAAGTCCAGATTCTGGACTGTTTACAGACGACTCGTCAAAAGAATGTATCAGGCGTTCTCTGTTTTCTCTCTCTCTCTTCCGCCGCCTTCTTTCGCACTCGATCGCAGGTTAGGCACCTTGCTGTAAGACCAGGGGTGGGGGGGGGGGGGGGGGGGTGGGGGGGGGAGATAGAAACTCCTTATAAATGGTTTGTATAATTACGGACATAGCGGTGCCGGGCAACCGAGTGTGCGCAGTAGCACTCAACTACTTGCTAAGAGGATTGTCCCACGGGAACTTATTAACAATAAAAACGCTTGTCAGGCAAGAAATTCACACCTAAAATTAGTATGCATGATAACAAAAGGTGTTTTTCGTTGGCTGCTTTCGCTCGAAAACGAAGACGTGTTTTTTTGTTGTCTGATTTCGCTTCGCCTCGTGTATTACGATAAACATTTTCATCCGACTTCGCTTCCCGTTCCAGTAGTAGCACTACTGACCGTATCCGAAATACTCTCGCTGTAGCATGTAAATGCAGCTCAGACGGATTTTTCGCTTGTTGTTTCACGCTGCCGAGATATTTTCTCGGCGGCGTGAAAGATCCGCCAGCGCTGTGTTTGCAGGCTACACGCATACAGCTCTACGCTGCGAGCTTCAAAAATTTTCCCGGGTTAGAAAACAATGACGTTTTGGTTGACGTCATTCTTAGCAACGGCTTGATTGACACACAATTCGCACTGTTGGTCTGTTGCCCGGCACCGCTATGTCCTCAAAGAAAAGTGCCGGCTTAGTTCTATCCCCCACTGTGTAAGACCCACAAGTCATAAATAATTGGATTGGAATAAATTATTTCCAGCAGTCATCACGAGTCGCTTTAGGCCCAATTTATACGTCGCATGTGATAAAGTCGCATTTCAGTCGCTTCGACTAATAATCACAGTTAAATGAATCACACTCACCTATTATTTTAAGAGATTTTTCCTGTGAAGTGGAAGGTTTGAATCTCTGAGGATACACCTGCAGCAGAGGGGAAAAAAGAGATATTACAAGTCGTAATCTGGCATTTCATTACTTTGCAAAATAACTCAACTAGTTGAATATTCAATGTGACGGGTCAGGTTATAGTTTCATAAAAGGAGCTGCGTCACGGATGGCGCATCTTGAAAAAAATGGCCATTTTTTTTAAGTTCGCTGTTCGCAATCCGTCTTAATCTTCTCCATCCTTGTTCTTGTTTGGTTTATTATCACCTCTTTGGTGTTTTTCTACCTTAGGCAAATTTTCATCCAAATACAATGGAACTTCGCTCGGTTTCTCGAACCTCCCGATAACTCGTATCAAAAGCCGTTTCCCTTGTATTTGCTTCACTCAAACCCTATAGTTTTACCCCCGATTTATCGAACCCTCGAAACTCCCCAATTCATGGCTCCGGTGGGGAAAATTTAAAACTGTCAATAACCGTCGAACCTTTGAAAATTAAGTGCCAGTTTCAGTTACGTTCGCGCCTCGAAGCAAATTAACACTTCCGGACAAGTTGTATTCGCCATTTAAAAATGATTTCACAGCAAGCTACAAATCTAAACGCAGTTGAGAGTCTGCTTTAATACAGTTACTGCTTGTATGGCTTGTATCTATTGGTTTCTGTTCTGCCGATTTGGCTTACATCTTTAAATTATCTGATCTGTATCTGTATCTGAAGCAAGATGTGTTAGAGCATTTGTATGAGGAATATGCCTACTTGGTCGTGATAAAACAATACATACTTCAGTAATTTAGCGTAATTTGATCCCACCTTCGAGATATCTCGAATCCTCGATTTCTCTTTCCGTGGAGGTTCGAGAAATTGAAGTTCCACTGTATTCGAAAAAATAATATTTTAGTGACATTCCAATTTGATAACATGACAAGGAAAAGCTGCATATTAATGAAATGAGCTTTCTAACAACAGTTTTTCAGGGCATATCGTGGCAAGCCGCTTGTTTATTTATTTATTTATATTTATTTGTACTTTTGCATATTTATTTGCATATTCCAACCTATTGGAAAGCGCTGCTGAGTTTGAGAGGACTTTTAGAACATTTCGACGCTTTTATTTTGCGATTCGGTGATGAATTTTGTGAATAATAAAACAATTACCCTGCTCAATCGTACCGAATATCATCTGATCTTTGCCGGCCCACTCGAAATACGCCGGGGCCTCCTCGGTAGGCTAAAGCCTGGTTTCCATATGATCGCAACGATCGCAACGATCGCAACGATCGCAGTCGCAACGATCGCATCGTTGCGATAATATGGAAACCAGGCTTAAACCAGGCAATTTCGCAGGATAACTGTTAATTTTTAGAGCTCTACTTCCCCATAACGGCCAGTTAATGAACCGATCTGTCTCTAGGGCGGTCGTTGTAGAGAGCTGTTTTTGTTTACTTATACGCATTCATGAAATGAATATATGATCATCGCAGTTGTGAATGCAATTTAAGCAATTGCAATTTTTAAGCCAGCGCAGCGCATTCAATTGCGCAAAACCTGTTATATAAAAATACCTGAAGTGGTGACGTTGACAGAGTACACAATGTTTCCTTGTTTCCCTTTTTTCCTTTCTTCTGTTTGAAGAACTCTATTGAATGAATTCCAATATTTTTAACACGCACAGGAAAGCTTTGTAGAAACGTGGCATATCCAAGAAACCTAATAGGAGAAGCAAAACTAAGAAAAGTCAGAAAATAGTAAAATGACATACCAGGAAACAGATCCACCAGCCAGAGAAAATTCAGTATACACTTTAAAGCAGAACTAAAACGCTCTACCCTTCCACCCAAAAATGCATTCCATCCCCACATTCGCGAGATTCTGCGAGGCGTGTATTTCTAGTAAAGTAATACCTAAGGAAGGTGTTTTCCATGTGTCCATGTGGAGTAAGCTCATCTGGAAGAGAAAAGAAAGCCTGATCGTCTTTGGTGAGCGGTTGCAGTGATGTGCCATCACCCTGGTTAGCCACGGTATACGTTTTAGCTATTTCCTCCTTTACTTCACTTCTCAGGTGAGTTGGAAAACAGCAAAGAATCAGCATGTATACTTCGGAAATTCCCGTATTACACAAACAAGCTATAAATCCTGCATGTTGTGGCATGCTAGGACGAGGGATCCAATGCATTATACCACGAGGATCACTTATCGGCCAAAACCTGTATGAACGAAAATAATTTGCTTTGTTAATGACAACCTGTATGTTTGTGAGATAGGGATAGGTAGTTAGTTGGTTTACCATAAACATTTTGATCATATAACGCGCGCTCTGATTGGTTGTGTAGTCGTTTTGCATGAGGCTATGTAAGACGTATCATTGCATTTTGTTGGCTTTGTTTTATAATTTTATAAAAATAGTAAATAACCGAGTCCGATGCAAACATTTAAGAAAGTTTGGAAGTTTGGGAGAATTTGAAAATTACATACTTGTTAAAAAAGTGCCCCTACGATTAAATTGTTGATATTCATGTTTTTCGTGTACAATACGACTTTCTCAAGTATAGAAAATCGCATGAAGAGCAACAAAAACTTTGGACTTGTTCTTCGTGCAATTTTCTATACTTATTGTAATTATAATTTCAACCCGTAAGGTATTTTTGAGCCTTTTACGTCACTTTCTCGAATTTGCAACCAAGCCTTGCAACAGGGTCAAGTAATGGCGGCCGTAAATTCTCGGAAATAAAAGTCCAAAAAATTCGTAATGGATTGAAATTTGGCAAGATATGTAAGAAGTCATCTTGTACACGAAAATGTAAAAAAATGAATATCAACAATTTGATTGTATGGGCACTTTAATATATGCATAAACTTCATAATTCTCCCAAACGTTATGTGCACGTGTGACGTTGAAAAAAATCCACTCTTGATGTAATATATCAAACACAAAAGACAGTGTTTCATCCGATTTCCATATACCGAGCGGTGTCATGCATTAGTTTTGTCACACGGTTAAAATACAATTTTGCTGTTAGCTTTATGACGTCATTTCCCCCCCAAAAACGTTAAAATCCAAAAATAAAAAACATACGATTGTTTGGAATTACAATGTCTGTTATGTTGCAAAGTTTGAGATTCATCGGAATTATTATATGTAATAGGACTACGAACTGTCCAATTTGGGAATAATTGGACAGTTGACCTGCATCGATACAAAGCGGCTCTGTGATTGGCCCGCCTCGAGAACATCCGTACCGAGTGTACCGAGCCAATCACATCCCAGATGCGAGATTGTCCTGGGTAGCCCTGGAGACAAAGCAGCCCTGAACCGGTCCAAAGCGGCTCTATGATTGGCCATCTCGCGAGAACAATAGAAGATTACGTTAGTTAAAATGCGGTCCCTGTTTTACCACCAATTTTGCAACTATGACACGGTTGTCGTTTCGATCAAAGTTGTAAATTCGCATTTTGGTCCTTTTATGATAGTAGTTTTTTTGCTGTCTCTATGTTTCACTTATTGGCCACCCCGTTTCCAACATACATAGAAATCATCAAACAATGCTGGTATAAGGCGTGACAGGCCTACACGACTCCTACCGACTGTACCAACTGTACCGAACGTACCGACTGTACCGGCTGTACCGGCTGTACTGATTTGTCCGTATTCTGCGCAAATTCCGCTAGAAAATATGATATTCAGCCGGAATAATGCTCACTGTGTGGATTTACTCACAAATTGCAGTAGGGCAAGAATCCACATCCGGATATTAAGCGGGAAAAAACCTATTAGGGGGGAACATGAATTCGAGCCATGCCAAGCGTGATTCTGGTATCGTTTAGGGGTTATTTTCAATATTTACGACAAATCACCCCCGTCACTTTTATTCGTTAGTCATCCCACACTACCCTGCGAGTAGAGTCGCTTCGGCCTCCTGTAAAAATCGCCTCCCCTTCTTGGAATATCGAAGCGACTCTGCTCGCAGGGTAAATCCACACCACACAAAGCGGCAATTCCTTACAGTCTTGCTGTACGTCTCTACATAATGTTTTTCTGGAACATAGCTAGACTAAAATAAATCTAAAGTTACCTGATAAAACGAGGCTACAAACAGTGTTTGGTAAAACAACCAATAGCCCGAGCAAGTCAATTGAGTCACAATAGAGAAGAATTGTTAAAAGAACACATTCGCATAACGCTGTCCAATTTGGGAAATAATTGGATAGTTGCTTGAATAGGATTTTACACTACCAATAAAATTAGTTCCCTAATGTCAGTTTTTGGCCGCCAGCTGACCCGGCGTACCGCCACCTCCACCACCGCAACCACAATTATATTCACGTTAAGCTTCGACGGAGTTGAAAATTCTATTGTTTACGAACCTTCCTTCATTATATTGTTTACACCAACGCCACCACCGCCGCCATCACCACCGCCACCGCACCACCACCACCACCACCGAAACCACCACAATTATATCGTTTACACCACCACCACCGCCACCACCACCACCACCACCATCACCACAATTCTATTGTATAAACCAACACCACTACCACCACCACCAATGTGAAAAAATAATTGAAAAAGGTTTATTAGTTCAAAAGATATGAAGATCTGAATCTTGAATTTCAGGCCATTTTGTTACTATTTTTAGAAATTTGGCAAATTTCAACATGCAATATCTTTTTAATCCAAAATCGTTTTCACATTTGAATTAATCTCACTTCAAAACCATGCATTCAGTCGGGGGAATAAGTATCACTTGACGTCAAAATAAGATCTCCGAGAATATACTGAGCCCGCAGTTTTCGGCTTTCGACCAGTGGGTTGCTAAGATATGTGTTGAAAAGTACTTCGAGTCTCGGCTGCAAAAACAAAATGGTTTGGCGCATTTTTGCGTGAGATTAAATGTAGAAAACAAAAGAATTATGGAGCCCCGTGGTCGCAATTTGGCGGATAGGCACAATATAAATGTAAGTTACCGCCATGATACTGTAGATATGTTTTAAATCATATCATGACGAGCGAAAACTATCGGTAGTTGTGCGAGGATTTCAAGAGTTGAAGGATGTAAAATAGCGGATGGAATATGTGTGTAAAGACGACTGCGAGTCCACGTATCACATCAGTAAGATCTGCCTTGATGCGAGTCAAAGTGTTTAAAATTTTTCGTGTTACTTTAATACATGTAAGGCTGTAAGCCGAGGCCAAAGTTGAATGAGAGTCGCCGATCATGAGCTATCATGTGGCAGTTTCTTCCTGTCGTTTACAGCGTTTACTATCCGTGGGCTAGGGTGGGAGTAAAAACTTTGACTACTCGCAATGAAAATTTGAGCTGGTACACATGAGAGTTGCCGAGATGCATGAGAGTTTCAGGTCAAACGAGAGCAAGAATTTCAACTGCTGTCATTTCCAACTATCTCTATAGTTTTTTTAGTGCAAGCATTGTTGTCAACTCTAGTTCCGTTTTCCCAGCCTTGGTTTGTCTTCTAATTAAACCGGAATGAAATACGATTTCCCTAGGCCGATTAGATCAAGCTTTAATTTCTAGTAGACAGCTGCCGGTTTTTAACAAAAGCGTAAAATTCCTTATAAATTTATAGGACTGGTGCTTCCTCAGCGGTCCACATAGTGTTATGGAAAACTTTGCATACAGTCAAACCTCTATTTTGCGGCCCTCTGTTAAGCGGTCACCGTCCATTAAGCGGTCGACACTTACCAAATTCCCGGAAATCGCTTGACCTCTATTAAGCGGTCAGTTGGCTATTTCCCGAGGGTGACCGCTTAATAGAGGTTTGACTGTATTGAAATGCAGTGAAAGAAAATGAATACAAAGAAAAAAAACGATACAGTCGAACCCTGATTAAGCGGTCACCTATTAAGCGGCCACCCCGGTTAAGCGGCCACTTATCAAAGTCCCGAAATTATTTTCAGTATAATACTGTAAATAAACCCTTATTAAGCGGCCACCCCGATTAAACGGCCGCTGCCACCTTTTGGCTTTCCTATTGTTTTTACCCCGATTAAGCGGCGACCAACAATTTAATACCGAGGCCGAAATAGAAGGTGACAAATGATTAAAACATTCAAACAACAGTTGTCACAAGCCTCCAACCGTGTTGTATTCAGATAAAGTGATGTTCATACCACGCCTTATGCTAATTTCTGACGAAACCCCTTTTAAGCGGCCAACCCCGATTAAGCGGCCACTTGCCATTTCCCCGAGGGTGACCGCTTAATCGGGGTTCGACTGTAGGTTAAAAAGTTTGCCCAAGAACAAAAATAAGAATAATTTTCGACTGTCAATGTATCTGGAGAAAAATTGTATAGATCAAACTTGATATACAGTAATTACTTTACCTATCCTTTGAAGCTTACTTGAGAGATGTCGATTGGAGGGTTTTGACCACCCCCTCCTTAATATGTAAGAAAAAACATGTATACTTTTGTGGAAATAAAAATATCTGTGTTGATTTTCTTTGGTAGACATGTTGGGACAGTAGGGGGGGATGCTTTAAGTGGGGTCAGACAGTACAAGAAGAGGAGAACGATCTAGTTTTGGGGATTGAGTTGTGGGGTGCCTTGGGTCAGACCAGGGAGAACCTTATTTTGACTGCAACTTCTCCCATCAAAATAGACTCAATTATATTATAATACAAAGAAAACTTTTTCATGATGCACAACATAGTGAAAACAGCCAACTTATATTTTATTTTATTATAAAATAACAGCGTTGTGGAAGTTTACAGGTGATGAACACGAGACTTATACCTTTCACACACAATGATTGGTAAACATACATAGATAATTTTGATGTCTCGTGAGCATTTGAGATGGTGTACAGGAAGCTAGCGTCTGTTGCCCTGTGCACCTAAAAAATGAAAACAAGTTTTTAGAATTTATTATATTATTATATGTCCAATAATAGCACATAAAAAAAATTAATTATGCTCATTAATAGCACATGAAGAATTATTAATTTTACAAGTCATGATGCACCAATAATATTACCACATGTCACACAAATCTACAAATGGCGAACCTTCGATTAAAGAGATTTTCAAGCCAAAGGAGAGAATGAAAATGATTCCCTTGATGATGAAAATGGATGGCCCACTTGATGAAAATGACTCGCTTGATATAACAATCATTTGATGCCTTTTTAACTTAATTATCTTTTCATAAAAAGCGAAGATCTGATCCGGTGTAAAGGGGGTCCAGTCTTTTTTCTCTCTTGAAAATACGCTATGCCCTGGAATCCTCCCCTGGCTATGCCCCTGGGAAGGGGTTCTGATAATCAATGGATGTCCCATATTTCCAGGATGAAAATGTATTAGCTTTATGCGTCACCCCCGGAGGACCCACAGGGACTCAGGGTTTGATTCGGCATTTGGACAAATCCCCAGGGTCCCCAGGAGTGACACCCTGGGGAAGCCACTGATTGATGCATTATGAAAACATTGCATTAATATTTAACAAATAAAGAAGCCAAAACCATGTATTATACTGTCATAAAACACGACGGGAATTTGAGAACACGAGAGAAATTGGGATAAAGTAGTGTTTTCTTTACAGTCATACTTCATTACAGTGCTCTCTTGCAAGAGATCGCTCTAAACGTTTTACATGTAACATACATTTTTGTATTTCTATGCTTCTATGCTTCACATCACTATTTTCGAAAAACGAAAAACACTCCACTTCCCGAACACATATGATGCTGCACTATGCACTTCAAGCTACATGATTCAAAATAAATTCAGTGTTCTGGAGAATAATATCGCGAGTTACTACAGTATGGAGGGTAAAATTAGTAAGACGGTGAGGGACCTGTAAGGGAAACCAATTTTATTCGAGTAAGCGGGAGTGAAATCGATATGATTTTGGATCGAGTTTAATAGCCGATTGGGTTTGCATTCAACATCGCGATCGCGAGTCAAATGTAGTACCAGGGCGGGAGAAGACTACATTTTAGCGCCCTGGTAGTACAGAACAGATATAGCTTGACAGGTAAAATTATGATAGAAAATTAAAGAAAGTTAGAGAAGAGAGATGACTGTACGTAGGCTGAAACTGAGCAGCAACTATAAACCTTCGAATTCCATAGTATTAAAAAAAGCTTACCTTGCACACTTTACGCATGAGGACTTGCTTGTCGTCTTACGGAAAACGGCTATTGTTTACCAACAAAATTTAATACAGTCGAACCTCCACTACGGCCAGGATTTTCTGTCCCTTCTGTGCGCTGATCGTACGCGTCCTGATTCATACACTTTATACTCCGATTGAATCCTCCCTTCGACGTTCAACGGCCACCTCTCTACAACGGCCAGTTAATAATTCTGCCCCATAGTGGCCGTTGTCGAGCGGTTCAACTGTTCTTAGGTCTGTACTTATATTAGTGATCTGAAGTTCGAGATCATGCCATGCATGGGCGCCATGTTGTAAATATAAAACAACAGAGCTAAACAACAGTCTCTTCGGAAAGCGTTCGCACTGTTCTCTGATTGGACAATAAGAATCGGAATCTCTTCGGGTGCGCATACGAAAATTGACCAAATTTGGTACTTATTCCCCCGACTGCATTAGTTTTGTCACACGGTGAAAATACAATTTTGCTGTTAGCTGTATGACGTCATTTCCCCCCATAAAACGTTATTTTTTTAAATCGAAAAACAAAAAAACATACATGATTGGTTGGAATTACAATGTCTGTTATGTTGCAAAGTTTTAGATTCATCGGAATTAAAACACAAATTAAAGTAGTTCCCTAATATCAGTTTTTGGCCGCCAGCTGACCAGGCTCACCGCTTCCACCACCGCCACCACCGCCACCACCGCCACCACCGCCACCACCACCACCACCACCACCACCACCACCACCGCCACTACCACAATTATATTCACGTTAAGCTTCGACGGAGCTGAAAATTATATTGTTTACGAACCTTCCTTTATTCTAGTAGCTTGTGTCACTGACAGAATAATATCTTTCTCATATGTCTACCAAGCTTAAAATATACCATCATTTCTTTTTACATATTCTCATTCATCGACAAATCTTGTCCTAGCAGTATGCGGGATGTTTGTCACACTTGAACCTAGTTATATGGCCTTAGCTCCCACGAGACTCCCGGTAGCTCAGTGGTAGAGCGTCCGACCGGTGTGCGGAAGGTCATAGGTTAGACTCCTGTTGGGGGAACTCGGAATTTTGTTTACGACAACACCACCACCGCCACAGCTATATTTTGGGAGGGGATGGTCTAATTCAAAATATATTTATGCTGTAGCTTATAAACGTATATCTGGACAAATATTTACGTGAAATATTTATTTTTTTGATTTTACGAACTTTGTTGCTGAATTATAACGATTTTCTTTTCGAGAGGGACTGGGACTAGACAAAAATTGTAAATAACGACGTACCGAGAAATATTTTAGAGAATCCCCGTTTAATTAATTATATTGTTTACACCACCACCACCACCACCACAACCACAATTCTATTGTTTTCCACCACCACCACCATCGCCACGTTTATATAGTTTTTCACCACCATCACCGCCATAATTATATTGTTTTACACCTCCCTTCCTGTACGCCCTCTGTAACCCAAGTGTCAAGGTATTTCTTGAAGATGCTCGAGCCAGCTAAAAGGGTTAAAGAAGTCGACTTGTGGCAAGTCTAGGTTAGAGAGAGCAAAGCTTAGCCTAGTAACCTACACTTGTGGAAAGAGCTAGTCCAGTCCCTCAACTCTCTCTTTACCCCGCCCTATATAGGGTCTGAACCCAGCGGGAGTAGAGAGAGTCCAGCACCACTTGCATGCGCATGCTCAGAACGAACCAATCAAAATTCACTAGATCCCAATCTACGCTCATTTCCGCTCGGCGCCATGTTTATTCTCGCAGCTTCCCAGACCCGGGATCCTAGATCACCTCATGTAATGGAAAATTACCTATTTTAGAGCTCAAGGAATCGTTAAAAATGTTAAGAACAAATTGCAGCAAATTGGGATTTAAGCCTATTATTTTGGCAGCTCAGATTCAGGCTACGACACGCGAGGCATGCTGGAAATGACGGCTACGAACAAGATGGCGGCTGTATATAGGAGCTCGTGAAGTTAACGTTTGGTATCATTGTAAAGCTCTTTGCCGATATCTTCATGGATTAGATGGCATATGATTGTTAAGTAATTCAACTTGGGCTGTTCCACGATCTCCCGAACCGTATAAATTTCAAAGCGGCATTGCAAGAAAGCAACTCGATATGGTGTTTTATTCGGTATGATTCCTTGTGGCTGACTGCCTCTGAGCTGGATTGTGATCAGAGCTGATAGCTCTGTTTAATGGTGTGTAGAATACAATTGCTGTTTATTGTGCACGGTTTGTTTTCCAGATAAAGGATAATTTTTTAGCGTTATTGTTCGGTTATTTGGCCAAATTGGGCACTATATTTGAACATTTGCTTGTAAAAATATTTGAAATTCTGGAATATTACATTCTAAAAGTAAGAAATATAGGAACTTACTTATACTGTACCTCCCGGTTATAACTGCTTATAATAATAAACAGATAACAAAGCAACTAGATTGGTAGTGGTAGATTTTTGTTATAACATTATTTTGGCCAGGGATCTTTGAAATTGTCATATTTTGGATAAAATTATGACCTAATTAAAATATAGAATTTACATGTGTAAAGTGAACCGCAAGGATCGCTTCAGAAGCGATCCTTGGAGGTTTTTTTTTGCAATTCTCTGAATTTGGTGATGCTTCTTTTATGTCCACTAGTAAAACTATGGCATTCACTTTCTGCTGACAGTTTACACCTGTATGCACATGTTCTTCAATCTCCATAAATTCCATCGCTTTGATACCAAATGTTGCAACAATAATTATTTCCAGTACGTCTGGTTACGTATAAATTTTACATTTCCTTCTTTGCATCAGCCTCTCCAAAATAACTTAAGAAGCAAAATTAAATCAGAAGTGTTTGTGATGAATGATTTCACTTACTCTAGATCACATATAATTATTATTTCTGTTTGGCAGAGTAGATTTCAAACTCTTTGTTAGATCTCTTTCACACCCTTTCCCATACTGTTCAAAAGACTACACTGTAGATGGTGATCAGAAGTGAATGATTTGTGACACATCAGGACAGTTTATGCTCATACTAAATGCTACTGTAGCAGTGACTACTCAAAGTTGACACTCAGTATTACAAAATGGCTGATGATAGATTTCTTAGTGATATCATTGGTGATGTTTGTGAACATGCATGTAATATTATTGACAAGATTTTGAATTCCACATTAATCTTTTGAAGAAAATATTCAAAAATCATAGCATAGTCATTTCTCAGAAAACAATACATGTACACATGTACTTTTGATGCTTTCCTTCTTTATTCTTGAGGTCATTAATAGGCACAATTTTCCTTTGTTCACTTTGTACATGATTCTTTTGGTTGTAATTGCTGCTTGCCTTTACAACAGCAGTAACCAATATAACAGTCGGGGGAACAAGTGCTGTTTTTGGCAAATCTTTGTTCAAGTGCCCACAAGAGTTACTGGTTACTCCAAAAGTTGGCATGCCATCAGGATATGCTTAGCATTTTTGGGATGAAAACCGCAGGCTCAGACAGTTATTGGAGACCGGAATTTTAAATCAACTTGTACTAATTAAGTCTTGTTCCCTTGTTAACAGCTATATATCAACTTGTAATTGTTCCCTTGTTTTACTGAAAAACTGCCGTTTCTTTCATCATGAGTGGCAGAGACAGTAAGTGCCATAATTATTGGTACACCAATTATTGAACTTTCTTTAGGTAGGTTATAGTAATTAAGGCATACAGCCAACAATTATCTTTACATATAGGATGTGGAAATTATTTAGAGGCAAGAAGGCAAGTCTGACATTCCAATTGGGAAAATAATAACAAATACAGCAATTTGTGTGAGGACAAAACATGGAACCCAGGTCCATATTATATGGACCAGGTGCATGGATCACTTCTGCACACTATACATGTACCCGGTGCATTGGACCCCCTAGTTTTCGGCCCACAAAGATATAAAAAATAAACAAAGAGCTAATAGCGTTTAGCTGCGAAAATATTAAAAGGAAGTGACAGGCCTAACACAATCCCTACTGTTCTTCTGACGTTTGTGTATATATACTGTTCTCTATAAATCCAGTCTCTCACAATATGCTGTATTTTTAGAAGGAGTTTAGAATAGAGCCATTTGACTGTGGGTCCGGCAAAATCGTCATACATCTGTGTTTTTTTTACCCAGTGGGTCGCAACACCCGTCTCATGTTACACTTGGGCAGCCACAGAATGACTGACTTGGAGGAAATATTTATTTTTGTTACATTGTATTTCTAAATCCTGCTGTTTTATTTTGTTACACATTTTTTCGGCTAAGAAAAAATATTGTTAATGTTTCATAGCTGAAATGAGGGCTGATTAGCTCAATAATTTATTGTTACCTTTTATTTATTATTATTTATTTTTGGGGTAAGAAAAATATGGGGTCCATGGACCGGGTCCGTACAGTGTACTTAGTGGTCCATGGACCCCCTTTTGGACTGGGTCCATGTTTTGTCCTCACCCATGTAATGTATTATATTTTCTCCCGGGTGGGGGCACTTACATACATAAGCTATAAGGGTATGTGCCACTGTGAAGGGTATGGTTTTCAAGCAGTTTAGCCTGGGATAGGGTATAAAAATCAGAGAGTTTTGGTTTAGAATAGGGTATCATTTACTGGGAACTGAATCAACTGTTCAGTGGTATAACAAATTTAGTCTAGGAATTGACACTTAATTGGAATTGAAAGAGCCCTATACAAAATGGAAATACAAATCATTATGGTGACTTTAATAGCGCAACTCTCATAATAGAAAGAGTTTCTGAAAAATAGCGAGTCTGCCAGGATAGGATAGGGATTTTTGGTGTCTAGTCTAGAACAGGATTTCAAAATGCAACTGAACATGCTCTGGTATAAGGGTTTCAGAGTCCCAGAGGAACACCCCCACCCAAACATTTGTATATGTAATAGGACTACGTACTGTCCAATTTGGGAAATAATTGGATGATAAAAATTCTGAGGACTGCTTAATTGGACGAGGCTGTAGGACGAGTCCAATTTGGCAGTCAGAGGAATTTTTTTAATCCAATTATTTCCCAAATTGGACAGTACGTAGTCATATTACGTGTTAATTATATTGAGCATGGGAACTTGTGTTGTCCAATTTGGAAATAATTGGATAGTTGCTTGAATAGGATTTTGCAGTAGTAATACGTATCGGCTTAACAGAGTAATAGAGTACCACCCCCCCCCCCCCCCCCCCCCCCTTCCAGGATATTTCTTAAGAAAGGAATGTCTCAAATGTTAAGTATAAGCTGAACATAATGTAAAAACATGAAGTTACACGTATAAGAACCTTAGAGCTGGATTGTATACATATAAAGTTATGTATAAAAATAAATAAAGTTAAATTTTAACATGCTGTCACCACACATAAGTAGAACTTAAGCTCGCCATATAAGCTTATACAGTCATAATTTTCACAAAAATTGTCTGCATTGGAAAGAAGGCAGGTCTTGAATTCTACTTGAGAGAATAATACATGTGCTAGTAATACACATCTCAAGAAAGAAATGTCTGAAGTGTTTAGTAACAGCTGCATATAGTACAAATGAAAACATGAAAGTCATATTAAAGAACCTCACAGCCATGTTGTCAGGTTCTGTTCAAAATAAAATTGAAATAAAAAAATTAAACAGTGCCTTTCTGCAAAATGTTTTATTTATTAAGCTTTATACATAAGCTTACATTGCAAATAAAGTTAAGATAGGCTTACATATGTTCACTAGATCAAGTGACTTATTAAATTTGAACTCGAAGGAAGTTTCCACAAAACGAAAACGCTTAATTTGTGTAAGCTTAGTATAATTTTGCATCCACGCTCTCCATAATCAGTGTCAAAAGACTGAACGATCCAGTCCTCACTGTACAAAGTCAGAAAATAACAACAAGTGTACTAACCATTGCAGCATTCATCAATGGCCAGACTTTGAATTTTCCTTTGTAATTTCAGCAGCTGAACTCGTATCTTTCCTTCCTCAAACTCTCGGGAGACGAGATCAACAAATGAAACTATTCCTCTAAAAGTCCTGCATGAAGCTTCTGGCAAATGCTTCCAAAGCTACTAATTTCTTTCAGCTGATCTTCCATCAGCTTAATTTTAAGGGAATAATTTCAATAAGACCAGCGAACTAAAATTCAACAAGGCTTCCCAAAGCCCAAAGCCGGGATAAAAAAAATCACACACGTTGCCACATCTTCTCCTGACACTACAGCATAAATCGCTTAGCTGTTCTTCAGCTCGAAACAAAGTTAACTCCACATTTTTTCTGAAAGTAAAATCAATAGCTTCTAACGTTTCATCGAGCTGGCCGCCATTATATATCTGAAAGCCGCTATAAACAAATCAGAGACTACCAAATATGGTTTTTTCCCCCCGATTTGGGGGAATAAAAAAACATCGCGCAGAATGCCTATTGTTATCGGGACATTTACTTACAGTCGAGTAAAACTTATAGGTCTGTAATATTGCTCATTCAGCTTGAACCGGGCGTCTATCATTGGTCAACGAAAATGCGCGCTTTTATCCGCAGGGAATACCTCTCGCTCATCAAAGTGCAGGAGGCGGAGCAAAAATATAATAGGCCCCAAAACCTTTTGTCTTGCAATATCACACGTTTAAGTACTAATCAGGAGCTTTCAGCGCAGCGGCCGCCTTCATTTTTTTTTCTTGGGAAGCTTAAGATTTTACTTTCGTTGAGTTTAGCTGTGATCCGAGAAATGTCGAATTCGCTGCCGACGAAAGAAAACAAATCGTTTGTTCACACATAACAAAGGCGATGCGCGCTTTGCTACAGCTGTTAGTAGACCGGGAAATAGAGAGAATACAAACCTTATTTTTATGAGCGTCTTCAAACAGAAATGTCGGAGTCTTACCCTTTTCGAGCAAGAATAAAGTAGACTGTCTTATCTGTATGCATAATTGCGCGTGCTTCTGGATTTATTGTAACTTTGACCCACGTCTCAGCCCGCGTTCTTTTCTTCTTTTTTCCGTTCGTAATGACCGTAATCCCCTCCATCTTTCGCTGAAATTTTCGGATGTTTGTGGCGATTGCGTGCCGATGCGGTCGCGAGAAGATTCCTCCAGTTTGTAGTCAAGAGGTTGAATACTTGTTTGCAGTAATTCGAACGCCGTTCTCGGTAGTCCAGAAAATTCTCTCAATTTCCAGAAAACCTCGCCGTTTATTTGAAGATAATACTTAGGATTATCTTCGTTGATAAAAGGAGGGACCATGTGAAATAGTAATGGATGGATCGGGGATTCGAAGAGCTCTGAAAAGAGCTTTCGATCACGGACATTTTCGTTTTCCTTATTCATGGTCTGATCGGCAAGTCTGACTTAATCAGCTGTTTCACCGAGATTTCAAAGTTCGCGGCAAATGATTAGTTAATGAGGCATTTTACAACTGAGTGGTTTTCTTGAATAGGGTATTGATAATTTTGACATGCATTGTTATTCAGTCCCGCGCTTAAAACAATAGCGCACTGGTCCACAACGCGCCATTTTCGAAAGAACTTTCAACGCATAGTTTTAAAACTGAAGGGGATAGTGATTTTTGTCTACCAATTATCAAAGTTAAAACGGATTCTATTAAAGGAAATATCTATCTTCCATTTCCCGTAGGTCAGTTTTTGGTAGCCAGTCCTGGTTTCCAGAAATCGCCTCTCAAAGACGACATCCATACTAAAAATAGCCCGTTTTGTCTTATTTTCAAGAGCAAAAGGCAGGCTCTTATACTATGTAAAACGACTTCATTTTCGGCTAAAATTGCAGATGCATCATTTCTCTTCAAAAGCCCGCCGGTCAAAGTGCAAGTTAGGGCATAAAAAGGTTAGAAAAGCGAGTTTTACCAACGCTACTCGGACAATTTTGGTCCTTTCTTCTCTTATTCTGGGCCTTTCAAAGCGCACAAGCATTCAAATTCACCGCCTCGGTGATCATGAATAATTAATGATGTCCCGTCATTCTGCGCGATGTGGCGCATGCGCATGCAAGTGGTGCTGGACTCTCTCTTTTCCCGCTGGGTTCCAGTCCCTATGGGCGGGGGTAAGAGAGAGTTCAGGGACTGGACTAGGAAAGAGCCGGCCGGTCCGAAGTTCTCAGGCGGTTCGTTAATGGTGACACGGTTATTTTTAATCCAAGTAGCATGCAGTTGTATTATGAGTTTCCCATGCATGTCTCCAATACGTCATCATTATAACAATATTTCAGCTAATTCTATTTAGGCACAGACTCTTATTTTTTGTGATTTAATTGACCTCATATCTTATATCGTTTATATTTAAACCAGGCTAAAGAACAAAATAACTTACTCTTATCTAAGAATACATCTTACCAACTACCTGATACGGAGTTCAGTCAAGTCATATTACATTTTACAGTATTTCTCTCGTCAATCGAGCAAATAGGGCAAAAACGTTATTACTTACTTCGAGAAGTGATTGACTTGGAATGTCACAACCGTATTCTCTATTTGTGCTGGCGTCTCTAATTGTCTTGTTATTTCAACCCACTCTTGTGATTTGTCCTTTGTGCTGCAGTAAAATATGCTTATATGGCTTGGCGACAGTTCAGGCAACTTTTTCTGGTCTTGTTGCAAAGTAATTGGTATCCTAATCAAGGCAGGCTCTTGAAGCTCAACGTCCAGAGAGCATAAAATATGGAGGATAGGACCAAGAAAAACTCGCTGTTCTTCATAATCATCATTTGGAACCTCTTGCACCTGGGCAAATAATAATATTAATAAAATAATAACAATATTTATCCGGGGAGCCTAGTTGTCGAAGCGGTTTTCAGTAGGGCCTTGCAAATATAACAATTATTAAAATCGTACAGGATGTATAGAAATATACCGTAAAAGCCTCCCCTCTCTATTAACCCCCCCCCCCCCCCCCCCCCCTCCACACACACCACCCGTTAGAGATCAGGGCCGGTTGTTCAAAGGGTGGATAACGCTATCCACCGGATAAATCATGGATAGCGTAGTTTGTTTTGTTAACACCTATCCAATAGATAATGCAGGCTGCTGAAAATGACATTTTGGCAATATTTTTGGTTTGTTTACATAACAGTAGTACAGTCAAACCTGAATTACGTGGTGTTTTTTTTAGGACTTTTGGGACGTGGAAGAATAACTTCTCCCCCTCTCTGTAACTCAAACAGTATTAAAGCTACAAAAATGAAACTTGAAGGATGTATAGTACGTCCAAAGATGTTTCCTTGAGGTTCATAACATGAGATGGTGACGTCTCAAGGCACATCAAGTTCCGTGAGAAATGACATGTAACACCAAATTGTTTCCAGGTGAATTTCAGGTAGTCAGCAATGTTTGGTGACGTTCTAAACCTTTAAATTACGTTCCCCTTGCCACACGGTCTGAATTTGGTTAAGGGATCCAATCCAGTGCATGTCAAGGTGTGAAAAGCTGAACACATAGCTACAATACTGGCCAATACATATGGGAACTGCAAATTTTGTTTGAAAATATATTCTATATGTTATGCCCTCCCCCCTACTGCAATCACTGGACTACACACTATGTCAAATTAATAAACGATTGCTTTTGAGGTTCAACATTGTATGGGGAGGGGGGGGGGGGGGGGGATCAATGTGGAAGTCTATTTTTTAAACCCCAAATGATCGCTAGATTTCAACGAACTAAACAAAAATAGCCAAAAATGAGTGTCCCAAAACAATCTGTCCAGTGTTATAGTAGTTCCTAATAAATATTACCTTACCTTCATTGTTAATGTGAAGTCTTCAGTTGAAGGCAAAGATCTCGTAGGGATTGTCAAACTCACATCAGGATACTCTGGACATGTACACGTATATTCTGGACTGTTTTCGGATATTGAACTTGAAAAGGTGTAGGACTTGAGACGCCAGGTCACAGCGTACATTGAAAAACTGGTTATTTTAGCCTGTGCAAATCGCAATTCACTTTGCGATTCAGAATTTTCACTCAGAGGATCTAAAAGAAAACGTTGATAAATGAACTTTAGGTAAAGCCGCACTCGGGCCAACAAATGAGTATTGCTACTCCTGCTGGATGGGATGCTAGACCATCGCAGCCGGTTACCCCCAGCATTTTGTCGCCGTTACCCAGTTATAGATCGTTTTCATCAAAAGAACAAGATCGATTTGCGTGCACCAACAAACTCAGTGATTGTAGAGTACGTGAAAATAAATATATTCCCCAAGTTTTGATTTGGTAATTTCCATTGCAACGAAGTTATTGGGAAACAATATTCGGAAAATTTCAGAACTTTGTATGGGTCCGCCATATTGGTGTACCAATTTGGTGTACCAAGATGGCGGCCAAAAATGTCGGCGAGAAGAAAAAAATATTTCGCTACCAAAGTCATGAGTTTTCACTTCTGAATGCTTTAGTTATCATTTTTAACTTATTAGCACATCTGAAAAAGTATTTAAAACGTGCGATAATATTGGCTTCTGTAACATTTCAGGTCACGTTGAGCCAGGCCGTCTCAAATTTCAAAACGTTTTATCTCTAAAACAAACAATCTGCTGGTACACAAATTATCCAGCAACTAACTATACTGATGCACATAATATACTGAAAAAACAGCATTGTAGGATCAATAGTTTTGAATTTAGCATTTTGATGGCGTCACGTGAAAACGATCTATACTCCTGGGCGGAGAAAGGCACTGGTTACAGAGCAACAAAATTGACCAATCAGATTACAGGGCATGAATTCCAACTAAACTCAATGAATTCCAACTAAATTCATTTGAACCAATCAGTTTTCCGTCCGATCAAGATTGGTTCAAATAACTTTAGTTGGAATTCATTGTTTGCGTCCTGTAATCTAATTGGTGAATTTGTTTGAGTGATCCCAGTAATCGTAGTCATACTGCATGTAAGTGTCTTGCCCAAGAACACAACACAATGACTCCCGGACAGGGCAATTTTTTTTTTACGCCCACTTCAAGATGGCGGCCATTTACATTTTGTATTTTTTTAAGCGACTAAATATTGTTTCGGGTTTATCAACAATTTAGAATTTGAATTTAGCCAACGTTTTACTGTTTGGGGTTAAAAAATGGTTTAAATTTTGATGTTAAGTAGCGATTTTATGATTCGTTCGTAGTAAACCGGTTATTATTGGTCAGTTTTGACGTATGTTACGGGAGCACGTTATTGCCTTAAAAATTAGTGTTTCGGGCAGCTAGCGGCTCGATTGTGTTGTGCTAGGGAATAAGGTTATTGTGGGTTAGAATCAACTCAATTCATGAACTGTGTTCCCTTTTTTGTGGATAAAGTCTTAACGCCGCCATCTTGCCGCCATCTTGAAGTGGGCGTAAAAAAAAAATTGCCCGGACAGGGCTCGTTGCTTACAAAAGTGAGCTTATGACATATGAATTGCTGACGTCACAATGCCTTCAGGTTGTAGACCTAACAACGGGCTTGTGCGTCAAAGGATTAATACTCAATGGGATAAAATAATAAACAATAAATAATAAAGGAAAACAGTGTGGATGTTGGTTGTCATGTTCAAATTATGCAAAGTGCAAACCGGCGATTGTACTTCGCGCAAGCAATTGTAAGGGAAAGCATTCAAGCAGATCTGCTTCCGACCACTCCGGATGCGAGTATTTACGGCAGCAGTATCGAAGCATAACAATGTAGACGTAATCCCCCATGTATAATATCATACCTGATGGGCACCAGGTTTCTAAATCCTTCCAGACATTGTCCTCTGCGTTAGTCAGTTCTTTCATAACCAACTCGTATCCTCCCAAGGCAGTTGCACTGTGAGACAAGGTCACAGCAACCCCACTAAACGTTATACCAACTAGATCATCACACACAAGCTCGATTACGTTGCTGACCAACATTTCATTCTCTTCAAGAGGAGGTGAGACAGTACTAGGACGCCACAACGAAGCCGTGACCAGCCTGGGGTCCGGCACAGCTTTGGGAGAAAATGTGATGCAAACACCAGTTTCTTTGAGGATCCACGAGGAACTTTCCTCCGTAACAATGTCTCTGTTGGGGAAAAAGAAACGGAATATATCGAAAATCGTGAGTGCTTTTATGAGGTTTTCTGATACTGATTGAATGATAATGCATACAGTGTGTTTTCACGTGAGAAACATTGTCGAGTTTTGGCCCGTCGCATGAAAACATACTTACGCGAAAATTATTCTCTTGGAAGTCTTTTCTTGTGGATGTGAAGTTGAAACACCTGAAAAGTGATGCAATCAAGTTAAAGTGGCCCTTAAGACCCTTAACGATCAAATTGTTGATATTCATGTTTTTACATTTTCGTGTACAATACGACTTTTTTACTTATCTTGCCAAATTTCAATCCATTACGAACGTAATAGAAGTCTATTTTTTTGATTTTTATTTCCAAGAATTTACGGCCGCCATTGCTTGACCTTGTTCCAAGGCTTGGTTGCGAATTTGAGAAAGTGACGTCAAAGGCTCAAAAATACCTCACGATAAAAAATGAATATCAACAACTTTCTTACTCTATCAGTTCAGGCTCAAGCAAACGGATTGCAATTAAAGATGATTCGGAATCTATAGATTATGACTATTACAGTAAAGAGCGCCCATAACCATTGCCACTCGACAAAGTTTTTGATAACAACTACTTAAAAAATTTCTGATGGCTTCCATTTAAACCAGCAATTCAAATAGCAAGAACTGCAGGAGGCGGATATGTCAACGCCAACGTGGAACTTGATATACCTCCACCCCTCATAATTCTCGCAGGGCCTAAACCCTAAATAATAAGACTCTGTTTATGTTGTCATCGTGTCTCGTCATGATACCTAAATGCTCGTGAAGTAGATTCTTCAGCGTTTTAACTTCATCTTCTACGACTTGAACTCTTCTTTGCAGTTTTACTCTTCCTTCTCGTTCGATGGTCATGAGTTCACTCTTCAATTCCTCGTTTTCTTCTGTGGAAAAAAAGCGAAACTGTGAGATTTCTCTAACTCAATCACCCACTAGAGTACACACGTTCAAAATAACAAACATTCGCAAATTTCACTTTGCAAAATGTCGAAAAATGCACAGCACTACATGAAAGAAGTACTGCTCAATGCAGTTTTTTCGTTTACACACAGGGTACATAGGAGCACCCAACGGATCGTTTCGGTGAAATAACTGTTCGGAAGGCTTATAATCGCCTCAGATATTCGAATTAAAGTTTGGAGTTTTCTTTAGGGAAATATCATCTCTAACTTTCTTAATATGGGAAAATTAGGGACTGTGCAATAATTACCAGGAGGGGGGGGGGGGGTGGAAAAACCAGAGGGGGGGGGGGGGGGGGTGGGCTTAAAGTAAAATCAAAGCAATAGGGGGGGGGGGTCTCAAGGTAAAATAAGTCACTCAAGAGAGGTGGGGGGGGGGGGCCTTAACATTTATTTCAAGTACATATTACATTGGTGAATCCATACCTATTCATAAGATGGGAACCGAAAAATTTTCAGGCCAGAAGACCTGAAAAATAACATACATGCCCTTTTCCTTCTGCTATGGCTCTGTTGAACATTGCTACGGAGGTGAATGTTTGTTCCAGACGCGGATGTTCAACAATTAAACATGTAGTAGGAGCTCTTCTTTCTGTTATAAGATTTTAATCCACAGGTGCGTGTAGAGAAAATGTAGAGTACTTGTATGATTAGAGGGGGAGCAATAACTAAATTCACTCCTTTAGGAGGGGGGGGGGGGGGGGGTATTACCTAATATTTGGCTATATGAAGCCCATTTTCCAACCCCCCCTCCTGATAATTATTGCACAGTCCCTTAATGCCTATTATTTTCGGAGAGATAAAAATTTCGTTTTGGGTACAAAAAAAGGTCAGCTAGGATTTTCGGAAAGGAAAAATCAGCAAGGAAGAGCTGAGGTTTTGGGGAAATGACTAAAAAATCCCTAATAAATTCGTAAAGTCTAAAGTTCCCCTAGAATTTCCGAACAGATATAAATTTTATAGCGAAGCTTAGAATTTATTTATAGATCTTTAAAAGCACACACCAGACAGCCTAAAATAGTGTTTTAAAACATTTGGGAGAAAACCGTCGTTGGGTGCCCCTGAGGGTACAGGGTTTGGGCTTCATCCGACCTAAAAGATAAAATCACCTTGTATAGCATAATAAACAGTACCACATGAAAATACTGCCAATAGCTCATTTTCAGACACTAGACACTAGCGTTTCATGCGGCACATAATTAGGAATGTTAGAGTGCGTTCACACTACGGGTCGAAACATGTTTAGAGTAAACATGTTTCATGTTTGTAATTGCATTTTTCTCTTTGCTGATGTCCGTTTCAAACACGTTTCTGGTCTGGAGGGAGTGTTCCAGTTGACATTGGATAGAACAGTTGCGGAGGGGTTCAATGAATGATAATCTATGTCAGTAAAATATCAGCGAATTTGTTAGGGTTATCATTGTTTCTTACTTCCAGAATCACTTAACAGTGGCGGATCCAGGGGGAGGGTCGGGGGGGAGGGGGCGTGAAGTGATAACTATTGCAGTCTACTTCCAAAATATCTCCTTCTACGTACTTCACATTTTCGGGAAAACCCTGGGACCCCCCCCCCCCCCCCCCCCCCACCATCAAAAATTCATGGATCCGCCCCTGCTTAAAACTGTTAGTTTCCGTCGCTCTCTACGGAAAAATGACGTGTATCATAATCACTTACCGGCCTCCCTTAGTAGAAGATCTACAAGATGCGGCTGAACATCCTCAAGCGCTTCCACGAAACTACTATAGGCACTGGCACTTTTCTTAGGTAATATATCCAAGAGCGTTTCACATTGTTGCCGTGGAGTTAGATCCGCTTTTATTTTCTCTTCGTCTCTTTCACTAAACACTTGTGCAGCCGTCATATGCAGTCATATCTCTTCCGGATCCATGTCTGTCACGAGCTGCTCTCTTGCACTCTTGCACTTCTCAATATTTTTCTGTGTTTCTCATCCATAGGTTTGACAGATGATTTACATTTTGTTTTGCCCTTTGTTAAAGTTGCCATGTTATCTTCCGGTTTCTGATGATCCTGTAAAGGTCATTTAATTATGAGAGGTTTCAGACTTCCGGCTGCGGCCACCTATTAAGCTGCCAGCGCCTATTAAGCGACCAATTATCAAAGTCCCAAAACTATTTTGAGTATAATTCTGTAAATAAAACTCCTATTAAGCGGCCACCATTTTTTCGGTCTCGATGATGGTTCTCCTATTGTTTTTACCCCTATTAAGGCGGGGGTACATCTGAATGCCATTTTCCCGCCGCTTAACACGGGTTTGATTGAAATATCTCGTTCACGTTTCAAGCAATTCAAAAACTCTATGCTAAAAACATGAATCTATGTTGTGGGGTGTTTTGTAGTAGATGGCCAGCAGACAGTTGATACCCACTCAAGAGCAGCCGCGTGGGTATCAACTAGTCTGTAGGTGTTCCAAAAATCATTTACATACATACATACTTTTTTTTATTTATTCTATTCCTTCTTTAAACCTCTTAAAATTTCATTGAAATTCACGTTTACCCCCGCCTTAAGGTGGCTCGATGAAGTTTTTTAGCGCTGGGGTGAGAGTTTTGAAAACAAAAATTCGATCAGAAGGCAATCTTCGTTTTTTGTCATACTACACCACGATGATGGCAAATGATGATAGATTTATTTTACACTGTTTTCCAAGCAACATAGGTTACCATAGCAACGATTTCGGCATCCTATTGGTTTTAAACAAGGCTGATTTTCTCGAAATCTAGTCGAAAACATTGCATTCATTTTTTTCAAATTTTAAAGTATGCTAGTTTGACCACCTGTAGACGAAATTTCAAGAAATTCTGTAAGGCAGTTTTTGATTAAAACTGCACTGAACCTTTTTGCGCTCGTGTTTGTGTATGTCCCAGAATTTACTTCAAAATCTTTCATTAAATTTAAGCTATATGTACCTCCCCTCTGTTGAAGGATTTTTAATGATATTAAAGACTTTGTAAGGTAAATGGATCACCTCGGATGGTTACGATTTCAAAATATTCAATTTTGAAGAACTGCGCTTGGGCCCAGTTCAGACGCCGTACTTCACATGAGCCGAATCGAATTCGAATTTAGGCCGACCCAAATTAATTTAGATCGACTGAATTGATTCAGACGCCGAGCTTAATTCAGCCGAACTTAAATTAATAGGGGGAAATTGCTGTTATATTGAAAAATACATTATAATAATTCATGCATTTGTTTCGGCTCATGTGAAGTTCGGCGTCTGAATCCGGCAAAGCCGGTCCACAGCCGTTGTTCTCGGCTGAGCCAGACGGGAAGAACGGCTGAGCCGATCCGAATTGATTCAGCCGTTCTGAATTGATTCAGACGCCGTACCTCACAGGAACGTAATTCATCGAATTCGATTCGGCTCATGTGAAATTAGTTCGGCGTCTGAATCAAAGCCGGTCCACAGCCGTTATTCTCGGCTGAGCCAGGCGAGAAGAACGGCTGAGCCGATCCGAATTCAATCAGCCGTTCCGAATTGATTCAGACACCGTACTTCACATGAACTTAATTTAATTCGGCTCATGTGAAGTACGGCGTCTGAACTGGGCCTTAGCCACCTCAGAACACGATCGAAGCGCCTAATTTACATTTAGCGGGATATTGCTAAAAAGCTCTTAGAGATTTTTTTAAAAAATTGTTAGGTGTTAGAGCGTGATGGTTGAACTTGATATTCCAATCGAAAATGCCATTAAAAAAATCGTTGCAAGCGTTAGAAAATAACACCGAATTATGGGTACGTTTCGCTCGCTACTGTCTTTCCCGAACAGGGATTTTGTCTATCTTGTTTCTGGTCAGTTTCTCTCTTGATGCACGTGCAATTAATATTTATTCCAAATGTCGCGTGTGGCCAGTCGTGCGTTTATGACAAATAAATGAATTTTTAAGCAGGATAGACATCAATTCTGTTCATCTTACAAATCTAATTTAAACACAAATAAACCGTGTTTGTATTTAGAACTGTCACGATTTAAACAAATGATTTCATTCGCATCATTTGTTATGGCTACTGCGCTTGCGCAAGTGGCCATTATTGTCGTCGTCGCAGCATTCTTTGTATCATTCCTTCGTAAGACTTTTTTGTAACAATTATTTGAATAACTGAACATGATATGGCATTGTTCGATTGTTATACATGGTGGAGTCACTTGTAGTGTCGAGCGTTTTGCTGTGTGCATGTGTCGAGGAAAGATAAGACGGAAAAATACAGATACATGTTGATCTTGGGTTGAAAACAACAGTGACGTTAGACTATGTGTTGACATAAGATAACAGAATTGCGGTTTCTTTGTAAAGGATGTAAGTCATTAAGTTGCGTCTTTATTGATAAGAAGATAAAATGTAAGTTGTACCAGTCCAAATGGCTGTTCTGTGAGCTTCTGTGACTTATTTGCTGCCATGCGAGGGAGTCTGAAACGACCGAGCAAGTTCTAATCTGTATAAGTGTATAGTGGGGGAAAATCGATATTTTCTTTTACCACAATGCATCTTTTTGCGTGACATTATAGCAGGAAGCAAGATGAGAACTGTTCTTTGATGGATTCTTGTGTAATAATTCGTCGTCTATTTATAATACGTCAATACTTTGCGGTGTGTAATTGGTCGGGCTATTACACAATTACAAAGATAAAGGCAAATAACTTTGACAGTTTGGCAGGGTTTTTTTTTCGGTTTCTCAGGTTTCTTACTTTCGTGAAGTCAAATCCCTTTGTTTTGACTGTGATTGAAAACGCCTCCGTATTAAGCAACATCTAATGACTACAATAAAAGGCCAAGGAAGTGAAACTTTTGTGCTACGCCTGTCACGCAGGCTACTTTTGTGTGAGCACAGTGAGGAGAGAACGTTTAGGTCTACAAGGGTCAAACACCGGAAGACAGTTGTCAAACATGTCATGACAAATGAAAATATACAGTGCACAGATAAGCGAGGTTAACTTTGTATGAGAGCGGAAAGTGTCCGTTGTCCGTATTAAGGGCTAATGTAAGATAAAATATATGAGTTTTTCGTCGGGACAAACAAAACTGTCCGTAATAAGCCGCGGGTGTCCATATTAAGCGGGTGTGCGAAAGGGGAGGGGTTTGCGTGTACTAACTTTCGAGTGCCTACCGAGCCGTAATCACTTGTGAACCAAATCTCAACCGTCACAGTAAGTCTGTAGCCCGGGGGGGGAGGGGGGGGGGGGGGTACTCCCAAAAAAATTGGGTGGGGGTGTGCCGCTGGGCTATAAAAACCCTTACCCTGTACCAGAGTACAAAACGCTAATTTTGCGACCCTGTTCCAGACTAAATGTTGAAAAAAGATACCCTGTTCCAGAGGATTTTTAACGACCTTTTTTTCTAACCCAAAAGGCTAAACTATAAATCAGCACTGCTAACGTGTAGCTGTAAAGCTTCTTTAATACTCCTGCGCGTTTCGTTTCGTCTGACTAACGTAGACTTCGTCTACCCTATTCCAGAGAATAAATTACCGATCTTCGTGCCAACTTCTGGGAAACTGATACCCTGTTCCAGACCAAAAAATGCCTTTTGGTATACCCTGTTCCAGAGCAAAATGCTCAAAAACCATACCCTGTCTAGCGGCACGTACCTATATAGCGTATATAAGGGAGTACCCCCCCCCCCCCCCCCGGGTCTGTAGTTCGTGACCTGAATAATGTAAACACTGACCACTCAAACATAGGATGGTCTGCCTGTGGTATAAACATAAACATTTCTTGCACTTTTTAAATTCACAATGGATTTTTGACAAACAAGAAACTTTATGTGACATGTAATTTACAATTTACGGACAAAGGTATCTATCGATTGACAGGATTTTGCTGCGGCCTTTCTATTTCGCTCTTCTGTGACTTCTAGCCTATGAATAGGCTCCGTGAAAGCGAGCCGCACGAAGCCTGGGAGAGAAGGGAGAGAGGGCCCCTTTCTCTCTCTCCCAGCCTTCACCCCATCGCGGAGCCTATTCATAGTGACGTCTGGCTCTGTTCGGTCCATTTTATCCAACCACACATTTGACACACATGCTGAGCCCTTTTGCAGTTCATTATTGGGGTACCCAGTCTTCTCTCATTTTGATAGAGCATGGAGATTAAAATATCGGATGAGGGTTTTAAATCGAATTTATCGTTAACGTTAAATTCAGCTTATAGAATCTCAAGATCTGGTCCAAAATTAAATGTGTCGCCCAGCAAATCTACAAAAGGCGGACCTTCGATGTTATCTTCGTTGATTCAGGCTTCATTTCCAGTTAGCGAATTATAGCTTTTAATTCACTTTCTTTTCAGCCATCCGCGGTCCACGGACGCACCTGTCGCACCCCTCGCCCTACGGGCCCGATTATTTTAGTGTGGTTAGCCAAAGCAAGAGATTTTGCCTTAGGGGTAGGGTTATCAAATGCAATACGCCAAAGAAAAAAATAACAAAACCAACAAAGTTGCTGCACTATCCTCAACGGCGACAACTCAGAGAACGAAGTCTTGACCTATATTATCAATTGAGAGGTCTTGTGAGAGTTGAGTCATGCACGTGGCAAACATGTAGCGGGTTTGCGTGGCGAATTCAAATTCAAAGTTTGTGCTTGTTTTATGTAATTGTTCATGCATTATTACATTTACATGTATCTAAAACTATTATAGCAACAACCTGTAGTTTGTTTATAATTCACGGAAATCATCCTCACTTCACTATTCGCATCTTATATTTTTCGCGTGACAACTTGTTATATAAATAAACAGCCAGGAAATACTTGCAATTAAAAGACTAAAGACTAGTAACCAAGTACCCAGGTGTTCTCCTCCCGCTTACTCGATTTGGCACGAAATGACTTAATGAGATAGGAAGAGCCGGCACACAAACCCGTTCCCAGGCTCCCGGGTGAACGTACTACCCCTCTCCAGAGAGAGAAAGAGAATGTCTAGAAACTAAGCTGAAGGAATTACCAGGTTTAAGTTTTCATTTAAATCAAATTGCTTTTCATGAAAAAGAAATGTGACTCTTTCAATCTTTCGGTTCCTATTAACGAATTTGTGTATGCATTCGCAATGTTTAACGCCTGAGAAAAATAATTAACTTTCACACGAGATTAATTTCACACGAGATTAATTTCACACGAGATTTATTTCACACACGTAATTTTTAATTAAATATTAAGAGGCCCTGACTGGAAATATGGAGAATCGCTGGCCAGGCTGGGAAAATCGAAAATCCTGATAATTGGCCTGAATGACACTTATGGAGAACTATCTTCGAAAATAATACTTAAAGTTTCTGGAAATTTATACTTTTCGAGAAAATCGAGAAAAACGAAAATACGGGTTTTGCCTAATTAATTATGCAAAAATCACACTGAAAATTGGCCAAGTTCAGTACGCTTGTATTCAAACATTTTGCATTATCAGAAAACAAGATTGATTTTTCATAATAGCATACCTCTTCTACTTTCTAGCAATTGGAAATGTTTTGGTTCTGGAGCGACTAGGAAGGTTGCAGTGTTCTTTAAAGTAACAACATTTCAAGCACTTTATGGGAAGGGAAAAATTGCTTAATTTCAAAGGTAAAAAACGCATCTTGGTATGTCCGATATGAAATCCAAATTACCATTGTGATACAGTTTGGCCTTGGTACTTTCATAATATGAAATAAAAAATTTGGGCAATCAAGGCACGCGCTGGCAAAAGCGAAAGTTTGCGACGCTCTAACCCGTCAAATTAGCATAATGCAAATTTATAAACTGAAGTATTCGGATTGATCTGGCATTGATCTGACATTTCTGTATTTTCAGTTTTTAAGCGAAAAATAACTCACCTGTGCTTCATTTACCCGCCTAATTGTCGTCACAGTAAAACTCTCTTGTGGTCGAAAAAATTCAAATGGTGTGTCAACAAAATGTATTGCAATGGACAAATATGGACAGCTAACCTGAAAATTAAAGTCACTGACATACAGAGTTCAAAGTCAATAAAATTCACAGAGTTCACAGACTAAACTTATTTTTTACTTTTACTACGCTGTGACATACTTCAAACAAGTAACAGCTAATTTCACTGAACGACACACCCAGGGGGTACTGGGTTACGCTAAAACAATTAGACAGCTCGCTCTCGATTTCTATCGACTTTGATAGTTGGCTCGGGGCTTCGCCCCTCACTATCAGCCGATACAAACCTCGAGCTTACCGTCTAAATGTTAATTAGTGACTAGGAGGTGCGAATGAGGCTACATTTTTAGATCCCAAAAGTCCAGTTTGACCCCCAAAAAGTCCAATGGCACAGAATTTAACCGCATAAGAAAAATAAAGTAAAAAAAAAAACATCAAGATAGTTCGAGATAGTCTTGCGTCCACCTTTAATTTATACGGAATAAACGTCTCCTTAACATTTGCCGGTAGTTTTAGGTTGTAAATGAAATTGTTACAGTTGATTGATATTATATTGAGAACGCTAGGGTACACCTTTTATTAACTCTAAAAAAGTTCCTGCCAAAATTGTTCTACCCAAAAAAATCCGACGGAAAAGTTCGAACCCCCAAAAGGCCTTCGAACCACCCCGTCACTAATATACTTGGGGTACCCCAAAGCGGGGCTCTGGCGGATGATTACATATATGCGCACCCATACGGCTGGATATTTTTCTCCATGACAATTTCATGCAATTTAGCAGCCCTAATATTTTATCTGTAAACAGGGAATGAGAAAACCCTAGTCAGGTAAGTTGCAGACAATATTCACGTGACTCCGGTCACGCAATTGTCAGCCAACGTATCGACGATTTGATTTCGATTACATAATTGGCCGCGGTTCAGTTTCATACCATCAAAGTATAAACCAACAAACAACAGCGAAGTAAGATTGATTAATATCATCTTTTAAATTATTTCTTGTGTGTTTATTTCTTGCGCTTTTGCCAGCGCGTGCCTTGATTGCCCAGATTTTTTATTTCATATTATGAAAGTACTAAGACCAAACTGTATCACGATGGTAATTTGGATTTCATATCGGACATACCAAGATGCGTTTTTTACCTTTGAAATTAAGCAATTTTTCCCTTCCCATAAAGTGCTTGAAATGTCGTTACTTTAAAGAACACTGCAACCTTCCTAGTCGCTCCAGAACCAAAACATTTCCAATTGCTAGAAAGTAGAAGAGGTATGCTATTATTAAAAATCAATCTCGTTTTCTGATAATGCGAAATGTTTGAATACAAGCGTACTGAACTTGGCCAATTTTCAGAGGGATTTTGCATAATTAATTAGGCAAAACCCGTATTTTCGTTTTTCTCGATTTTCTCGAAAAGTATAAATTTCCAGAAACTTTAAGTATTATTTTCGAAGATAGTTCCCCATAAGTGTCATTCAGGCCAATTATCAGGATTTTCGATTTCCCAGCCTGGCCAGCGATTCTCCATATTTCCAGTCAGGGCCTCTTAAATATGTAACTTCAGAAACTACGAATCTTGGCAAATATTTGCCAAATAAAAATGTTTACATTAAAATAACCGTCACACATATGTTACAAGAAGGTTTTTAGGTCTCCTTGCAGGGGGATTAGTCAAGTAGACGAGAGCCAAATACTTCTTCTTTTGGATCAGCTGTTTATTCGTGAGCTCCTCTCTCTGCCGTAGCCGGCAACTATCTCCTACAACTCTCAGCAAAACTGACGATTATATTCGCTCGCATCACGTCCGCGCACTGAGCTCTGATTGGTCAATAAGCACATTCTTTCAGAAATAAGCGGAAGGGCTTCCAAACAACGGCGTCTTTGATACTCAAAGACGTGCTTCGAACTTAGAGTAGAAACTTAGTAGATAGCGTTTGGAACCGAAAGTGTAAGGTTCGCTCATCTAACAGTACTTTTAAAACTGTAGATTTTGGTACCAATCATTGCACAGGCGGGACAGAATGCGTCTAACCTTAAACGAACGTGATCCTAATTTTATCAGCAAAACAGCTAAAACAATGCTATATCTTTTGCGTAGCTAAGCGTGCCTTAGTTAGAGTGTTCCATTGTTCGTTGACGGAAACCACAGTTCCCGTAGTCCTTCAAATCCTACGTACACGTACTTACTCTAAGACAGCTTACTTTTTAAGCGAATACACTAAAAGTTACTTAAATAATCACACAAACTATTATTATTATCTAGAAGAACTATAAATCATTGTCGTTCTAACAACATAACCGAACTGTAGAAATCCTTTCGGCATATCTAAATCAATCAGGTATTGACATAAATGTACAAAAGGTATTTACGGAAAATGAACGAAAAGTAAATTAAACTAGGCCAGATTTGAATTGTGGTTTCTTGGCAGGAACTAATTACGTTGGTGACCAAGCGTCGACCAACGTAATGCTTCGGTACCAAAGGACTGTAATTTCCTGGCTTTACAAATTGACCGTGAGAATGTTTTGCTAAAACAGTTGGCTACGTGAGCGAATTAGAGTGACAAGGAGGCTTTGTTTGTGGGTAACACAAACTCTAAATTGATATTCAATCACACTTTAAATTAATTCATAAAACACTCGAACTTGTAAAGTTATAAAAATACCCTCCAACACATATGTAAATACAGTGGATTGGGCTGTCATTTCTCTCATCACAAGAAAACTAATAACTAAATATTAAGTAAACTAACCTCAATTTCCAAAGTTTTCAGTATTGATTTCCTTGAAGACTAATCCTTTTAAAATAGCAAAGCGTCTAGCCCAAATACAGTGGTAAACAACTCCATCTTCCGTTCATCCGTATTCCTATTTCCCATCGTAATCATTCAATTGCGAGACTGCATCTTATGTTTTAGTATCGACTTGTTAATTTTTCACGGCATTTCCGAGAATCCACCTTACTGATTGAAATCACTTGAGTCCCTAACCCATTCCGTTTAATCGGCTCATGGGTTACGTGTATGCGCATTCCGCTCTGAGTAAAAGTTGCAGTAGCCATGAGCACGCGTCGCGGGCCTATTTTTTAAATCGTGACAGTTCTAAATACATTTTCTTCTTGATTTATATAGTTTTCAACAGTTTGGAGCGTGAAAAAGTTACTAATGTCAATAACTTTCAACCTCTCAGGGTTCTCATCAGGACATGATAATGAATATTATATTCTAAATACAGTTCTAAATACAAACACGGTTTATTTTGGTTTAAATTAGATTAGTAAGATGAACAGAATTGATGTATATCCTGCTTAAAAGTTCATTTATTTGTCATAAACGCACGACTGGCCACACGCGGCATTTAGAATAAATATTAATTGCATCAAGAGAGAAACTGACCAGAAACAAGATAAGCAAAATCCCTGTTCGGAGAAAGACAGTAGCGAGCGAAACGTACCCATAATTCGGTGTTATTTTCTAACGCTTGTAACGAATTTAATGGCATTTTCGATTGGAATATCAAGTTCAACCATCACGCTAACACCTAACAATTTTTTAAAAAAATCTGTAAGAGCATTTTAGCAATATCTCGCTAAATGTAAATTAGGCGCTTCGATCGTGTTCTGAGGTGCCTAAGCGCAGTTCTTCAAAATTGAATATTTTGAAATCGTAACCATCCGAGGTGATCCCTTACAAAGTCTTTAAGATCATTAAAAATCCTTCAACAGAGGGGAGGTACATATAGCTTTAATTTAATGAAATATTTTGAAGTAAATTCTGGGACATACACAAACACGACCGCAAAAAGTTCAGTGCAGTTTTAATCAAAAAAGTCCTGTCCGTCACTTGTGAACTCATGCACGCGAGAGTGGTGCAATTAGTGCTATAATCGACGGTCACTGGTATTTGAACTAAAGCTTTTTAATTTTGCATTTATTTTCAGGACAGACCACAAATGCATTATTTGACCAGATGGTGAGTAATATTGATTAAAGCGGAGTTTTTCCTTGAAATTGAAGTAAAAACCATTGCGTTATTGCGACTCATTACATTGTATCTGTCAACCTTTAGGGACTGCATGGTTATCTTGGCTGTGATCTTTCTGAGCCAACAGCCCACCATCGTCGAAATGCTACGGGACAACAACCAGTAGTACCGGTAAATGTCCAATTTCGTCGTTTTGTCTTTACCATTTATCAGACACGTATTCGAGCACGTATTTTGATCGTTGGCGCGAAATTGCCGGCCGGAAATTGAACTTCCGCTAGCGCGCGCTTCGCGCTCACACCGAGAATCGAAAGAAAGAAGGGTTGTATTCTACTTGTGTCACTTTTCGGCCTCGATGCAAACTTGCGTGTAACATTTCATCAGAAATTCACGTCGTACAAATGTTTTTTTTTTAATAGGGTTGCAGACACAGAGTGCCACAATGAAACTTCCGAGAAAGAAGAAGAGAATTTGTGCAAGGGAATCGAGGGGTCTACACAGTTTATGTAAATACACTTTTCCGTAGAGTAGCAGTGACAGAGATTACCACGGAGCGAATCTTGACGTGAGAGATGTAAACTTGAGAAATGTTGTAAAAGTGAATTGTAAGGGAGCGAGGGGGGTATTCAGTAAGATGTAAACTTGAAATGTTGTAAAAGTGAATAAATTTTATGGCTTTATAATGTCTCCACTCATCTTAATGAAAATATTAATCCTAAGATTAGAAGGGTGACTGTGTTGCTACTGAGCTGAGAATATCAAGTTGGTCATAACTTTATTGCATTTGGTGGCTTCTAAAGAAGCCGTTTTTATATAGCAGCTTTCGGCTCACTGCATATTTCCGGTGAAAATAACTCTTCGTGAACTTTACTTGCACTCTCTCCACCGGACGGGAAGCTGTCTTGCGGCCTTGTTCATCCAGGAAGGCAAGCGACTTGCCAAGAAACAACTTCAAGTGGACAGGAGCACGACAACCACCGCCAGTTACTGTCAAACATTTCTTCACACTAGAACCAAGGCCTGCTGTGATCAGCTCCTCTTCACTGGCGAGGTACGGAGTCCCTCGGAGGTCTGACGGCAAACCAGGAAAGATCGCTCGCAGTACATCATGCCGCATCGTGATGGTTTCGTTGCAGGCCATGGGCGCTTTTAAACCCTTCTCGAATAGAAGAGCGAGTCTCTCTCTGCATTCATCGGCGCGAAGTGGATCCACAGATCTGCTCTCGAAGGCGGCGACGAGGTCGTCGGGTAAATGTTCGGCTGGTTCCCATGTATTTTCAGTCGGGGAGTAGTTCTGCCATTGGATGAAGTACTCCGCTTTGCCTCCTGTAACTCGTTTTGCGACAATACGCTCGACTTCGTAAACGCCCAGAACAGTGGGCTTCACCTTCGGTCGGTATTTCGAGCTACAGCCACGATCGCAAACTTCATTCAATAATGATGCGTAAAAGCCGGGTTGATGTCTCGCGCGCTTCGACATGTTGTCTCGAGATTAGTTTTTAGCAACTGAATGCATTGAAATAAAACTTAACCTTTTATATGCTTTGATCAATCAAAAACGGATCCAAATTTGAATCATTATCTCAGCATGGCTGAGGTTCCCTCAGGCGGGCGCTTGTTTTTTAGTTCTTTTTTTGTTTGTTTGGTTTGTTCGGACTTCAAAGAGAACTATATCGAATTTATTTCACTTTTCCTCTTTGTCCTGCAAAATCCATATTATGTTTTGAAAAATCTGTAGATCTAATTACGTTAACCGAACGAGTAAAATAGCGCGAGTGTGAAACCTAGTGAGTGACCCGCGCGTCGCGCTGGCTCTTTGATCAACTCTTTTAAAACCGTGTGAAAACGAACGAGTGAGCAGCGCATCGCGCTCGTTTATTTGAACCTGCGATCAGACCATGCAATTATTTAGCGCTCCTTATTCTTTTTACGGTCTTTACGGGGTTGCGCGAAAACCTCTTTATAAGACGAAGAGTAAATTAGAACGCCGAAAAATTCACCGGCCCGCAGGTTAGCTCGCTATTTGAACACCACTTTTAAAACCGGCTGTTCTTACATGAAACTATTTCAGATAATTCAGATAGCGTTTTATAAAACCATCGGGAGTCTATCAGTTTATTCAGTCGTAAGAGCGCGGCTCGCCTTTAATTAGAGCGCTATTGTTTAACTTTATCACACCTTGGGATTTACTTCACGCATTCAACCGTTTGATTGACAGCAGCTGAAATCTGCGAAGAGACTCAAGTATTCCCAAAGCTAAACATGTTAACCAATCACAGTCGATTAGTTCTAGATATGCAAATTATTATGCCGCTCGTTGGAAAACTGGCGCTGTAAGTACATGTCGCGAAAAACAATGGCATTCTGGGCGATGACCTATTGTTTGGTAATCGTACAAAGTTTCGTTAGGTTAGGTTCTACCTGAGTCGCGAAAACGGAAGTTTAAAACTGGAAAATTTAGATACGTTTGTATGACTGGGGGTATACGCCATACCCCCAGTCATACAATTCTTTAAATTTTCCAGATTTAATGTTTCGTTTTTTTTTTAATTTCATTGTCGAATCCATGCCTGATAAAAAGTTACGTTTTTTCACCCATTTCATTTCTTGCTACAACGACCTGAGTGAAGTTGATATTCTTGACGGTGAATCCGCGTCTAGTGCAAAGAAACAGCCCTCGCACACGGTGTAATAACAACGCTGAAAGGCATTAGAGCAAGATAGTTCACAGGATGAATTGACAAACAACATTTAACAGGGGGAGAGAGGGACACAAATGTTTCTACCTGCTCGCGATTTGCGAAAAGTGTATGATATTCCCTTGTCTCAACTAGTTTTGTCCACGATTGAAGCATTGCATTTCAAATTATTTTGACATATCTAAGAACTAGCCTGTGTACGCGCTTCATTTCAGCTGCAGAACCTGCTACGCAGGCTACAAGAACTGACTCACAGGACGTGTACGTTACAAGTTATTATTTGAATGCCATGCATTTCTGAGAATTTGCTTGCCAATATCTTCCAGTTAATTGATGATATTCTTTATTCTCGACCTTCACCTTCACCTATCTGCTTCGTGACTACTGTCACATAAGGCCTTCACAAAGCTTCTCCGTTTTTCTCTGTTAGCTGCTGCAGCCCGCATCTCTTTCCAGGATTTGTAGCCCGCCTCGTCATCCAGGATCATTTTATTAATTTTATTTGTTATTCAAACAGTCTGATGAAAAATAATTGATTAATTGTAAACTGATGAGCCATGGCCACTGGCAGGTCAGGTAGTAGAACGAGAAGAACGAAACTTTTGTTCTCGTACTGAAAAGTTAGCATTTACATGTTCCTCGTTACCAGTCCTCCTTGTCCTCATTCTTCATTCTTCTTGCTTCCCCAAAGGAGTAATCAGAGGCAGGACGAAGGCTTATTCAAGATCATTGCAAAGTTAATTAGTCGAGGTGAGCAAATTTTAGAAGAGTGTTTCCTAAATGGGTGAGACTTTATTTAATTTGCAGGCGCTTACGTCAATTCGCAATCTGAATAATTACCCCATCTGACGAACGCAGCCATTTTTGTCTCTCGCGTATCTACAAACCCAGCGGGTGTCAAAATTGGGACTAAACAGAAATCAAAACTAATACAACAATAATTGACGGCCAGTATTAGTTAAAGCTTCGGCCAAGTTACAATTACAACTTACTGGTGTAGTTTAAATGGAGTGTTTCACGGTTCGGCGCATGAGTCAGGCTAATCAACTTTATCCGTCTAAAAAAAAACTCACCCGCATGTACTTCTCGATACTTCAGTAATCAATTAGTCCAAGCAAAACGACGAATGACCAAAATTGCCCCAAAAAAATTCAATGGATTACACCGAGAATGTCGACATTGAATATCAGAATAAATTACCAGAATAAAGTGTTGGCCTGAAGGATTTATTCTGTTAATTTATTCTGGTATACAAATGTCGACATTCTCGGTATAATCCGTTGGAAATTTTTGTGAATTTTGATCATTCGTCTCATAGTATGTGAGTACTAAAGTATCGAGAAGTACATTTGAGTGTGATTTTTAGACGGATAAAGTTCATAAGCCGGCCACACGAGCCGAACCGTGATTTACGGTTTGAATATCGATACGATGTCATTGCGTTCGTGTTTGTGAAAGACGGAAGTAGACACTTGATACAGTCGCCCACAAAGATGGGGTAAACCCCTCCATTGAACTCGTCACATCACTGTCTGATGAACTGCTGCAAAGATCAAGAATACAAGGATACAAATTTGTTTTCCAAAATAACTGGTTTCATTAGCTGAAACTACGGAGAGCAAATGAATAACGAGTGAACAGCTTCCTGATGAAAACGACACCAAGAGTTCGAAAACCAAACGTTCGATTTTGTTCAATGTGCAATTTTTTTGCGATTTCGAATTCGTTCGATGACCGAATTTAATCGAACGATTAAGTGAGTTGTTACGTCGGGAATGAACAAGCAAATTAATTAATAACTTCAGCGACTATGTGCTTAATGCACGTTCTTCCGTTCCACTTTTTAACCCCGATCTAAAACAATGAAACCATTGTTTGCTTTTACAAAGTCATAACTACGTAGCTATCAATAGCCGGATAATGGTCAAACCTCGGTTGCTGAAGAGCTAAACTGCTCAGTTGTGTCAAATTCAACAACAAATTTTTACGTGGAAATAAAAATGTCTATCAAATGCTCTGTGGATTTGTGGTCCTCAAACCGCAAATAATTAATGATTCCTTTTAATGATATGTTGATTGTTTAGAAGTTACTGCTATGGTAACTGTGTCAAATCGTTTGATGCAGTGTCACTTAAAAAAAAAAGAGAATTGACGGCTTTTTTGATTATAACATAAGTCACGGTTGACCACGTGGCAAAAGGCACGAAAAGATTAAGTAGAATTAACATGTTTTCATTTCACTGAGCTTACTGATCGTTACTAGTAAATATTAATGCCATGGAGGAAGAATTCAGACATCACTCAGTAATACTTAATGACTCGTCAGACTCGTGCGCCCTCAATAAGGAAAGAAAATAGGTCCGCAAAGAGTACTTGTGTAGCTTACTGGTCTCAATTGTCTGTGAAAAACAGGGGGGGGGGGGGGGGGGGGGGAGAAACTTCTTATAAATGGTTTGCATAATTACGGACATAGCGGTGCCGGGTAACCAAGCGTGCGCAGTAGCACTCAACTAGTTTGCTAAGAGGATTGTCCCACGGGAACTTATTGGGAATAAAAAAGCTTTTCAGGCATGAAATTCACACCTAAAATTAGTATGCATGATAACAAAAATGTGGTTTTCCTTGGTTGTTTTCGCTCGAAAAGGAAGACGTGTTTTTTTCGTCTTTGTCTGATTTCGCTTCGCCTCGTCTATTACGATAACCATTTTCATCCGACTTCGGCGCTTCCCGTTCTAGTAGTAGCACTACTGACCGTATCCGAAAGACTCGCTGGATCCTCTCGCTGTAGCATGTATAAGGCTGTCCATAATATGCTCGGCAACTTTTGGGCAACTTTTCCGATTTCGAGGAACTTTTTTTATTTGGAGCAACTTTTTTTATTTCGAGCAACTTTTTTTCTTTTGAGCAACTTCTCATTCTTTTACATATTAAAACAAATTAATAAACAGACCTGGGCCATAATACACTTTGCAACAGCATGCAGTAGAGCTGTAGAGGCGTAGAGAACATAGGGAGACAAAGGAAGTAGGGGTTTGTGGAACAGTGGTCTACCTGTGGTTATTTGAGAAGCCGATTCATGATCATGTGGTCAGCGGACTGAGCAGATAATTTTTTAATTTTGTTTTTAATTTTGTTTTTAATTTTTTAATTTTTTAATTTTTTAATTTTTTAAATAGGTACTAGTGAGCAGCACACATTTTTTTTTTTAATCTGCACGTATTTCTTGTGGGTGTTTTTGTTGTTCACACCCTAAATGGAACGTCATTTGTGCTGTAAAGTTTAGGTATAAAATAAGTTCCCCTAACTATCTTGTATAATCCCTGACGAAGTGTGTAGTAATCACACGAAACCGGTAGGATAATGAAACAAATTAACAAGATTCGTTGCTGTGTGCTGCTCACTAGTACCTATTTAAAAAATAGCATCTTATTATCATAAATATGAAAAAAAAAACATTGTAGCAACCTGAAGATTTTTTTAGCAACTTTTGAGCAACTTTTGATTTTGGAGCAACTTTTGAGCATCTTTTAGATTTTTGGAGCAACTTTTGAGCAACTTTCTGGGATATTTTGAGCATCTTTTTAAACATTTTGGAGCATATTATGGACAGCCCTAAGCATGTAGACTGACCTGTACATGCAGCTCAGACGAATTTTTCGCTTGTTCATGCCAAAAATCCGCCAGCGCTGTGCTTGCAGGCTACACGCGTACAGCTCTATGCTGCGAGCTTGAAAAAGTTTCCCGGGTCATAGAAAACAATGATTTTTTTGTTGACGTCATTCTTAGCAACGGCTTGATCGACACAGGATTCGCACTGTTGGACTGCATCCTCGGAGACCCAGGGGTAGTTAGTCGGGCGCGAAGAAAGTTTATAATCGGCAAAAATCGGAGCGGCGAAAGTTCGAAGTAGCTGTGAATTAACCCCTGGGAAGCGGCTCTTATCGCACTTCTTCCAGAAACATTTGAATACACGGTCTCTGATTGGGCAGAAAAGTTCTGGCATTGTATTTTTCTGCTCAATCGACGAGCTTTATCTATTGCGCCACTTCCGTGCCTTCTTACACGATGTTGTAAATTGTACCGATTTATTTCTGCTTTTTCTACTTTCAAATTTCCCGCGCGCCGCCATGTTTGTTTTCGCAAAGTTTGATGGGAGATTATGGCGTCATTGCGTTGTCGTGCGTTGCATTTTGGCTTTCAGTTTGGACTCTATCATGTCGTTGTCGCGTTAATTGTTCTACGTTGTATCAGCCTTGCTTACTTTATTTGTATTTCTATTTTTGGCTGATTAAATCTGTCACAGATCCTACGTAGACATTTTTTTTCACAGTTTTCACAGGCCGGGCCACTTTATTCACTTTTAGTTTTCAATACGTGACTATGTCACCTGGTGCCCATGCGCGGTAGGGTCCACTAAAGCTAATTTGCTAATCGGATTAGCTGTGTTACTATTTATGACCAGTGACGTAACACTGTCGGGTAATCCCAAGCCAGTCAGTATTACATTTTGGAGTGCGTTCTGTAGCTAATGGTGATGGGTCGTGGGTGCAAGTCGTGCAACCTCGATTCCAGGATCTCTCTCCTTTTCCTCCCTTGTCGTTGAGTAGAGAGACCCTGGTTGCGGCTGGTCACGTGACCACCCAAATTCTGGGTGGTAAAAAAATATATTCGGAGGGAGTGGTGGTAGAGTGTTAGAGTTGTTGCTGTGACAAATCTACCATGCGAGGGTGAGAGCGTTGACTCTGAGTCCAAACTCGCAGATGCAGGTCTTCAAACAACTCGCAAAGCAAGCACCAAAAAAGTTTGTACATAAGCTTTACTTGCGGTTATTCAAGCTTCTACAGGCTTTGCCAGGCCGTTTGCGAAGATCACTGCGATAATCAGTTTTCTTGGAAACCGCTTGCGTAATTCTCAGAACTACACAACTACGTCGGACGTTTTACAACGGAATTTTGTCCATAGAAGAAAGCCGATCATTTTGGTATGTGAACAGCTTTAAGGTAATGAGTTTAAGTGATCGTTAAATTGTATTCACTGCAAAAACTGCCGATGGAAAAATATTCCTTCGTACAGTCCGTTTGACATTCGTGCCGTACAAGGTTGTTGATTTTCAAGGAACCGCCGGCGGGCGGCTTCGAGCGGTTGTTGTTGTAGATTTTTTGACACAAGAAAACTATATATTACGGTCAAACTAACGACAGAATCAGTTAGAGAAAATAGTAAGCTACTCTTTTATCCTAAAATTTGGACTATTTCACTCCTGATTTCGCTCCAAATGAATTTGTAAATAAATGCCGTTGTGTTTTAATTTACCGGAGTTCACAGGGTCAGTGAACGAGCTCGCCAAGCTTATTGTTGTTTTTCAAACTTGGTTTGAGACCAAGGTGTGTGGTTTACAACCTCGTTTAGCTTTACGATCATGAACCTGTCTACTTATATTTTCTACTTAGAATTTGTGTTCGCAAAGCGAATTCAGTTCCATTCTTGTAATATAATATTCGCGCCGCTGCTTTTGTGGCTCGAAAATATCCGTCACGTATACATGTTCATGTCATGAATTCGAAGTTGTACAGAATAAAAACAAACGTTCCATACAAATAGCCCGTTTCACTTTTAACATATAAACCAGCAGAAAGCAAGGCTGTTCCATTTTGAACCAAGCTCGATTTGCCCCTTCGATCCCCTTGTTAGTAATTATTGTTCACCTTGACAAAACGGCCTCAAAGACCCACCCTCCCTGCGGCATTGTTGTGTTGGCCCGCCACTTGTACTTAGGCCTCCTCGGAGGGAAACTACATCCGGGCTCCCCAGATTCGGTTAGTTGTTGTTGTAGCTAAAACCTCGTGCTCGAGAGCGAATAAAGGCTGTGTGTTTACCGAGCTCTTGCGTCGTCTGTGCCGGCCGACATGGTGTCGGAATAGTGGGATCGACTCAACAAATCGACAAGAGGATCAACAAAAGAAATATCCGCGAAAACGAAACGTACATCGAGCGAAACAGTCGCAACCAACTCGTCAAACAATGATGGCGAGCCTCAAACGACCCGAATTGAAACTCGGCGGAAATATGCCAGAAAACTTCAAGAACTTTGAACTAAGATTTCACGACTACTGCATCCAAGCAGACTACAGAAATTTGGCCAAAAATCCTGAGACCGTAGAGAGCAGATTATTACAAGAAACCTCTGCTGGAAATATCGGCGCTACGATCCGCCATGCCGAACGAAGCCTTGCAGGTGATCCGTTACACCATTGAACCCCAGATACCAGCGGATGATCGGGAAAACCATGGATCTGGATGGATAAACTACGACTCTATCGGAAGTTCGCTCTTAGCAGACAGATTTAAATTCTGGAACACTCAGCAAAGCCCACATGAATCCGTTCAAGAGTGGGAAGTAAAGGTCAGACAGGCTGGCAGCCTGTGCTCGTACAATGCACTGACGGACGAAATGTGCCGCGACAAATTCGTTTTTGGCCTACACGATGGTAAAATGAGAGCTGAGCTGCTAAAAACGCATTTAAAATCGGATGGAACTCCCAAGAATATGCAAGATGTAGTGCCGAAGCCAAGGCCCTTGAGTCAGCCAAAAGTGCCAACAAGCTCATCACAGAAGCCACAAAAGGAATAGAGGAACAGATAAACTGGATGAGCCACAAGCAAATGAAGCTAAAGAGGGAACCTGGAACCTGCCACTGGTGCGGAGACCGACGTGGGCCTCACCCTTGGAAAACATGCCCTGCAAATGGTAAAACATGCACAAAGTGTGGAATCAACGATCACTTCTCCAGAGTCTGTCTTGAGACAGGTACTCCCCAACAAACACAACAAAGAAGAACTACCCCATGGCAAACTCAAGGCAGGGTCGTGGCAATAGACCCCCCGCGGCCGGTCCCAATATGGAGCTTCCCGTGAACAAAACGTACACCTCCTACACACTGCAAATGATCACCACCCTGTGGAATACTACACTGATGACTACCAGGAAGAACAATGCTACTCCCTGGAAACACAGCAGATACACAGTGTAAATGCACACCCAGCAAGGAAAAAGTATTTTGTCACCCTGCCAATGTCCGCCACTGGAAGCAAATTTACCCCAATGACATTCCAGATAGACACAGCCGCCACCTGCAATACCCTGTCTGATGATGCACTTCTCAGGCTGATGCCAAACATGAAGCTAACAAAGTCACCTTACCTACTTCACCCATACGGTGATGCCCAGTCACTAAAACCACTGGGGCAGATTGACCTCCTGTGGCGAACGAAATAAGACATTTGAATCGCTCACATTCCAGATACTCCCCAGAGCAATCATGATGAATAAACCAGCCCTACTTTCTGGATCAGACTGTGAGAAACTGGGCCTCATTAAAATCACAGCAGACGAAATATTCTCTCTAACTTCGGCAGTAAAAGACTCCACAGGACAGAGAGCCCCTACATACCGACCCATCACGTCACAAAGAAGCCCTGACACAGTAGGCCCAATGACCAAAACCAACAGTACACCCAAAGGAGAAACAGGCAGCGAGCTTGAACAACCCAGTAACAACGAGCCGTGCATGGACAAATCAACCCCTTCACCCTCAAAACCAATCAAGATTCCTGCCAAAAGATGCCTACCTCCACCTGGAGAACTTACTAAAGAACACATTCTACAACAGTATGCAGATAATTTCGAAGGCCTTGGCTGCCTAGGACCGCCAGTTCACTTCAAAGTAAAGAATGATGTCTCACCAGTACAAATGCCAATCCATCGCGTCCCTGTGTCCAAACGGATGAAGGAAAAGGAAGCCCTTGACAGATACGTCACAGCTGGCATCATAAAGAAAGTAGAGGAACCCACTTCGTGGTGCTCCAATGAGGTCATAAGAGAGACACCAAAGAAAACAAGAATCTGCATCGACCCCAGCCAAACAGTCAACAAAGCGATTCTCAGACCAATATATCAAATGCCCACGCTGACTGAACAACTCCACAAACTCTGCCACGCCAAATGTTTCTCACTAGTCGATGTCAGAGAAGGGTTTCTACACGTACCCCTCGATGAAGAATCATCACTCATGACCACAATGCACACATCCTACGGCAGATACCGATGGCTACGCCTCCCATTTGGTATATCAAGCGCTCCAGAGGAATTCCAGAAGAGATTGATGTCAGCTTTAGAGAGTCTTGATGGGGTACTGTGCATCGCTGATGATATACTTCTTTTTGGAGAAGGAACAAACTACCAAGACGCCGAGAAAGACCATGACCGCCGCTTCGTTGCCCTGATGGAACGCTGCTCAAAGAAGAACATAAAACTAAACCAAAGCAAATTACAGTTCAAACTAAAAGAAGTCAAATTCATGGGCAACATCATAACTGACCAAGGAATGCAGGCAGACCCAGACAAGATATCAGCAATCTCGGCGATGGCCTCACCTCGAAACAAAGCAGGAGTACAGAGATTCGTAGGAATGGCCAACTACCTCTCACCTTACTGCCCCAACCTCAGCACCACCATCCGGCCTCTCACACAACTCACCAGATCAGATACCCCCTTCATGTGGGCCCAAGCACAAGATGATTCATTCAAGAAAGCCAAACACCTCATTGCCACCGCACCAGTGCTCCAATACTATGACTTAGACAAACCAGTGACACTGCAAGTGGATGCAAGTGAAGAAGGCCTGGGCGGTGCCCTTCTCCAGCCCAACAACGACGGACATCTCCAACCTGTCGCGTACACCTCAAACAGCCTCAACGCCACCGAACAGCGATACTCGCAAATCGAGAAAGAGTGCTTGGCCATTTGCAATGCATTTGGAAAATTTGACCATTGGCTTTATGGCAAATCAGACATAGAAGTTCACACAGACCACCAGCCACTCGAGACCATCTGCAAAAAGCCCCTGCACAAAGCACCAGCAAGGCTACAGAAAATGCTAATGACACTCCAGAGATACCGCTTCACTATCAAATACAAGAAAGGAACCTCACTCCATCTGGCCGACACTCTCTCAAGAGCCGCACTGCCCACCCCAATACATGCCAGGGTCACAGGATTCGAAGTCTTCAGAACTGATCTCACAGAGGAATCCAAGACACGCAACCCACGCCTGACAGGAAACACTGAATCTCGCATACGCGAAGAAACCAAAACAGATGAACACCTCTCCAAGCTAATGACCACAATCCTCCAAGGCTGGCCGGATGACAGAAACCAGGTACCGCAACCCTTACAGGCCTACTGGAACTACCGAGACGAGCTAACAACTCAAAATGACCTTATCTATAGAGGTGCACAAGTGATGATCCCGCAATCCATGCACGCAGAGATGCTGCACAAAATCCATGCTAATCACTTTGGTCCTGAGTCAAATATCCGCATGGCACGAGAAGTTCTATTTTGGCCAGGAATGAGACAAGCAATTTTTGATATGTGCAACAACTGTGGTACCTGTGCTCAGTACGGCTCAAAGGCAACAAAAGAGCCCATGCGATCTCTCCCGATACCAACACTACCATGGCAGATTGTAAGCCAAGACATCTTTACGCATAAACAGAAAGCCCACCTTGTCACCGTCTGCCATTTCTCTGACTGGATCGAAGTGGATGAACTTGACGACACCTTAGCAACAACAGTCATCGACAAAACCAAAGTCCACTTTGCCAGGTTCGGCATACCACGCATGTGCCACACAGACAATGGACCGCAATTCACCAGCAAAGACTACATGGACTTCGCCTCTCAGTACGGCTTCATGCATACCACCTCGAGTCCCTACCACTCCCAAGGCAATGGCAGGGCAGAGGCAGCCGTCAAAGTAACGGAATCTATGCTCAAGAAATCAGATGACCTCCAAATCGCCCTACTAAACTATAGAAACACACCACCAAAGGGCCACACCTACTCCCCTGCCCAACGCATGGTGAACCGTCGGACACGAACAACACTCCCAACACCTGACCACCTCCTAGTGCCGACGTCAATCAACAGTGACACTGTATCACAAGAGATCAAAGCCAAACGCAGCACCAGTAAAGCTCACTATGACAAGACAGCAGGTCCCGAACACAATATAATCAACATTGGCGAATTTGTGTATGCACGACCTCCGCCCAGGCAACCCGGCAACCCATGGGCGTATGGCTGCGTAACCGACAAACACCATCCAAGATCATACACCATAAAAACGCCAAACAGTACCATTCGAAGAAATCGGGTACACATCAGGCGAGCAGCGCCTCCTACTCCGACACCAATTCGCACTCCAGCAACACCCTTGCCTAGACCAGGACACTGCCCTGTGCATCGCCACAACCACCAAGGATCAGGACTGAACACCTCTACTGATCAACCTAAACAGCAGAAACCGCCTTCTCCAGACACAAGCAACAGCGAACCGGATACCGACACCTCCATACAACACCAAAATGAAACAAGCACACCTGAAGAAGCCCAAAGCGAGTCGTCTACTCTCACATCCCCTGCCACAACTCAGGATCAAGCCCAGGATCACCAACCTGAAGTGAGAACACGGACAAGACTTATCAAACCACCGACTAGGTTCAAAGACTATGAACTCAAGTAATGCCCATCATTAACATTTGGGACATCATATAAGTGTAATAGTAATGTTATAACTGCAAAAGCAACTTGTACCCTATTGGTACCTATCATTTTTTTTTCAAAGAAAGGGGGATGTTGGCCCGCCACTTGTACTTAGGCCTCCTCGGAGAGAAACTACATCCGGGCTCCCCAGATTCGGTTAGTTGTTGTTGTAGCTAAAACCTCGTGCTCGAGAGCGAATAAAGGCTGTGTGTTTACCGAGCTCTTGCGTCGTCTGTGCCGGCCGACAGTTGTAACCGCATGGTCACGTGACCAGCCGCAACCAGGGTCTCTCTACTCAACGACAAGGGAGGAAAAGGAGAGAGAGCCTGGAATCGAGGTTGCAAGTCGTGGATCGTGGGAGTGGGTGTGGATAACAAAAATCGTGAATTTATAAAAAAGAAATAAATTGAAAATAAAATAAAGTTGGAAATTCATGAAAAATATCAACAAATTATCAAACGCTTCAGACTAGGGCTTTCCACAAGTTGCTCGAGATTTCCCAAAAAGTTGCCCGTAATTTCTCAAAAAGTTGCTCAAAAGTTGCTCAAAAAATGTCAAAAAGTTGCTTTTTGCAACGAAAGTTGCTCAAAAGTTGCTAAAAAAAGTCAAAACGTTGCTTTTTGTAACGAAAGTACCTCACAAGTTGCTCAAAAAAACAAAAATAATTATTTTGTTGTTCTCTTCCTTTATTTGGTCTGATGCAAAAATATGCAAATTGTACAACTGACAAAAGTAAGATTTCTAAGCATTTTTGTGCAATTTTGCGGCGTAACCAGCGTTGCTAAATAACTTTGTCCTCAATTAAAACCAAAAAAATGTATGCATGAGTAAAGACTACGCATCAATATTAATATTAATAAATTAATTGTCTATTAAAACATTGTGAAATATGGAAGCAAGGCCAATTTAAGCACTAAAAGCTGCTCCGATTTCTCAGAATTGGTAGAAAACTAGAAATTGCTCAGAATGCAAAAAGTTGCTCAAAACGAAAAAAGTTGCTCGAAATACAAGAAGTTGCCAAAAAGTTGCGGAGCAGACTCTTTTTTTGGAGCGCAATGTTTGACCCAAAGACCTCCGACGATTTCCGAAGATGACCCGAACCCTTCCGAAGATTTTCGAACATGTTCGGACGTGATCGGAAGGTCAGCAGATATTTCCGATAATCAACGGAAGATTGCAGAAGACTACCCTATGAATGCCAATTGTCAATCTCCTGCTTTTCACCACTAACAATTTCCGCGTAAGTTGGGGACTCATTTCCAGCATTTCTATCCGACTCCCCGTCCATTGTAACGAGTTACCGATCAGAACAATCACAATATAAGCTAAGCTAAGATGAAATACTTTGAGACGTGATCGCGAATACCAGATAGCGAACGCGTGCCACGAGGGTAATAAAAAGGAAAGGGAGGGGAGTTCGGTGAGCGCGAAGCGCGAGGGCTAGGCTACAAGGGTAACAATGGAGGTCATTTCTCCTGGGAAAACTTTGGAGTTTGTCATGATTGACATATCTGTAACAATGTTGTCATTGTGTTACAGATGTATCGCATATCGATGCCAGTAACACAGAGACTGTGAGCCCTTTAGACTTCTCAGATCCGATAAAAAGTGAAATAAAAACGAGAAATAAAAGTTCAGAAAATGTATTTCACTTGCACGATTTGAGTTGCACGATTTGAGAGAAAAGCGAGCTATGAGGCCCGGGGCGGGGGGCGGGGTACTTGACCTATATTTGGGTATAGGGGTGCCGCTGAGGGTTTGAAAACATGACCCTGTTTACCCTACGCCTGTTTAGGTTGCAATTTAGCGAATCATGTTTGACTGATAGGCAGAAAACGTCTCCGATCTAAATACTGTATAAACCATATTTTTACGACGACAATCGTGCAACCCTGTTTAGGATAGACTCGCATGAAATGATATACCCTGTTCAGGGTAGAGGGGCCAAAAACCATACCCTGTCCAGCGGAACGTCCCCGTATAGGCATAAGGGAGTACCCACCTACTCTCCACCCTCCGGGGGCTATGAGCAGGCTCAGATAAACCGGAAGCATGTTTCAAATCAACTCCCGACAAATCAAGCGCCGATTGTTCTCTCGTGCTCTACGGTCTTCAGAGAGAAAAAAGTAGAAAAAATACCAATAAGGGATTCCTTCCCGAGGATTCATTATCCAGCTGATTTTAGGATCATCTTCGGAAATTGTCCGTGGTCTTTGGGTCAAACAGTTGCGCTCCAAAATTAACGAAATTGATATTTTTCATGAATTTCCAACTTTATTTTTATTTTCAACTTATTATTTGTTATCTTTTTTTATTCTTTTTTATTGATTAATTTTTTTATTTACGATTTTTGTTACTGCCTGGCTTGGGATCACCCGACAGTGTTACGTCACTGGTCATAAATAGTAACACAGCTAATCCGATTACATGTACTGTAACACAGTGTGTACATAGCAAAATGATCTGCGTGAAATTTGTATTGTTTTGAGTGCGCTTCAATCAGAACTGAGATGCTGAGATCGAGAAGGTTGGATACCCCGTTTACACTAATGGCAATGGTTCACGAGGTGACCGTTCTTTGTAAATTTGGAACGGTAAGTTTCATTACACAGCATTACATATGTTCGTATTTAAAACGACATGTTGTTGACACTACGGATCTAAAACTGTAACTTCGCAAAAACCTTACAGAACCAAAGGTGATTTTTACGGTAGACAATTAGCAACTTAATGAAACAGTAAATCTGGTTTAAAAAAATGGAAAGCTTTGAGATATACTCTGAGAATAAATTTCGGTTGGAATAGTTTCATTTTGTTTCATGTTGACATTCGCGCGAGTGGAAAACATGACACGACACTTGACCTTTTAGTTATACCTACTCTAGAATTCATTTTTATAGGAATATATAGATGTTATTGAACTAGCTTGTTCGGTCCGTATTGGGAAAATATTGGTCGAGTTGTTTTTTTTGCAAGTTTATGGACCGAGCCGAAGGCGAGGTCCATAAACTTGCAAAAAAAGAACAAGACCAATATTTCCCAATACGGACCGAACAAGCTAGTTCAATAAAGTTTTTATTATAATGGCTTTTAAAAAATTTGCTGAGAAATTAGTGCAACCATTCTCGGCTAACGCGCGCGCGCCAAAGCTAAGCATATTCTTGCATTTTTCAGGTCACTTTGCGAAAAGTTTAACCAAAATTGTCCGCCAGACACGAGGAAAAAATGTTCTTCTTAATAGAAAACAGTTTTCTTTTGTTCAATGTTTCATAAAAGGAATTTGGCGAAATGAGTTCGTGAGCGGTCCATCTTTGCGGTCCGTATTGCAAAATTCGGACCGCTCAGGGAACCAATCAGAATGTTCCTTTTCATCGTGGACCAGTTTGCCATATAATAAAGAGCAATACAGAACTCATTAGAATATCAGATTTTGTATTCAAACAAAAACTTTATCCTACTGTAGCAAAATAAGACATATATAATCAATACATCTATTTGAAATGTGTTTTCTTGTGTTGCTTGACCATTTCAATTTTTGTAGTAAATACATGGAAAAATCCCAATGCGTTTACCTCTCTCAACGGGTGGCTTTTGAATTATCCAAGCTGGATGTTTGATATGTTACAGTACAATAACAGGGCTTTTCGCTAGTATAGCTTTTATTTCGAATTTCGATGTACCAGGGCAAGATTTTTGCCTACAAAGTTTCCTAAGTTTCAAGTGTTTACCGAAGTGCTGAAGATAGGAATCTTCGGGCTTTCAAAACGACATGTGAAAATGCATCTTCTTGTGATATTTTTATATTTCCGTGTTGCAATAAGGATACCCTACTTAGCTGCAAAATATAATTTTGATACCTTGAGCCGTCTTTCTTCCCGAGCGATTTGAATATGCACCAATTTTCCGCAAAATTGAATGGCGGCTTTCACGAGAACACGGCATTTCGCGTTTTGCCGAATTTCTTGAAAAGGAAAACTCTTTGGAAAGTTTGATTGCAATTTTCGAAAGTAGTTCACCAAAGGGTTTCTCCTGACCAAATATAAAGAAATCCGAAATTTCCGTTTGACGGCGAATTCGCGATGATTACAGTCAGCCGCTCTTAAGGGGTCAATGACCACTAAGAATGTAAACTGATTATGATTATTTAGGTGATCCACTGGCCAATCAGGTAGAAGAAAAAGATGTTCTGATAAAGTGTCATGTTCCTCTTCACCAGTCCTTCCTTCCTTCTCGCTATCCCAAAAGAGTAAAAGAGTACTCCAGGTACCGGACATGACCAGAAGCAAGACAAAGGCTTATGCATGATCGCTGCAAAGTTTAAATTAGAGGTGAGCGAATTTGTAAGACTTTATTTAATTACAGAAGCTTACTTTAGTCCGCAATCTAAACAATTAGGCTAAAGAAAGCTCTTCTAAAATGCTTTCATTCAGAAGCGATTGTCACTGAGGCAGCGCATCGCATGGCTATTGTGTCCTATCCCAGGAGGAAAACTAGGGACTAAAACAGCTTTCAAAACGGCTGATACAACGCTAGTCGACGTGCACCATTTATTTAAAGTCAAAGCTTCTACCAAGTTACGTGCATTTTGATCGGTACAATCGACAATAATGAATTTAGGTAACTGAATAGCATATCACTATACGTCCTGTTCGAGAAAAGGAAGTTGAACACTTGATACCTTATTGAAGATGGGATAACCCGCTCCATTGAACCTGTCATATCATATCACTGTCTGAGGGACATTTTTATTCAAAAGCTGCAAAGACTACGAACGCAAGTTTGTTTTACAAACCGTGGAAATTAAAAAAAAAAAAAAAAAAAAAACAGAGAGGTATATAAACAGGTAAACATTTCAAGCAAATGTATGGACCTATATGAATAACTTTAGTTCGTTCGAAAAAGTGACTACTGTATATGCATTGCCGCACGTTCTTTCATTTCGCTTTTTGACCCCGATCTAAAACAATGAAACCATAGTCTTCGCGCGCTTAGAACGAAGTCATAACTCTGAATGATAATGATCAAAATTAGTCCAAAACATCGGTTACCATAAAGCTAAACTGCTTGTGCCAAATTCAACAGCAAATCTTTATGCGAAAATAAAAATGTTGTCTCTATCCAATGCTCTTTTGATTTGTGGTTCTAAACGCAAAGAACTTCAGTCACGTCCTTCACTAATTCTGTCTGATCAGTGATATCTTGAAGTTACGGCTATGGTTACTATGTCAAATCATTTGATCCAGTGTCATTTTCAAAAGGGAGAATTTGATGGCTTCCTCTTTTTTGCGATTTTATTTTTTCAGGCCAAACTGAACATTGCTATTTTAGCTACATTTTTCAAAAAAATAATATTTTAAAATCTTGAAACGCGCGCGAGCTATCCACAAAAACGTGTTTTCAAATACAATTCTATATAAATCCGCTATAGATCGTTTTCACGTGACGTCACATCATTTCCGGTCGCCATATTGGTGTACCACTTTTGATTGCGTAATAGCATAATAGCATGCAAATACAAGTCACCTCTACATATTGTAGCCTTTAGAAATGGATAATTCAGCAAGTGAAGCTAAGTCTGGGGAAAATCCCGATGTGATTCTTTCTTTTCCTATTTCTGAATATGCCAAGAAGTTGGAACCGTGAATAAAACAGCGTTATTTGGAGAAATTATCGGCAATTGGAATCGATCCCGTGATGATAGAGGGTAAGCATTTTGAGCCGGACTGCTTGCCTCCTGTGGAATCAACAGATCTTTTGTTCTATGGTGTTGGAGACTAGCTTTTACACCCAGCAGCAGTTTAAAGCTTTCCGAAGCCTCGAAGGTTATATAATCAAATAGTATCTGGATTCATTACTAGCGTAAAAGGCCACATAACAATGTACATTATATGTATCGCAAACAAGTTTGTTGTTTTAGCGAAGGTAAGACATTCACAGCATATGAACAACTCTTTGATCCCGATTTGGATTATCACGGGAAAAGAAGGAACAGTTTTGTCTGCTCATTGTCTAGGTTGCAAGGCTGGGCTAGCAGAATCTTGTTCGCATGTAGCTAGTGTTCTTTCAGTTCTACATAGAAGCGTGGACAAAGCTAAATGGTAAACTGTCATATAAACATGCAAGTTAAATGCTCGTGGATTATACCTTCCGAGATATAAACTTTACTTCGGCTAAATTTGAAATTTGCTGCATAAAATTCTTGCCTCTTCGCTTCTCTCTCTCTCTGCCTCGAGTTATTTCAGGCTCTCTTTCAGCAAACGCAGGCTTCTTTGTGAGTTCGCGTTCCCTCGCCCTCTCGCTTCTTTTTGCCGCTTCTTCTCGATCTGCCTTCTTGTTATGCCCTAAATACTAAGTTGGCACCCAGTCAACGTTGAATTTATCCCAAGTTTTTGGCTGCCCGTCCAGAAACGAAATGCTTTTCACATACGCGATCGTTTTCAAAAATTGTATCCGCGAGGCATCGATCGATCCCTGTAAATCGCCGAAATCCACCGCGATCTTCTCTCTTCGGATGATTATCTGGCTTTTTCCCCTTTATTTATAACTATCGAAGGCACTCTTGCAAAGTACAATCCTTTATATAATTATTTCGTCCGCTTTTATTGCCACAGCCCACGATCAGACACAAAATATGACTCACATTCAAAGGCCGCGGTCGCTTTGTTTACAAATTTGGTACACCAATATGGCGGCGTAGTAACCGTAGTCAAGGATTTGGTCGCGTGAGTGAAAACGATCTATAGTGTCATAAGCCAATTAGAATCAACGCAGGGCTTCCCGTGACGTCCCAAAACAACGTCCGGAAACAAAAATTATGCGTTTTCTGTGCAACTTCTTTGTTCTACGAATCAAAACAATAGAATAGCATATTGTGCTCAACTCTTGCCTCCAGGTTACGCGTAAAAAATCTCCTTATCACAGCTACAAAGTACGTACATTGAACTGCTAGTTTGCAACGCCTATTATTCGGTCTTATTCGGATGGTGACCGCATTTCGGCCTGCAGCTGTTTATTTGAATCAATATTTTGGCTGCAAATCCTTTTTGCCTGTTATTGTAGCTTATTGTGTTGACCTAAAGTTTTTTAATAGTTTCCAATTACATTGCTGAGCTGGCTCACGACAGCCTTTGATTCAAAGTTGATATCCCGCAATGACCTTCATTGTAACACATATCGGTGAATTTTTGATAAGCAAACTTGACAAAAAAATTGCAAAGCAACCAATAGGAATTTCGAGAAAGCCTCGCACGGTTTTGAAGATCGACGCCTTGTGATTGATATAATGCAGTTGTTTTGTTTGTGTACCTCGAATTCGATATACGATAAATTCGCTCAAAGATACGTCAGTCGTTTTGGGCTTTTGGGGCGCATTCTTCTTAAAGTGCAACTAACCCCCAAAATTTTTATTCGTTTAAATAAATGTACTTGTTATTTGAAACTTAACTGCGAAATTTGTTTTGGATTTGGTTGAATCCTCGATTTTCTGTGCCCCGGCAAAGTCACCAAAAACGCCTCCATTTTTGTTCACGGCCGCGTTTTTGACTGGGAATGAGTTTAGCGGAATGTGACGTAAGCCCCGGAACCTTAGATCCTTCGCGTCCACTCATTTCCTTTAGGAAGATGCGATACACATTCGAAAAGTGTGTAGAAACGCCTTCCAGGTGCGTTATTGGCCGTTGCAGCAACACCCCAGATTTAGACAAAGGTATACTATACCATTTTATAGCGATCGTCGATAAATACGAAAAAGACGATGGATTTTGTAATCTCAAACGAGCGAAGTATAAAGTGGGACTGTGAGAGCCATTGATCAAGAACTCTGAAATTTGTCCGCGCACTTCTAGCTGCAGGCCGACTTCCAAAGGCTATTTAACCCGGTCAAAGCCAACTAGCAATTCGACCAAATTTTACCGAGAACCTATCTCCATCGCTGCTAAAAGATAGCCAGAAATGTCAGCCCATGAAATTCAGTAGTTCGAGCGTCGATCCGTGATATCGCGCATCTGTAATGGCGTTAACATTTCTTCCTCGTGCGAAGCAATTTCGGGAATATTGATGAAAGTCAAAGACGAATTTCTTTTGAAGGATAAAATAGTAAAAATGACAAAAGATTTGAACTCCAGAAGTTTTTCCGAGGCCGGGAAATAAGCGGTGCGATAAACCGTATACTCATCGTAACATTGATGCGGACCACCGTGGGAACACCACTTCCATTTCGCTTACCGAGGAAGAAAAAGTCATTTATTTGACGGTTTTTACTTCAAAATTAACTTAGTTCAGTATGCTGGTTATTTGGAGTAGCAACGACAAACGTTTGAGGATGTCAAAACTGTAGTGATGTGGCTTGTTTTCTTTCAGCTTTGCTTCAATTTCCAGGCCCGAGCAGACCGCGCGCGGAGCAAGCCGATTTTCAATCGATCGACTATCTCTTGGCTGCGTCTCAAGCAACTCTTAATATACTTCTCTATAAACTCTCGATATACACACTTTAAGCATGGACCAATACTTAAATAGGACAGAGCCAAAACAAGCTTTATTGGATGGCATATAAATTGTAACCTCGCTAAACAGCAGTTATATGGTGACCTATGGTGTACAACAGCAGTAGCATTCGCTAAGGTTTTGAAGCGAATCATGTTTGCAGTTTCCACATGAACACCTACAATAAAGGTAAGAGAATAACACTATTCTGTTCTGTTTAATTTTCACTGAGAATGCGAATAATACATTTCGTAGCGACATGACAGCAATCGCGTTTGTTTACATTCACGCAATACTTGGCAACTTGCGACTGACCAAGAATCCCTCGCATGTTCCGTGCCGTCCAATCTTTTTTGAAGCATTCGTTATAATCTTCATTTTCTTTAACTTCTTTGTTGTACTTTTTTAGCCATTCTTCGTCCACCAAGGGTTCATCAGCACACATATATGCCATTTCATCGAGACTTTCATTGCTTGCTGTGCGATCTACAACAGCCGACTCGATCTCATCTTCCACCTCCATGTCGTATTCCGGAATAAAACATGTCTCAGAATCTTCGGAATCATAGTTCGACTCCGAATTTCCGTCGCTGGAAGACATATTTCTTTGTGGGTAAAATTGCGATAGTTACGAAGACGTAAAGAAAAATAAATCATCCGAAGAAGTTTCTACACAATGTAAATCCCTCACAAAAGCCTCTTATCGCTATTCAGAACGTTCCCGCCATTACGTCACAAGATCTCGACCCAGGACCCGAATAATGCGCGGTCGTGGGACAGAAAATTCCAAGTTTAAACGGCTGTAGAAACGCGGGGATTTTATCGATTGCGATAATTTTTCTCAGACGTGATCAGGGTAGCAAGGAAATTTATTTAAGCGAAAAAAACTTTTTGGGGTTAGTTGCACTTTAAGCCCGGGCTAAACGTTTTAACATTGTTATATAACATTTGTTGATTCAACAATGTTAGAACGTTTAGCACCCATGTTAGATGATGTTTGTTCAACATTTTTTTGTTAAATGAATGTTTTGATTTCGATCAAACATTTCGTCCAACATTTCAACAATGTTTTATCGTTTAGCCGGCCTTCTAACAATGTTACAACCCAACGACCAATCATATTTAAGCACCCAGTCCCCAACCCAATTCTGCCCAAAATGTCGTGAAATTGCTCTTCTTACGAAAGTTCCAATATCAAATTCGCGTACAGCCACTTTTCCGCTCATTTTTTTCATCCATTCACGTGTTTTCCTTTTTACCAACTTCGGGACTCTTTTTTCTTCTGTAGTAAGTTACAAATAACTATTGCAGCGAGAGCTTTTTTCTTATATCTTTCCGCCATTTTGAAAATTCCCGGGAAAAAATATAAACAAACACCATCCATGTTTGCGTGATGTTATGACGTTTAGCCGCGCGATCTAACATTGTTATACAAACAAATGTTGGACATGTTATATTAACAATGTTAAAACGTTTAGCCCGGGCTTATTACGGTTAAATAAAATTAATACCAGACATTTTTTACCGGATAGTGCATTTCATAACCTTTACATTGATATATAGTTTGTGGTAGTTGCATTCAAAACAGTGCGCCTATAAATTATTTTCCTGAAGGACACCCGCGAAGGTCTACGTTAACCTTAACCAAGCTTGCTCGGGACAGTATTGGGAGAATATCGGCCCTCGGTCTTTTCTGTACGCACCTCGCTACGTATTGTTCTTTGAAATTTCCAAGGTTTAAAATACCCTAGTCATGAATAAAGCAATTCTCAGAACTCGCATTGAAATAAATGTATTCCAACCAGTAAAGATAATTTATACCTGTAGCCTGCGTGGCATGCAGGCGTAGAAAGGGGAGGGAGAAGGATAATTCGGGCGCGAGCGCGAAGCGAGATCGGCGGGAAGGGGGTTGGGGAGGAACGACTGCTATAAGATCCCGGATTGGTTCGATTCGGCCGCAAAATTCTGATTGGTTATTTGAACAATAGGTCGCATACTGTCAAAACTCAACGGCTAGTGCAGAGTGTTTCATTTATAAGTTTTGAGATTTGTTATCAACATTTGCAAGATTATGCCAGTGATCAACATTAAGGTGATTTCTTGGTATTGCACTGCGCATCCTTTCTGCGCATAATTTATTGCGTCATTAGCGCGCGCCACGCGTCATTTAGCGCGAGCATGAGCGCGCGCACATACAGAACATTACAGGATTTCTGTCAGGCTAAGCTCGGCTGGGAAATAAATGGTTGTTTTCTCCTAAACAAGCACGGTGACCCCCATTTTTTATTACATAATTTTAATAAGAACAGTATCTATATTACACAAGAAAAAAATGGGCAGAAATCTATGATCAGTTTTTTGGAAATTTAACTAAATTCTTACTACGGTCCAGCAGCGCATATCCAATTTGAATCTACTTTGGAGTGTAAAGTAAATACAAAGGTAATCGAAGACATTTTGCTGGAACGTCGGTGAATAAACAATGGAATAAAGTCAAACTCTGTGCAATATCACGGGCTGCATTGAAAAATATCGCGCTTATTTGCTGCGCACGGTTTTGCCAAAAGGGGCCAAAATGACCGCACTCGTCAGCATTGTGGCGTGGAAACGAGCACGGTGACCACCTCTTTTTATCACGTTGTTATTATCTCCTTGACTTGTTACAAAAGTGTACCAAGTTTCATCGGAAATCTATGTTTGGTTCTTTTACCAAAGAATCACCTTAAATTAATAAAGACATTTATTATATGGCTGGCTCTATGAGCGGGGAAGATGAAGCAAATCATGTGCTCTGATTGGCTACCTGCGTGGTCAAGATGAAGCAATATTGACTGCTCGGGATAACCCGCTATGTTCCTTTTTACTGACACCAGCTCAAATAGCTTTTCGTTTGTAATTTGCACAAAAAGAAAAATATTTTCCGCGTCAACCCAAAGATGTTGTCTCTTTCTATTGATGGAGTCCAACAAAAAATGAAATAGAATGTCTTAACCCTATTCTGCCTGGGCTTTTTTTTCGTTCCTGAGCCTCGGGGGGGGGGGGGGGGGGGGCAGATAGTGCCCCCCCCCCCCCCCCGCCTATGTATCTCGAAAAGTATTGACGCTATGAACATGAAACTTACATGGTGTGTAAAGCATCCGAAAAACTTTATTTTAGTGGCAGTCTCGTGTCAATTATGACGTCATACACGCCATAATGACGTCATACGTTAAACAAATCCGCCATCTTGGATCCTAAATCTTGGATTTCTAAATTGTTCAGAAATGTCAGAAAATCTCCAAATTTGCTTTGAAAAATTCAAGAAAAATATAAAGATGCTAAAACGGCAAAGATTTTGGAAAGGATTTCATCGTAAAAAGCAAACATTTTATGAAAACTGAAAATTAAGCAAACAAATCAACAAATTTAAGTAAAACGATCTGTATCTCGAAAAGTACTTGTGCTATAAAAATGAAACTTATGTGGTGAACGAAGCATTCAAACATGTTTATTTTAGTGGCAATTACGAATCAAGTGTCATACTTTAAACCTGTCCGCCATCTTGGATCCGCCATCTTGGATTTTTCAATTGTTCAGAAATGTCAGAAAATCACCAAATTTGATTTGAAAAAATCGAAAACAATATAAGGATGCAAAAATTGAAAAGATTTTGGAAGAAACTCTTCGTAAAGAGCGAAAATATCATGAAAACGGACATTTAAACTGAAAATACCAAACTTGGCTAAAACGGCTTGTCAAACCTTGGTTGCCATGGAAACATCAAGTCACGTGATCAAAAAATTGGCATACCTAAATGTTCCCAGATAATTTTTAGGAAAAGTAATAAAGTTTGGCTATGATTACTTGAATGCTCTTTAAGTGCGATAAATTTGAAGTCAGCGCGGGCATTTTCTCCCCCCCCCCCCCAGACAGAATAGGGTTAAAGAGAACAAGAACCCCTGAAGGGATTACAAGCGGCCGATTTCCTGGGGGGGAGGGGGGGGCACTCCCTTATTTTCGCTATATAGGAACGTGCAGCTGGACAGGGTATGGTTTTTGAGCATTTTGGTTTGGAACAGGGTATACCAAAAGGCATTTTTGGGTATCAGGGTATCAGTTTCCCAGGAGTTGGCATGAAGATCGGTAATTGATACTCTGGCATAGGGTAGATGAAGTAGTCAGACAAAAAGAAACGCGTAGGAGTGTTAAAAAAGCTTTACAACTACAACTCGCAGTGCTGCTTAGTAGTTTAGCCTTTTGGGTTAGAAAGAAAATCGTTAAGAATCGTCCGGAATAGGGTATCTTTTTTCAACATTTAGGGCCTGTTTACATGGAGGGAGGGTGACCCGGGAACCCGGGTCACCCTCCCTCCATGTAAACAGGCTCTTAGTCTGGAACAGGTTCGCAAAATTAGGGTTGTTGTAGCCCAGCGGCACACCCCCACCCAAATTTTTTGGGAGAACCCCCCCCCCCCCCCCCCCGGGCCAATTTCACCTTGAGGGGAGAAAGAACAATGCACCCCTCCACCCCCTCGGTCAGTTTACTCTGAGGTTCTCCCGCCAAATCTAAGAGTCAACTTGGAACCTGCGTGACGAAAAAACGTGACTGGGTGGTGCAATATTTTGGCTAGCGTAAGTTTGAGCTTAGGTCAAGTTTACTGTGTAGAAAACTTTAGCTAATGTCAATTGCATCATAATCAACAAGGGCACAGATGTGTTTTCGCTCAACGTGAAAATAAATTGTGAATGACATATATGCTGTGGAATTGTGTAAGAAAAACTGTTATGTTTTTTGGGACCGAGTTTTATCGCTCGTTTAATGAGGTAGGGCTAGCGACATGAAAAAAAAACCGTCCATTTCTTGAAGCGGCTCGATGCCCATATAGGGCATCGGCCGCTTAATAAATTGAACAAAAAATGATTGATTAGTTAAAATACAACTCAAATACGTGGCAGTTGATAAAACAGTTGTTTTTATCAATGATTATTTTGATAGCTCACTTCCGATTCAAACAACAAAAGGGAACTTTGTGACAAGCTCAAGAAAGATCACAGACAGATAATCCTGTGTTTAAGTAGTCCATTTTCAAGATGACTTGGTCCACTACTACTGATTAATAAAGAGTAATCTTGATTTCTATGATTCAACAAAGTTCATGTCGTGTGTGGTGCTTTTTTGAATTCGTTTCCATCCATATGTAAAGACTGAGATCAGGAAGCTACCGTATGTAAACATTTTCAATATTTTCCACAGGCAGTAGAGGATCAAAATTGGACTTTTTCGAGTTTCGATTTATATGCTTTATACGATGACCTTTGTGAGTCGATCTATTCGGCTTTATACGCGGTGTATTGCGTTACTACATTATTCGATCATTAAGTACCCGCTGGGACGACAAAGAGAAAACAATAACAAGATCGAATAACGCAGTAACGCAATTCGACTCCTCTGCTCCCTGTGTCATTTCAAGTCATCAAGTTTCATTTCTGCTGAAGTAAGAAAGACGACTTTTTGTTTGTTATCCAACTACATTCTGAAACTCTGAATCAGCACATACATGATCAGCTTCACAGATTAGTATTAAAAAGAATCACTGTTCTTATGCATATTTTGATTTCTCCACCGCAAGTATTTGAATTATTCATCTCTTGTAGGAAAAGACGATTAATAAGCTTATTCCTGACTTCATAGGTTAACTTTAAGATGCTCAGCTTCACAGATTAGTATTAAAAATAATCACTTTTCTTATGCACACATTTTTGATTGCTAGACAGAAAGTATTTGAATTATTCATCTCTTGTAGGAAGAGTGTGAATGTTAAAACCTTTCACGACAAACGATTAATAAGCTTATTCCAGACTTCATAGGTTAACTTTAAGATTACTGTGTAGAAAACTGAAATATATATCTAAATGCCATCAACTAATGACAAATAGTCATTTGAAAACATACCTTAATTTATCTTAATACCACTAATCCAAGGACACTAATCACGTTTACAAAAACATATACCACGGGGTATCGTAACTGCGATCAGGAAGAGAAATCCCAATGCGGATTGCTTCATGCTCATACATGACCAGAGATTGCGTCATGTCAACCGTGGGATCGAATAACGAGAAAAGGTCACACAACAAAATTTAGCACATTTTGCAACAACACTGCTGTTCGCTGCTGTGGGACATTTGTCTTTGCTTTTTCCAATGCGATTACTGTAATAAACTAAATACATCTACGCACTTACACGACACTACAGAAAGAATGTGGAAGATAAATTCTCTACTGGCTAATTTTAGATCGAGATGCGATAACATCATGTCAACCGTGAAGAGGACTAAGGCTAGCGACATGAAAAAAAAGTGCATTTCTTGAAGCGGCTCGATGCCCATGATGCATCGGCCGCTTAATAAAAAAATCATATAATAAATCCTTACCTTGTAATGTTCAGTCAAGATCGCAGGATATTGGCCTGGTTCTTTTTTTTTTGCGTGTTCATGAACCTCGACTTTGTCTCTGTCAATAAACACGCAAAAAAGAACTTGGCCAATATCCTGCCATCTTGACCTTATGCTCGGCCAATAACCCATATAATTTGGGGGTTTCATTCTGTTTGTGGTTATTTCCTTGAAGTTGCATTTAATGAAAAATTGAAATCTGCAATATAATTCAGAACAGAAACAATGATTAGTACATTACAAATATTTCAAGATAACAAGATGGAAATAATTTTTACAGCTCCAATAAATTACCTAACACTTATATAATTAAAGTAATTCCTAAAATATTTCCCAACCCCCCAAAGGGGGGCTGCCTCAATGTTGGCCAGAGGAGAGGCAACAACAGGTAGTGGCATAAGCCACTACCTAGTCCAGTCCCTGAACTCTCTCTTTACCCCGCCCTATATAGGGTCTGAACCCAGCGGGAGAAGGGAGAGTCCAGCATCACTTGCATGCGCATGCGCATGCTCAGAACGAACCAATCAAAATTCACTAGATCCCAATCTACGCTCATTTCCGCTCGGCCATGTTTATTCTCGCAGCTGATCTACCACCATCCTAGTAATGGAAAACAAGAACTCCTAAAGGAGTTAACAAGCGGCCGATATCACCTTGAGCGGGGGGCGGGGAAACAACAATCCACCTCTCCCCCCATCAGTCACTGGACTCTGAGGTGCACCCCCAAATAAGAGTCAACATACGAACCTGCGTGACGAAAAACGTGACTGCGTGATGCAATATTAATATTAAACTCACTGCGTAGAAACTGTAATATCTAACCAAATGTCGTCAACTAAAGCCAAATAAACATTTGAACACCTACCTTTACCAATAATAGATGTCTTAACTCTATTCTGACTGGGGTGGGGGGGGGGGGGGCAGAAAGTGCCCTCGCTGACTTCAAATTTATCGTACTTAAAGAGCATTCAAGCAATCATAGCCAAACTTTATGACTTTTCCTAAAAAATTATCTGGGAACATTTTGGTATGCCAATTTTTTGACCACGTGACTTGGTGCTTCCATGGCAACCAAGTTTTGACAGGCCGTTTTAGCCAAATTTGGTATTTTCAGTTTAAATGTCCGGTTTCATGATATTTTCGCTCTTTACGAAGAGTTTCTTCCAAAATCTTTGCAATTTTGCATCCTTATATTGTTTTCGATTTTTTCAAATCAAATTTGGTGATTTTCTGACATTTCTGAACAATTGAAAAATCCAAGATGGCGAATCCAAGATGGCGGACAGGTTTAAAGTATAACGTTATTTCGGCGTGATATGATATCACAATTGATTCGTAATTGCCACTAAAATAAACATGTTTGAATGCTTTATTCACCACATAAGTTTCATTTTTATAGCACAAATACTTTTCGAGATACAGATCGTTTTACTCAAATTTGTTGATTAAAATTTTTGTTTTTTCGATGAAATCCTTCCAAAATCTTTGCCGTTTTAGCATCTTTATATTTTTGTTGATTTTTTCAAAGCAAATTTGGAGATTTCTGACATTTCTGAACAATTTAGAAATCTCAGATTTCGATTCAAGATGGCGGATTTTTTTTAGCGTATGACGTCATTATGGCGTGTATGGCGACATAATTGACACGTGTCTGCCACTAAAATAAAGATTTTCGGATGCTCTACACACCATGTAAGTTTCATTTTCATAACGCCCAAAAATGTATTTTTTGAGGTATTTTTAACCCTGAAAACTGAGATGTTGTTAACTAATTCTCTCAAAATGCAAAAGACCGGTTAAAATTCTGCTGACATCCTATTATAATATCATCCTTCCACTCCACAAAACTGGCACCGGATTTTCAGTTTGCTTTCTGGGGGCCCCTTGGCCCCCTGGCCCCCTGTGCTTTGTAAGGGGGGGAACCGCGCATGTTGGATCACTTCTTGTTAGGCCGTGTGATGAATGCTTTAAAGGTAACCTCCTTGTTCTTTTAGAAATGTCCGATCTCTTGAGCTCCACGATTCTCAGCTACAAATCCTGAGCTATAAATCAGTTAGCTATACAAATCCTTTTGAAGTGTCCCTGTTTGGGGCCTGTTTGGTTGTATTAAAACTCCAAATAAGCCGGGACGAATGTTTATCTTTTTTCGGTCAGCGGCAACCATAAAATATAAACACACCAAGTGTCCCGCGTATTTGGAGTTTTACGGCAACCAACAGTGATACTTCAGAAGGATTTATATATAGCCGCTAACTGATTTATAACTCAGGATTTATAGCTGAGAATTGTGGAGCTCGAGAGATCGGACATTTCTAAAAGAACAAGGAGGTTGCCTGTAAAGCATTCATCACTGCCTGACAAGAAGTGATCCAACATGGCGATGACAGCATCGATCAGTGGAGCATCGTGAAGTTGTTTGTGGTATTTTGTGGATAGTTAGCCGCTGCAGCAAATTCCAGATAATATTTCCAGTGTAAAAGAAACCATTTGGGGCTGATTCAACTGACGAGAACTCTAGTTTCAACATGGTGGTATTGATTATCTGGGCATAACGAAAGCATCGATGAATCATAATGATAATAATATTCGGCGTGATTCCTCGTTGCCTCTGAGTTGGTTCTTGAAGTTACTACTTAATAAATGGTATATGCATTACATCAATTGTTTATTATAAGTTTTATGTGGTTTAATTGACTACACAACTCAGTTTTATATTTTTTTGGCCGGAAAATTGAGTGTTATTATTTGCATAAATTAACAGTTTCACCAGTGGATGTGCTATTCAAAACATTTTGTTTTTCTGAAGTTTGCTTTCAAATTATCGATGATAGAGAAACAGTGTAGTGGTAAGTTGCTACAAATTGCATTATTTAAGCCCCAGAAAGTGGGCATTGAAAATGACGGAAAATTAACATTTTGCCGTGGGTATGTAAATGCAAATTATTTGTTCTGCAAGAATAATTGAGTGCGTGTGGACTTTTCAGTACCAAAAGATTCACAAAGGACGAAATATTCATTTGTAACTTCAAATTTGGTCAAAATATGTATACCAGTTTGATTTTATTTTAGCCAAAGATGTCTCATTTTCAGTTTTTTTTTAAAGGCGGTTCCCCCTTACAAAGGACAGGGGGCCAGGGGGCCCCCAGAAAGCAAACTGAAAATCCGGTGCCAGTTTTGTGGAGTGGAAGGATGATATTATAATAGGATGTCAGCAGAATGTTAACCGGTTTTTTTGCATTTTGAGAGAATTAGTTAACAAATCTCAGTTTTCAGGGTTAAAAATACCTCCAAAAATACATTTTTGGGCATGAACATCCACCCTGATCCCAAGTCTAGGTTAGTGCAGGGAGTGAAACAAATATCATCATGAATGTTCCCACCCCAAGGACTAACTACACACAAAGTATGAAGGAAAGTTTATTTTGACCATTTCCAATTTGGCTCCATCCTTAGGCGACATTCGTTCTTAAGTTTTCTACGTAGTATCAGCCTTGCTTACTTTATTTGTATTTCTATTTTTCGCTGATTTGATCTTTTACAGATCCTACGTATACCAGCAGCATTTTCGTTCGCAGTCCTTTGCTACTTATTCACTTTTTTTTTTTGCAATTCCCTGCATTTGGTGATGCTTCTTTTATGTCCACTAGTAAAACTATGGCATTCACTTTCTGCTGACAGTTTACCTGTATGCACATGTTCTTCAATCTCCATAAATTCCATCGCTTTGATCCCAAATGTTGCAACAATAATTATTTCCAGTACGTCTGGTTACGTATAAATTTTACATTTCCTTCTTTGCATCAGCCTCTCCAAAATAACTTAAGAAGCAAACATTAAATCAGAAGTGTTTGTGATGTATGATTTCACTTACTCTAGATCACATATAATTATTATTTATGTTTGGCAGAGTAGATTTCAAACTCTTCCCATACTGTTCAAAAGACTACACTGTAGATGGTGATCAGAAGTGAATGATTTGTGACACATCAGGACAGTTTATGTTCATACTAAATGCTACTGTAGCAGTGACTAGAAGTCAAAGTTGACACTAAGCATTACAAAATGGCTGACAATATATATATTAGTTATATCATTGGTGATGTTTGTGAACATACATGTAATATTATTGACAAGATTTTGAATTCCACATTAATTTTTTGAACCCAAACAATACATATACACATGTACTTTTGATGCTTTCCTTCTTTATTATTCTTGAGGTCATTACATGTAATAGGCACAATTTTCCTTTGTTCACTTTGTACATGATTTTTTTGGTTGTAATATTGCTGCTTGCCTTTACAACAGCAGTAACCAATATAACAGTTGGAGGAACAAGTGCTGTTTTTGGCAAATCTTTGTTCACTCACAATAGTCGCTGGTTACTCCAAAAGTTGGCATGCCATCAGGATATGCTTAGCATTTTTGGGATGAAAACCGCAGGCTCAGACAGTTATTGGAGACCGGAATTTTATATCAACTTGTACTAATTAAGTCTTGTTCCCTTGTTAACTGCTATATATCAACTTGTACTTGCTCCCTTGTTTTACTGAAAAACTGCCATTTCTTTCATCATTAGTGGCATAGACAGTAAGTGCCATAATTATCGGTACACCATTCTTGAACTTTCTTTAGGTTGGTTATAGTAATTAAGGAATACAGCCAAAATTATCTCTACATATAGGATGTGGAAATTATTTAGAGGCAAGAAGGCAAGTCTGACATTCCAATTGGAAAAATACTCAACAAAGTTTTATAAACGGAGGTTGCGCTCCGAGGTCCAAACCCTTACCCTTTTATATACCATTCTTGACAGTGAAATGTAACCCTTTCATAAACCTTCCATAGAAGGTACTCCTTTCACCTACGTGGAGTAGAAACACTGCATCCACTTTCTATACTTTTCACTTGAGTAACCCCTTAAAATACTTGTGGGCTCCTGAAATGGATGAGTGAGCCGTTAGGTGCGTCTGTTCGCGATCGAGATATTTTGGAAGGCCTTTTTAAGAGAGCATGTCACGAATAACCAGACAAAATGTTAAATTTCGCGGCAAGGGTGGAAAATTAGATTTCTTTCTTATTTTAATGTTAGATAGGCTAGGGTATAACAAAAATCGCTGGATACTTTTTTTGGGCAAAATATCCTTTTATTTGAAAGAAAAGTGCAAATAGCCAAATTCCGTTGAAAATAGCCATTTGAGGCGGCAAATTATTGCACGCGTTTGTTAGCCTCGCAAGCAAAAACAAATGATTCGACGTTCTTTAAAACACTGAAAACGTTTTGTGCAATGTCTCAATATTTACCACAACGATTTTGGGAAATATTCCGTTGTTCTTTACATACAAAATAATTTAATTACGAAGGCATATATTTCACTTCGGTAAAAGTACCTCGTGAATAAAATTATTTTTCACTATGTGCTAAACCTTCGAATGGATTAAGCTTCTGGCGGTTGAATGTCAAAAGGATGACCTCGTGATTGCTGTAATAATGTATTTGGGGTAATGTTTGAGAGCGGCGCGAGAGCTTTTCAAAGTCCGTTGAAAACTTTACCTTTATAGCGGTCAAGGCTTGTGCGGGTCACGCATATAATTTCGTCCGCGTGTCACATGTTTTAACCCATATCAGATTGAAATAACCACATATAAAAAGTATTACGAAATATTATTACCTTATTCGATGTAGAATATAGATCCACTGGCCATTTTAGTGTGATTATCTTGTCGCTCGTCGTATTTTAGTTCTGTTTACAGCTGTTTCGAGAAAGGTTGTCGGAAAAAGCGCACGCGACAATCCCGAAAGGTATTGTAGGTAGTTTTAAGCTTACGGTTCCTTGACTTCAGCATTTCAGGGAAATCTGAGAAAATGGCAAGAGACGCCATGGACGTATGTTTGCGAGTGCTAAAAGAAGGCATCAAAAGTAGGCATCGCGGGCTTGATGTATTTTTTTTACTTATTACAATTTATTGATCATATCCCAGATTACTTTTCGGTATTGTCGCGTGCGATTTTTCCGACAACCTTTCTCGAAACAGCTGTATAACGTCCGATGAGACACCGCCAACTGTCAACGTCCGTAAACAGTCGAACGCCAATCTTTGTTAAACCTTTGACACATTTCATCATCGCGGCATCTTATTCAACGGTTTAGTCATTTGTTGAATGTTCCTTGGTTTGTTAAGCACTTAAACTAAAATATGAGAACAGATAGAACCACAATTCACAAACATGTCGGCGCTTTTGCAGCCGTTTATATCGTCACGCAACGCTATTTTCTCGGCATCATTTTAGGGGGGAGGGGGAGGGGCAAATAAACCGGGCTAGCTGCACTCGTACCCAGCGCTGGTCAAAATAATTTGAAACTCATAAAATAGCAAAATATCGAATGAAATTATAAACTTTAGGATAAACTGGAATTATAAACTGCCATGCTTTTTAGAGCTTCTAAACATTATTTTCTGCTTAACAGCCCCTCGAAGAGTAATTGTTCATCATTATTTAAACATTTTTCACTTTGTAGTTGTGGAAAGAAACAGTCACCTTCAAAATCGTCAGTATCTGCTTTGGAGCTGTAAAGATTTTGGTAAAACGATTTGCATTCGTTTAAAATCTCCTTGTCCGTACACACGAAATCATTATCGTTGACTTTATTATTGTTCCTTGTTTATAGTGTCTCTTTTCCAGATTAAGGAAGTATTTAGTGTTTTTCTCACCTTCACTATACCATTGAGATTTGGATCTGAGAATCGCTCTTTTTGTCCGGTATTCAATTATTGTCTCTAGTTCGAGTTTATTTGTCTCAAGGTCAGACCAATCTTTTTGTCTTTGGATCATTAGCATATATTTCAGTAAGACGCTTTTCTGGCTTGACACGAGCGTAGCGTTGCGTGACAGAGAGGGGCCAGAACTGGACTAATCCTCAACATGCAACAAAAAGTTGCCACGTGTGCTTGTGCCGCACAATATGCAAATTACCCGCATTCGTACATGTACTGAGAACTTTTTATTTAACGGATACCCGAAGTGACTTAATTGACTGTTGTTTTGGAGAATACTGCCTTGAAGCTGGCTAAAAAATTATATTGATAAACCTGAGTAGCACAAATATACATCTGCATAGGAAATTGATAGAATTGAGCTGTTTTGATCGCAGTTCAACTTCAAATTCGGATGCGTACTCGTCCCACAAACCTCAAGGAACGCCATGCATTGGAAAATTGTCAAGAAAAAGAATATTCTGCAACAGTCAGGATATTATAACCGAACAAAGGTGGGCATATTTATGTTGTTTAATACTGAGACAATGCTTGCTTTTGTTTCGTTTCCTCAGAAACGAAACGGTATTGTGTTCGATTCGATGTGAACTATTTACACAGTGGGGCTACTATCCAATCATAATAACGCTCGTAGCTGCCAATGTAAACATATTCTAGGAAAAGACAAACAAACCTGACAAACTGGTGAACACATGTTGTTCAAATATCGTTAAAATGATCGTCACAGAGCAAAAAAAGAAATTAAAATGCATTACAAATAGAAATATCTGACGACTGAAATACTTCTAAGTTCGTTTAAAGCAATGTATATTGTGGAAAAATGCAAAGTTATCTGTTTCCGTGTTTAATTCTAATGTAAATATTCTAGCTGTATTTTCAACTTTGTTATTGACTTTATCATGGCTATTTCTAAAACAGGGAATGGAAGAACGGAGAACGAGGAAACGGAGAACGAGGAACGAGGAACGGAAAGTTGAGGGAAAGCTGTTTACGGATTGCACGGGCCGCACCGAGCTTTATTCCGCTGTTTTTTTGGGCCTCTCGGCTGGAATCGGTCGTCTTCAACCCAGCCAACGGCGTACTAGCTATGAGGAGCTATAAACCAACGCAAGTTTCTGCAAAGGAATGTGCCGTGAGCCCTGAGTCCGTGATACCAGGATCTCGGCAATTTCTCAAACCCAGGTCTCTCGATCCAAACTTTCCCGACATTCTATTCGTTCCGGAAACGAAACACTATTTCTTTATGAAATAGCTCCTTGTTCGAATCGAAGTAGTTTTAAGGTGGCTCGATGTAGTTTTTTTAGCGCTGGGGTGAGAGTTTTGAAAACAAAAAATTCGATCAGAAGGCAATCTTCGATTTTTGTCATACTACACCATGATGATGACAAATGATGATAGATTTATTTTACACTAGTTTCCAAGCAACAGAGGTTACCGAAGCAACGATTTCGGCATCCTATATTGGTTTTAAACAGGGCTGATTTTCTCAAAATCTAGTCGAAAACATTGCATTCATTTTTTCATATTTTAAAGTATGCTAGTTTGACCACCTGTATACGACATTTCAAGAAATTCTGTAAGGCCGTTTTTGATTAAAACTGCACTGAACTTTTTGCGTCGTGTTTGTGTATGTCCCAGAATTTACTTCAAATTTTTTAATTAAATTAACGCTATATGTACCTCCCCACTGTTGAAGGATTTTTAATGATATTAAAGACTTTGTAAGGTAAATGGATCACCTCGGATGGTTACGATTTCAAAATATTCAATTTGGAAGAACTGCGCTTAGGCACCTCATAACTCGATCGAAGCGCGTAATTTACATTTAGCGGGATATTGCTAAAATGCTCTTACATATATATTTTTTTAATTGTTAGGTGTTAGCGTGATGGTTGCACTTGATATTCCAATCGAAAATGTCATTAAAATATCGTTGCAAGCGTTAGAAAATAACACCGAATTATGGGTAAGTTTCGCTCGCTACTGTCTTTCTCCGAACAGGGATTTTGTTTATCTTGTTTCTGGTCAGTTTCTCTCTTGATGCACGTGCAATTAATATTAATTTTATTCCAAATGCATGCCGCGTGTGGCCTGTTTTCATGCACATAACCGCCGCATGCACATACCTATATAGTTTATATAAGGGATACCCCCCCCCCCCCCCCCGGGATTAGCACTGCTAGTTGAAATATTTTTGGCCTTTTGGCCAATAAACCTGCCCTTTTGCCATAGTGCCAGCCTTTTTCTGAATCAGTTTGGTCTAGTTTTATGTTTGTACTGATACCAGGGGAACTGATCCCAGCATACAACTCAACAACTACATCGTTTGCTCTGTGTATGGACGGTTAATGAATCAGACAAACACATAATATGTAATTGTTTGACTAAATATAACAAGTTAATATATAACTTAACACCGGGCAGCAGCAAAGTTAATAATTGATTTCCTAGTTGAAAAGCTTTTAGTCACGCCAGTCACGCTAACGTCTGCAGTTTGCGTGAAACTGGAAGTTGATTCCTCGCTGGGATCGAATAACGCGCTAAGTTAAGGTCACAGGGTAACGCATAAACAACCAGGATTAACGCATAAACAACTCCGATAGCTTCTTCTGCTCCATTGTTAAACAGTGCGAACAGTCTGTTTAAAATGTATGTATAGCAAGAGCCATTTCGGGGTTTAAACTCACATACACGTCTTTGAAATAAAAGTTATCCTTCCTTGGTTAAGGTTCTTGCTTGTGGACATATTATAAAGATACGTTTCTAAAGTATTTTATTGCAAAGCTCAGGATTTAAATTCTCCTCACTTGCTCAATTCTGCTTTCTTGCTTCACGCCAGTCACACTAAAGTCATCAAAACTCCCAACGTCATGAACATCTGGACAACAATTTAGCCTATTTGATAATTCGTGTTTATCTTAGATTTTAATGTATAGTTCAAATTTATTAGATGTCTTATTCTGTATTTTGCACGTTCACGTTTAAACGAGTCTCGAACTCATCCGTGATATGTGGTTAAATAAATTACTTACTTACTTACTTACTAGACCTTGGTCCGAGGTTTGCGTGATATTCAAAACTATCTTTAGCATTCGAAAAGTCTGTTCAAAATTTATGTGGTTAAAAATCACATACGAGTCTGTTAGCTTATGGAAATATCATAAAGATAGGTTTTAAAGTATTTCATTGCTAAACTCGGGATTCAATGCAAATTGTCAAAGGAATGAACCGAAGCACTTGACGTCTGTCTCGCGTACATGTTTATTGGCATCATAAAAATTCAAATGATTGTGCCATCGCACATCTTTTAGTAATCCTTTCAAAAATTGAACGTCTTTCGATTGCCACTACGAAAAACCGGAATACAAAACGCTTGTCCTGCTCAATCGGCATAACAGCTAAATCAACTCTTCAAGCAAGCGATGGCCAGGATGGCTCGTATCCCGGTCAGCGCACAAAACGATAGCGGCTCAACTATAACACTGTCCAACGTCTTCTCTTAGGGGTAAAATTAAAATCGAGTGCTTAAATGTTATCTGCTTTCTTGCTTGGCGAAAACCTCAAGAAAGTACAGTAGTCACGCCGGTCACGCTTAAGTCTGCAGTTTGCGCAATGGAATAGAAGATCAGCGCAAACAATCATCTCGTCTGTGAGTACAACGTACAACCCGAAATGACCTGCGCATTGCGTGAATGACGAAATGGCCGTCTTTATCTTAATTCTGCCGAAACCTCTGTTGACGATTTCTGTGTAGCAAGTTTAAACTCATAAACGCGTTTTTGAAATGGAATACTCTGTTCAAGTAAAACTCAATACGCTGTAAACTTTAGTCAGGCAGGACCACTGGCCGAGTGGGGACCTGGGTGAGCTCGACTCCAAAAAAACAAGAACTCCTAAAGGAGTTAACAAGCGGCCTATATCACCTTGAGGGGGGGGGGGGGGGGGGGGACAATCCACCTCTCCTCCCCTCGGACACTGGACTCTGAGGTGCACCCTCCAAATAAGAGTCAACAGTACGAACCTGCGTGACGAAAAACGTGACTGCGTGATGCAATATTTATATTAAACTCAATGCGTAGAAACTGTAATATCTAACCAAATGCCGTCAACTAAAAGCCAAATAAGCATTTGAACACCTACTTTTACCAAGAATAGATGTCTTAACACCCACTAATAAAGTCTTTTTTCAAAACCTATACAAGATAATACGCACTTTTACAACTCTGCCCTCGCTATGGTCGCTAGATACGAAGAGCAAATTAATGGTATCTCTCTATTAGGGGCGACCCATTTAACTTCTGAGGGGGGGGGGGGGGGGGGGTGGAGGATTTTGAAAAAAATATCCTGCAAGCAAACTTGTATGAAAAAAAATTTCGTGCACACGACCACTGACGGAAAACAAATTCATACACGTTCAGTGGACCGAAAACAAATTCCTGGAAGACACTACATGATGGGCTGACTTCAACTTCAGCTGATGCAGGCAGTTGGGATTTTAATAGCATCTGTATTTGGGCAAGAGGGGAACTGGAACTACAATAATTTTTGCTTCTCCCTTCTTCAGATAGCTTTTTCTGTACATTAATAATTATTATTATAGCTGTGGTTACACAGTACCAGTCTAAATAACCTGCGATCAGGCCCTCCTCGAAGAGTGCGCTCTCGTTCTCCGCGAAAAGAAAGGAAAAGAACGCCTGATCGCAGGTTACAGTCTACAGTTTTGTCAAATCCAAGATGGTGGCCCAGGGGGGAGGGGGTACTCCCTAGCTTATAAACGGGCTGTGGAGGTCCACCTATTGTGAACCGACGGTTCAAAAGAGTGAAATAGTAGTAAAATAGTAGTGCTTGTTCTCTAGTAGTAGTTTGAAAATGAAGTCTGAATCAACTGGTTCATCAATAAACCAAACCAATCGCAGCTTTGAACGTGTTTACATATGGTCTTCATCGACAAAGACAACATCAAGCGAGTCATTTTCTTCATTCAAATATTCACTCCTTTGGCTTGAAAACCTCTTTAATCGAAGGTCCGCAATTTGTATTTCTAGTACTCTTTCATCATAAAGTTCCTGTTTGTCAAAAATCCATTTTGAATTTAACTGAACAGTTCCAGAAATACTCATGTTTTTACGTTTTGTTCCATGTCAAACTGCCTTCAAAACGCACGAAATGTAATCTCAGACAACCTAATCTTTCAAAATTTCCCGGGGGGGCATGCTCCCGGACCCCCCTAGAAACTCACGCCTTCGGCGCTCGTACGATTGCACCTTTGGTACTCTTAACGCACCCCCCCCCCCCCCATTCTAAATCCTGTCTATGGCCCTGCCGGTAGCCACCACTATACCTGCAAGATATGTGTACAGGGCCAATGGATGTGGTACGATGGAATGAAGGAGAAAACATGTCCAGGAACAGGCCTAGCTAGGCCAGACTCCTTTCATCAGTGCAAGTGGAAAGGGATCACCAACTCATTGCTTTTACATTCAGTAATAATAAATATGTATTATTGCTGAACGTATTAAAAAGCAACGAGATGGCGATCAAAGGTCAGTCACAACGGAAAGGCGACTTTTCCTCCGCTCATACACACACAAAAAAATATCCTGCAGCATGTTACATGGAGAAAAAAATATCATGCCCACAAATGCCCCGAGAAAAAAAATTCCTGCAGCATGAAAGGGTTTAAAAAAAAATTATTGCCTATATCAAATACTCCACCCCCCCCCCCCCCCCCCCCCCCTCAGAAGTTAAATGGGTCGCCCCTTACATCATGCGTATAGTGGGCTGTCATATTTACCATGTAATGGGAAAACCCTGAAACGCCACTGAATCGTCCCCAGCCGTCTCTCAGTCTCCTGTTAATTATTACATACTGGGGACTGGGGGATGCTGGGAAGGTTAAATATTAATAGGAGACAAGAGAGACGACTGGGGACGAGTCAGGTCACGCCAGTCTCGCCAAAGTCCGCAGTTTGCGTGAAACCGGAAGCCGATTCCCCGCTGGGATCGAATAACGCGCAAAGGTCACACCGCCGAATTTAGCTCATTTTGCAACAACACTGCTGTTCACTGCTGTGGAACATTTGTCTTTGCTTTTTTCAATGCGATTCCTGTAATAAACTCAATATATGTACGCTGATAAACTTCAGGAAATATTTCAGCTCGTAAAGCCTCGGGAAACGATGTCTGTAACCAAACAGACTGGCACGACCGAGTGAGTCGGAGGTCCGGGCCGTAGCCTGCGAGCAGGCTCACAAAAAGGGTTATTTTCCCCTGTCTAATTAAAATTTCGCTTGTTTCTTTACCTGAAAAGAGCACTTACACTCGATACGAAAATAGAAATTTTCTCTGAAAATAGGAAGAAATTCTGATGCAATATAACTGTAACGCCGTCAACTAAAGGTCGATATGGAAGATACATTATCTGGTGGCTAATTCTATACAATTTCAATCATGTTTACCATGTAATAATCACAAGGGTTGCGTCATTTCTGAGCCGTGTTGTTGTTTTGGCTAAGTTTAAAGCTCTCTGAGTAGAAACTATAATATCTAACCAAATTGCTGTCAACTAAAGCAAATAAACATTTGAGACATTTGACAATCCAAAACAAAACAGAAATCCTCTATTGTGGTCGAGGTGCATGTAATAGGTTTTTTAACACAAATTATCTGGTGGCTATTAAAAATTGTAGCCACTGACGCAACGTTGCATAACAACGGAAAATCATTTTCCGCGGTATCAAAGCACACCTTGTGATGTGTCATGTTCCTTTGCTGTTACTTCATCACTTAGTAACGCTAAAAATGGTCAATGCGCATATATATCTTTCAACACCTACTACTACGAGCGCGGTCACAAAGTTACTACGGAAAAAAAAGTCCATTCCTCGAAGCGGCCGCCCAATGGGCGTCGGCCGCTTAAAAAACCACGAGCGATTTATGACCTGCGCTCGGCCCCAGGGCCTTGCACGGTTAACAATAAAAAATACGCCGAATTCTCGATATGAACTATTTTATACAGAACTGCCCGTTGGACGATGATAAACGGCGAGGTAATCCAGTCTTAAAGAAGGAAATATACTGTCAGTCATAATTATATTTAGCTTCAGTTACATACAGACCGAAAAACCAGGGGGGGGGGGGGGGGGGGGGGAGAAAACTTCTGAAATTTTCGTATCTGAATCATCCAACAAAATATGACATCACTTCCGGTAAAAAATTACCCGCGAGCTCGTTTGGACGAAGTGCAGAAATCAAGTGTCGATTGGGCACGATTTCTTTTTTTTTTAACCTATCGTTTGGTTGCATTTTATACTATATATAAAAAGAAGTTGCAAAGATATTGCTTCAACTTTTTCAGGAAAGATTTCGGCAAAAGAGAAAGGTTCAGTATTGTTTTGAAGGCAAATAACACAGAGCGAAGTGCCGTGTCATGGCGGATATTTATTGCTTTCAAAACAAGTGACGTTCCATCTTTTGGCTATAGCAGTTCCTGATCCAGGGATAACATCTATTCATATAGCTTACGAGCTTGAAAACATAATGGATGAAACATTGGTGGTTATGGTTCCGCTGTTCACGTCGGGAAGTCAATTATCTCTCTCCGTAAAGTTTTGGAAGTCGTCGTGGCGAAGTGCTATGTTATGGCGGATATTTCACGCTCTGGCTATAGTATAGTAGTTCCTGATTCAGTGATAACATCGATTTATATAGCCCACGAGATTCCCCGCAACATCATGGATGAAACGTTGGTAGTCAACGTAGTAGCAAAGAAGTACGTTGGTAGTATGTATGTAAAGTTTGAAGTGTATACTTCGGGAAGGTAATTATCTCTCGTCGTAAAGTGTTGGAAGTCGCTGTCATTGGAGCTGTTGTTGCTCTTGGTCCATGTGTGTTTATAGTCGAAGACACAAGCGAAATCTTACACTGAAGGTTATATATTTAGTATTTTCTTTTTCTGCATCCCCTTGTTGAATGTTATTAGTTTCCTGTAAGGCACAATACATGTATATTCCGGTTTTGGGGTCATCAGTCACTGATCAGTCTGTTTTGTTCTGTGAATTAAATAATTATTGAATAATTATCAAGAATCATTGTCATGCTATGTTCTTGTAATAATTAATTTGCGTCATGAATGTTTCTTCTGTACAAAGTAGATCACATTTTTGAATAATCAAATCCCTTAGTGTGAATATTATGTAATTATGGCAAAATATGTATAAAATACAGACTGCAAATTGCAGGCTGGGCATACAAATATGTAGATTAATAGGTATAAAATATACCCATGCCAGGGTGCATTTCATAAGGTTTTGTCCTGGGTTTTGAAAATGTATAGTGTATTTGGCGAATGATCGCAGTCTTTGGCATTTACCACAGGCTTCCCAAGTTCATGATAATAATGATTTATGTAAGCGCTAAGAGTGGAACGTGACTCTCTGAATTAAGCGGTGTTGTGTTACAATGTCAGCCGTTGGGAATTTGAGCGCTCTATAAGACGTTGTATGGCGATCGAAACAGCGTTTAATTTAAGCGTTCAATATGTGTCGTATTTTTAATAAAAATAAGTAAATGTACTCACCTCGTATTTAATAGTATTCTCTATATGTAAATGTTTTAATTTTATACGTATTTTCATAAAGGAGTCAGGTGTCAAGTGGAACGAAAGTTCTGTTCCTCTCTCCCGCCACTATTTTTTTAATTTTTAACTTGTATTTAACTGTAAGATTATTTGTAAATTATTTGTAAAACGGCAAACACCTTAAACTAAACTAAACTAAACTCGTCTGGTTTCTGTGCAGCTTTTGGGCTATTTAGGCGTTTTTGGGAGATTTTGCCATTAAAGAAACCAGACAAGGTGCATGAGTTCATTTACTTCTTTTCATTAAAAATACGACAAAAATTGACCATATTGAACACTTAAAACGCTATTTCGATCGCCATACAACGTCTGATAGAGCGCTCAAATTCCCAACGGCCGACATTGTAACACAACACCGCTTAATTCAGAGAGTCACGTTCCATTCATAGCGCTTACACAAATCATTAACTAGTAATACGTGACTCGCATGGGTCCTCGCGAATCTGTGATGGGTATTAATTATTGTTGGGTGTGAGGGTAGCCTGCGAACAAGCTCTCTCTTACCCCACCCCCCACCCCCCAAAAAAACCCAAGAGAGCTCGCTCGCAGGCTAGTGTGAGGGTGATAACCAGGCTTTATAGATCGACTGGTCGGAGCTCGCTGGTCTCCCGACGTCTGCCCTTTTATACTGTTGACGGTCGTCTTATAGAGCGCTCAAATTCCCAACGGCCGACATTGTAACACAACACCGCTTAATTCAGAGAGTCACGTTTCACTCTAAGCGCTTACATAAATCATTAATTATCATGAAATTGGGAAGCCTGTGCATTTACCGGCATGTAATCAAGGCAGTGGTTACTGAAATAAGCTGATTGCAGACTTGGCTATAGTGCTGGAAAAGGGCATGTCAAACTTATTTTTGTTCATTTGATATTTGATATGTTTTTTTATTTAGATTAGTGAAAGAAGAGTTAATCTGCATATCAGTGAAGAAACAAAATATAAATTAAATAAATATATTAATAAAATTATCATGAAGTTATGCTGGCAAAATCAAATAGGATATTTAGGGTCGTTTCTCGTGTCACATCTATCTGTAAAAATTATTTTATAAAATGAATGTATTATTATTGCGTGGAGAAAGAACATATCACAACTTAGCTTACTCTAAATTATTCATGAAGTATTTCTGGTCCACCCAAAGGAAAGCAGTGCACTAACAATCATTACACTTCATTTACATTGACTCGACAAAAGTCAGATTTTGATGCTATGGGGGCTTATTAAAAATACTAACTTCCAAATAAAGGGGCTTGGAGGGATGGCTTATTAGAGAGGAGACTTCATATAGCTTAAAATTGAATTAAAATCAAGCATTATGTGACAATACAAGTCGAATAACTATTGTTAAGTGCACTGCTTTCCTTTGGGTGGACTAAAAACACTTCATTTAGAGTAAGCTAAGTTGTGATGTTCTTTCTCCACATTTCTTCATTTTTATAACATAATTTCTACAGATAGATGTGACACGAGAAATGACCCTAAAAATCATATTTGATTTTCCCAGCATTATAACTTATTATTGAAATGTAGAGACTAGATACTGACTGTCCAGAGTTATAGTCCGTGGTGTAATAATCAGCCACAGATCATAGTTGTTTGTAATTTTTTTATTGAATTAAATCATATTTTAACAGCCTAGTAGGCAGTTTAAATAATTTATTGATATTGCCTAGTTTCTTTTCAGAGACCCTCTGCCTTTTCCCCTACCACAATAATTGTATTATGGCATGTACATGTAACACAATTTTGCAGTGCAAGCATCTAAACTCTTTTTTACTGTGCATACACTGTAGGTCCATACTACAGTAGACCTCCATTAAGGGGACACCCTAGGCCTCGTGACAAGGAGAAGTGTCCCCTAATGGAGACCTTGTCCCCTCAATATGGAGGTACTCTTGCTGGTGTTGATAATAATTAACCACCTAAGCAAAAATGCATGTTTTCTTGACTTGGAATGCATCGGATCCATTAATTTTCTAAGCAACAATACAATACATGATTTAAACTTGCAACAGCCATCTAATGGACTGTTCAGTTAGAATAAAATCTCAAGCTTTGAAAGCTATCACTTGATCGAGTTGTACAAAAGTTTGAGTCCCCTTAATGGAGGTGTCCCAAAGTACAGGTTCCACTGTAGTCTAGTTTGTCTCTCGTACACTGAACACAAGTAGAAATGAAAACAAACAGTATTGAGTAAAATGTATTTTAATGTTTCTTGCACTTTCATGGCTTTATGGTTATGTTTTGTTAGACTTCTCAGGAATCAATGTTTCTTTTTTTCAAATCCCATCATTTTTTTTTCTTGTGCATATCTCATCTTCTAATCGGTTAAGATAGAGGAAACATGACGCATACATTTTCTGAAAGGAAAAGAAAAAGAAAATAATACAACCTTTACCCTATCCTTAGAATATTATATTAGCTATATTGCTCACCCTTCTCCCTCTAAAATCCTCCCTTCCACTGTTTATAAGAACATATATATTATTTAATTTATTGTTTGTTTCTTCACTGATATGCAGATTAACTCTTCTTTCACTAATCTAAATCAAAAACGCATCAAACATCAAACGATGCATGCCTTTTCCAGCACTATAGCCAAGTCTGTCATCAGCTTACAGCAACCACTGCCTTGATTACATGCCGGTAAATGCCAAAGACTGTGATCATTTGCTAAATACACCATACACTTTCAAAACCCATGCCAAAACCCTTATAAAATGCACCCTGGCATGGGTATATTTTATACCTATATTAATCTGCAAATTTAATATTTGTATGCCCGGCCTGTAATTTGCAGTCTGTATTTTATACATATTTTGTCATAATTACATAATATTTACCCTAAGGGATTTTATTATTCAAAAATGTTATCTACTTTGTACAGATGAACCATTCATGACGCTAATTAATTATTATAAGAACATAGCATGACAATGATTCGAATTCTGATCCGAATTTAAAGTTTTTGGTTGCTTGATAATTACTTAATTCACAGAACAAAACAGACTGATATATGCAGAATATGCATGTATTGTGTCTTACAGGAAACTAACAAAATTCAACAAGGAGATGCAGAAAAAGAAATACTAACCTTCAGTAGAAGATTTCGCTTGTGTCTTCGACTAAACACACATGGACCAAGAGCAACAAAAGCTCCAGTGACAGCGACGTCCAACACTTTACGGCGAGAGATAATTACCTTCCCGAAGTATACACTTCAAACTTTGACTACCAACGTTTCATCCATGATGGTGTGAATCTCGTGGGCTATATAAATCGATGTTATCACTGAATCAGGAACTACTATAGCCAATAGTGTTTTAAGAGCGTGAAATATCCGCCTTAACATATCACTTCGCCACGACGACTTTCAAAACTTTACGGAGAGAGATAATTACCTTCTCGAAGTGAACAGCGGAAACTATAACCACCTATGTTTCACCCATTATGTTTTCAAGCTCGTAAGCTATATGAATAGATGTTATCCCTGGATCAGGAACTGCTATAGCCAAAAGATGGAACGCCACTTTGTTTTGCAAGCATGAAATATCCGCCATGACACGGCACTTCGCTCTGTGTTATTTGCCTTCAAAACAATACTAAACCTTTCTCTTTTGCCGAAATCTTTGCTGAAAAGTCAAAGCAATATCTCTGCAGCTTCTTCATATCCATAGTATAAAATAAAACCAAACCATAGGTAAAAAAACACGAAGAAATCGTGCCTAATCGACGCTTGATTTTTGCACTTCGTCCAAACGAGCTCGCGGGGAATTTTTTACCGATAGTGATGTCATATTTTGTTGGATGATTCCGATACAAAAAAAGTCCCAGGCGTCGCAGAGTGTTCACCTCCGCCCCTGCGAACTAACCGATGAGCAACGGCGAAGTAATTCAGCCTGTATAAAGAAGGAAATAAAATCTCGCCGATGATCAACGGTGAGTTTTCAAGTCTGTATAAAGGGGCCGGCGACCCACATTTTCAAATACACTCTTCTTTTTTTTGTAAGAATATATATTTTCATGCCCGGGCTGAATATTCTTATTTTTCTGCTGATTTTAGGCTGAAAATATTCTTAATACATTCTAAGATTATATTGATCCAGACTATAGTTTTTCAGTAAAATAAGAGAGATATTACTACCTGAGCTGTACACGATTTTTATCGTTTTGTTAACTAAGTTTTGATTTAAGAAAAAGGAAAGAAGAATACATGGTACATATTTACCATACAGTGGAAGCCCGTTAATCCGACCACCATCGGAATATGCTAAGAATATACCCAAGGCTGAGATGTGGTTAAGAATGTTTTTTATTTTGCATGTTGATAGAAAATAAAATAAAATCACTTGATATTTAATTTAGAAGTACAGTGGAACCCCGCGTTACGACCACCTCGATGATGCGACCACTTCGTTAATACGACCACTTTTATTTTGTCCCGAACTACAATTCTGTCAGTCATTTTCTTATTTAAGAACCCCTTTAATATGACCACCCCGTTAATACGATCAGATTTTGGTGGCCCGATGGTGGTCGGATTAACGGGTTTCCACTGAAACTGTTTACAGAGAGAAGTACTAGCTGGAACGTTCCTGTTTGGTCGGAAAGTTAAAACAAGATGAATGACAAGCACCGGGACATCTTGCGCCGCAATTGGGCCTCGATAAGGGATGACCTGGAAATAGAGGAGCTGCTACCTCATTTGGTCGACGTGTTGGGCCCAGCGGACCAAGAAAAAGTGCAGGCGGAGGCCACACGCAGAGAAAAGATTGACAAGCTGTTCGATATCATACCCAGAAAAGGGCCAGAGGCATTTGATAATTTCTTGAAGGCATTGCAGAAAATCCAGCCGTTTCTGGCTGATCCTTTGCTCAAAGAATCAGGTAAAAAATAAATCTGTCGTAATGGACTGCTGAAAACAAACTATGAAAAATACTGTATTTGCCAATTTTCACTGGATTTAGGAAAGGTTGCTAGAGATGACTGTGCACGTAAACGGTTTTGACCAATCACGCGACATAAATAATTGGTGTATTCTTACATGATTCAGTCTGGAAGCGTTTGCCACGTGATCCGCTTCAGCTGAATGAAACTGTTTTTTTTTTTCTCTCTCTAGAAAAGGAGAAAATGGAGACAGAACTAAATCACGCGAGAACGCACAGTGCAAAATTACGAAAGAAAGTTGATCAACTGGGAAGGGGCTTAGAGAAAGAGCAACAAAAACATAAAAAGACGCTGAAAGAACTCGAAGAATTGACGAAAAGCCTTCAGCATCGATTATGTATGGAAAATGGCGAGGACGACAAACAAATTATCAAGACAAGAGTTCAGGAGTTAGCCGAATTTATAACTCAAATGCTTGAAGAGGAGCTTTCCACTGAAAAAAGCGATATCGTAACTTCAGGTCTCGAGGCTGACGACAGTCACACTCCTGCGAGTTTGACATCAGGTGAGTTTGCAGTTTGTGTCTCTAGCAATTTTGAATGAAAGTTATCAAATGAAACTGATTTAGGTTGCAAGTGCATCATGAATTATCTGGCTCCTCTCAAATCAGTAGTTTGGAATTGGCTGGTGATTTCTGAAAATCGACAATGTCTGCGTTACGATAAAGTGCAGCTATATCCATGTAGATCGACAATGTCTGCGTTATGATAAAGTGCAGCTATATCCATGTAGATCGGGAATGAGGTATTTTTGTTCTAGACGTGCGGCCTTCAAATGGGAAAACACGTGTTATGTCCATGTGTTAATTGCTCATTACTTTCACCATGGCATTGGCGGTTTATATTGAGGGGAGGGAGGTGGTCTGTTAAAAAAATTTAACTGTTATTATATCATGATTGCTGGTTTTAAAGTTTGGTAAGGTAAAAAACAACCAGAAACGTAAACGTATCGCAACGCAATTTTTGCAGTTTTCCTCAGACACCCTTAGATAGTGATTCCACTGATTGAACTATTTTCTTGTGCAGTTGGTTGAAGGTAAGAGTAATAGAGCTCAACAAACCCTAATACTTCTCAGAGGGAAAGTTGAGATAACTGTATCTGAGAAATTAATTATGCGATGTTGCACTCGTTTGTAAGAAATTATTTACTATACAAACTTGACATGATCAGTGAGACGACGTTTCGGACTAGGAAATTGTTTTTAATGTCATTCCATCACTAAACTAATACAAGGTGCTTAATTTAGGAAACCCTGAAACTTGTTCACGGTGCCATGATTTGGAGAAGAAACTCGACGCTTTAGGATAGAAAGGGAGGCGGAACAAAATAGAAACATCCAACTTCAGCTCCAACACGAGGAAGAGAAGAAACACTCTGAATGGAAAATCCGTGACGAGAGGGCAGAAACGAAGATGCTAAAAAAGATGCTCGCTGAAGCTGTAGGAGAAAAAAATAGCCTTAAAAAGGCGAACACAGAATCCAGTCAGTTGATTGAAAACTTAAAAGAGGAGAAAGAAAGGCTAGTAACTGCGAAAATAGCTCTTCAGTCAAAACTCGACATTCAGGGAAAGGAAACTAGAGAATGCGATCAATTAACGGCTGAATGTAATCAACTTTTGACTGAAACAGAATTACTTCGCATGAAAAAGAAGACATGGGAATCAAAGTACAATGAGTTACTCAAGAACGCCGCGAGCCGTAAGTACCAACTATACCGTTTAAAACGTTTTCTTACATTTTAAGGAGGGGAAACCTAAACGGAATTGAACCACAAACCTGTTGCTAAGGAAATCTCCAAACCTCCATAACTTTGGTTCCTGGACTGCAATGGGCATCAAAGTTTGTAGTATTTGTTCGAATCACGTTCCCTAAAAATGTTTCGAACTATGCCCATATTTGGTGTGTCACGTGACCAAAATAAAAAATGTCTAAAAACTCGGAAGGATTTGATCGTTTTCAAATTATTACATTAGTCTTTGCCAAAGAACGTCAATATCGACAACTTGTAGCATGCGTTTGGTGAAATGTACAATATTTCGGAAATTATAAAGCTTTAAGAGTTTTAACCCTATTCTGCCTAGTGCCCCCTCTAGGTATCTCGAAAAGCATTGACGCTATGAAAATGAAACTTACATGGCGTGTAAAGCATCCGAAAATCTTTATTTTAGTGGCAGTCACGTGTCAATCATGACGTCATACACTCCATAATGATGTCATATATTTATATATAGCCGCTAACTGAGTTATAACTCATGATATATAGCTGAGAATTGTGGAGCTCGAGAGATCGGACATTTCTAAAAGAAAAAGGGGTTGCCTTTAAAGCATTCACGGCCTGACAAGGAGTGATCCAACTAACATGGCGGTGACAGCATCGATCAGTGGGGCATCGTGAAGCTGTTTGTAGTATTTTGTGGATAGTTAGCAGCTGCAGCAAATTCCAGATAATATTTCCAGTGTAAAATAAACCATTTGGGGCTGATCCAACTGACGAGAACTATAGTTTCAACATGGTGGCATTGATTATCTGGGCATAATGAAAGCATCGATGAATTATATATTCGGCGTGATTCCTCGTTGCCTCTGAGATGGTTCTTGAAGTTACTACTTAATAAATGGTACATCAATTGTTTATTATAAGTTTTATTTATGTGGTTTAATGGACTATACAAATCAGTTTTATATTTTTGGGGCGGGTAACTTGAGTGGTATTATTTGCATAAATTAAGTTTCACCAGTGGATGTGATATTCAAAACATTTTTTTTTTCTGAAGTTGCTTAAATGTAAGCTGTAAAAGTGAAATATTTTCAAATTATCGATGATAGAGAAACAGTGTAGTGGTAAGTTGCTACAAATAGCATTATTTAAACCCCAGAAAGTGGGCATTGAAAATGACGGAAAATTAACATTTTTCCGTGGGTATGAATTATAAATTGTGTGTTCTGCACAAAATAATTCAGTGCTCGCGGACTTTTCAGTACCAAAAGATTCACAAAGGACGAAATATTCATTTGCAACTTCAAATTTGATCAAAATATGAATACCAGTTTGATTTTATTTTAGCCAAAGATGTCTCATTTTCAGTTTTTTTTAAAAAGACGGTTATCCCCTCTTACAAAGGACACGGGGTCAGGGGGCCCCAGGGGACAAACTGAAAATCCATTGCCAGTTTTGTAGAATGGAAGGATGATATTATACCAGGATGTCAGCAGAAGTTTAACCAGTCTTTTGAATTTTGAGAGAATTAGTTAACAAAATCTCAGTTTTCAGGGTTAAAAATACCTCAAAAAATACATTTTTGGGCATGAACTTCCCCCCTGATCCCAAGTCTAGGTTAGTGCAGGGGTGAAAAATATCATCATGAATGTTTCCACCCCAAGGGCTAACTATACACTAAATATGAAGGGAACTTTATTTTGACCATTTCCAATTTGGCTCCATCCTTAGCGACATTCGTTCTTAAGACACTTGCATCGTCCTGCACATTCCATCTTCTGTATCAACTCATAGCAATAAACCGTAGCCTCTGTAAGGGTTGTATGTATAAGTGGTGCCTACCGTTACTATTTTGTTTCCAAACCCCAGTTAGAAGGGCTAGGTAGCTGAGGATCTGTAATTAGCCATAGGGCCTAGTTCTAGAGGTTTGCCTGATAGATGGCCCGATTGATGTGCTGTATCAGCACTGTTTTGAGTCGTTAAGACTTCACGACGTCTGCAAAAACATATATAGACATGTGCTGTTGACTTGTGCGCTCGTACAGCAGTACATGCATAAACCACTCAAGTAGAGGCAGAACAGCATCGTCTATATCACTTAAGGTAACTGAATTATGTCTTCAAATGGTTTGGTAACTTCTGGGAAGCTCGGCCACGTGTCCCAGCAAGTTTTCGTAACCAATACGTAACCAATACTACTGAATGACAAAACGGTGTCGCACGCTGTCAGTACATGGAAGACAGGTAGAGTGCTGCACATCTGGGCTCAATAGAGTCAACACGCTGATGGACAGGAACGTACTTGAAACTTGCGCCAGTACCAAAAGCCACCCATAACTCATCAGGCTTAATCTTGTCAAAATGGACAACACTAGTAGTTGACGACGTCTGCGTCAACCATGTGCACACATACTGTCCTACATTCTCTGTTTGCAACGTGCAGAAGGAGACATATGTCTGCTAGCATGGGATCATGTTTGCAACGTCCGCCTCTACCAGTGTACTGAAAAAATCTCTACCATCTGTTGTGTGGCTTTATTGTTGGTTGACTTGAACATAATCGCTGTTGTTGGAAGCACTCGCCTGCGCAAACCCCTCCCTCGCTTTTCCCTAGTTGTGCTCTTCAAACTGCAGTTTGGAATGCAGACATCCTATATCCTGTCCACTCTTTAGAGCTGATGCTAGTCGAGATGTCACATACTGATACACGATCAGCGTAGTCTTCGAATGACTATGCAGTGCCTTGATTGAACATCTGAACAACAACAACAGCAGCAACAAACAACAACAACAACAACAGGATTGTAGATATATTAGTTACGAGGAGGTGCAAAGGCCTTTGTGGGGTTTAAAATTAGCGATTAGGTTTAGCCCAATTAGACTTTTTTGGGGTCAACAGATTTGGCGTCAATTGCATTTCCCAGTCATTAATATACCGGAGTACCCTCCTGGGCCATCTGGAGTAGTGGGTATGCAAAAGCAAATATCCAGGGCATGACCTTTGTTATTGACTCCATTTAAAACTGAAAATTGCTCTCTCGAATAGATCTCGAATAATTATAGAAGCCACAATATGTCTCGATAAAGGGTCTCCAGCCAGTAGTTGAACTGAACAGTGACACTTGCCTGCATGACACACCATTCTTTAAAGAGTACGTATTATGTCACAGTCGACCAAGGCTTGCCACATAGGCTTTTTGGAGTAATGCATATATGCTAGCAGTGGTTTTTACGTGATAGTGCATGCTGGGTTTTTGGTTATATGGATGGCTTCAACTAAATAATATTCTGCACCCTCCAGGGCTAGCAAAATTTGCTTGGATATGTGCGTCAGTCCATCCACTGTCTTCTCGTCAAACTACCAGCGTATGCAAATATATACAGATCGATCCATATTACATTATTTATTAGGGTTTATCAGCCCTTCTGGTCATCATTGTTTACGTTATGTGTATTGTTGTAAGGGCTTCGGATACCCGTATTGTGCCCGCTGTTGGCCAGCGGTAGGTCGTTGTTAGCTCGTACGATCCGGGCTGCAATAACTGTATCTTCACCGTAAAGAGTTTGGCAGCTATCAAACGCTGTTACATGGTGTCAGAAAGTGGCTACTTTTAGCTGAAGCCGTGTGCCGATCACAGGTGCAAAGTGTGGATTGCAACATGAACGCTAAAAGTGTTTTTCTTGCCGAAGTTAGTTTTTCTTCAAGACCGCCATCTTGGATTTGGGCACGTGCGAATATGGCAACTTATCAGATTCCAGCGCCTGAGCAAATTAACTGCAGCGGGGATTTACCCACAAATTGGAAGATATTTCGCGAAGCATACGAAGATTACCTGGTAACGACAGGGCTTGACAAGAAAGACAAGAAAATTCAAGTCGCAACACCATCTTGGACACACTTCAAGACCATTTCGTACCGATTAGAACTATACTGTACGAACGATATATTTTCCACAACACGGAGCAGCAAACACACGAAACTATTGACCAATATTTGATCAAGCTTCGCCAACTTTCTGAACCCTGCCAATTTGGTACTCTCGAAGACGAAATGGTGCGAGACCGATTGGTGCTGGGCTGCAAGGACAGTGCAGCGAGGACAAGGTTATTCAGAGAGAAAAGCTGTGATCTAAAGAAAGCCATAGAGTCTCTTAGGATCAGTGAAGCGACCAGCGAGCAGCTAAAGAAAATTGAAGGGGATGGAATACAAGAGCCAGTAAACTTCATGGAAAAGCAAAGCACTAAGAAACTGCCATGGCAAAAGCGATCTGACATGCTAAAGAAAAGAAGTGGAAACACCACTGGCAGGCAGTTCAAGGAGGAACGTGAGTGTACTGTTTACTGTGGAGGCCAGCATCAATTTAATAAGAACAAATGCCTAGCATTTGGCAAAACCTGCTGGAAGTGTGGGAAACCCAATCATTTCTCAACTGTGTGTTTACAATGGAGAGCCTTCATTATGTACAAGAGGAGTCAGCCTCAGAAGATGAATCAGTGTAATCAATGTACTCCATCGAATCCGTGGGGAGCATTGGATCACCAACAAAGAAAGCGGTTTTTTTGCACCCCTTCGGTTCTTTGATGAAAATGGAGAAGCTCTGATTCAGTGTCAGCTGGACACTGGTGCTACATGTAACGTCACGTCCTTTGACAGGCTATGTGAAATTAAGCAGAGTGGAAGACCAGCCATGCAACCAACCACAGCAAAGCTTAGGATCTATGATGAAAGCCTGGTACAAGCCCTAGGAGAATGTGAGTTACAATGTAAATACAGCCGAAGGAACCGTTGACAACTCCAGAGCTGCCGACCCGGCCATGGAGTATAGTGGCCCAATATCTATACAGCCTTGATGGTAACAACTATCTGATGACAGTAGATGCCTTCAGTGGATACTGGAAAGTTGACGAGATGCTGCAAACCACATCTCCAGCGGTCATCCTCAAGACCAAACAGCATTTCGCACGTTATGGTATTCCAGACAGAGTGTACACAGACAACGGCCCACAATTCGACTGTGCTGAATACACAAGATTTGCACACGACTGGCAGTTTGATCACTACACGTCATCGCCGTACCACGCCCAGTCCAGTCAAACGGGCTTGTTGAAGCTGCTGTGAAGACTGCCAAAACACTTCAGAAGAAGGCAGGGAAGGCTAATCAAGATAAGTGGCTGAGTTTTCTGGATTACAGAAATACACCCACAGAGGGAATGGATAGCAGCCCAGTGCAAAGACTGATGTCCAAAAGAACCAATACTACACTGCCAGTAGCACAGCACCTCCTAGAGCCTGAGACACAGTCAGACGTTGAAAGAAAACTGACAAAAAAGCGAAGAAGGGCTAAGAAATACTTTGACCGAGGGTCTAAAGAACTTCCTGAACTTGAAATTGGCCAGCCCATCAGATTGATGCCTTCTCCAATGGACACAACTAGGACATTGAGAAGAGGAGTCTGCACGAAGAAGGTTGCTCCACGTTCCTACCTTGAAGAAGGCGGTGGGTCGATATATCGAAGAAATCGGAATTTATACGCAGTGCAAAGGATAGTGTCTCTGAACCTGTTCAAGCAAAACCTTGCCGCACAGACACCCAAGCCTCAACCGGACCTCCCTTTAACTTGCTTCACCACCACGGACCGTGACTGACATACCAACGACTTCACCAGACGTTCACCCTGCCGTGAGCAGTGGAGACACCCAACTCCGTCCAAGGAAGAGTCTTCCCTAAATGTTCAAGAAAGCCCTCCTCTCCGGCCGCTCATGCAAATGACCCGCATTGGAAGGATTATCAAACCTCCATCCAAGCTGAACGTTTGAACACTACTACAATTGATCTGTAACAGATCTTTGAACACTGAACACGCCTTTGAACTCAGAAACATTTACCTACTAACCTACATAACTTGTTCCAGTTAAGAAAAGGAAGATGTTACGTTATGTGTATTGTTGTAAGGGCCTCGGGATGCCCGTATTGTGCCCGCTGTTGGCCAGCAGTAGGTCGTTGTTAGCTCGTACGATCCGTGCTGCAATAACTGTATCTTCGCCGTACATTAAAATAGTTTGGCAGCTATCAAACGCTGTTACAATCATCTACATCACTGATCAAATTACCAATGATCAGAATGACTTTGCCATGTAAAATAAATAACATTGACTTTAACATCGCAAAACTGGGGTTGTATTCAATATTGTTGACTGCTGCTGTTGAGAGCAATCCCCTATGCATCGTTGGTGTACAAAAAATGTTATCGTTTACCGTCATGTAAATTGCTGACAATCTCCATCGGCTAAGTCAGATGCCACCTGTAGGAGATGATCCTAGACTGAATATTTTCTGCCAAGTGTCACGGTATGAATCGTCATTGCAAGATATAGCGAAAGTGGAGTTTCGCGATCAAGGCTGTGACGGGCAAGACTAGAAGGATCAAAGCTTCCATGTTACACGCAGCTGAAAATCATTAGGATATGGAGAGAGGTGCTGCGTTGGCTGTGCAGCATCAGTTTGGTGTTTACTACTTGGACCCTTTTGTATCATGTTCACAAGGCCAATAAAGATGGTGGTGTATCTCCCTGGCATCCTAGCTTGAATGAACTGGCAAAACTTTCTGCTGAACATATCTCTGCGCACGACTTATACTATTCTTGCTAGATGCATGGCATCATTATCGTAGTTGTCATGTTTGCAAGCTGTGACCCCCCTCTGTATACCACTGACTCAAGCAGTGCTAATACAGCATATTGAAGCGGACCAGTTATTGACCAAACATTCGTGCAGGCACTAATTCCAGATCCTCAGATACCTAACCCTTCTAACTGGGACTGGAAACAAAGTAGCAAATGGTGGATATCTCTGCGGGTAACCTTCTTGCTAGGAGTTGATGTACTGTAGGCGTAAAAGTGGTTGTGCAGGATGATGCAAGTGTTTTAACCCTCGACGTACGTCAAAGTCATACCCCATGACCATACAAGGCCTAGACTGGGGGATGATGGAACCCCCCTTAGGTTTTATTTATTAAAATATATATCGAAAGCATTATGCCCTTATTAGAGAGCCCCGAGCTTGCTCTACAGAACAAGATAGTTATGACTTTTTTATGACGTCAAATGACGTTATTTCATCCGCCATCTTGGATTTCACTATTTCCTTATGAAAAAAGCATAAATCGATACAAAATCATTCCAAAACAATAATGGGATGTTAAAAATACTAATAATGCAATATATATAGAATACTTCATGGAAAGTGCGCGCGTACGGTATTTACGCACGAGTTGGTGATGTGTCAGACTGATCGAACGAGTGAGCGCAGCGAATGAGTGAGATTTCTGATACAAACCAACGAGTGCGTAAATACCGTACAAAGCACTTCCATGTTGTATTATGTTTATTATATACATACAGAGATTTAAAAAACCAGTTTAATGGCAATTTTTATTCACAAATGGAAGTCGACAAGCAACAATCAAAAGCTTATAACAAATTCGCAGCTGTATAGGCTAAAACGCCATTGGCAAAAAGTGAAAACAAACAAAAACATGAAATATAAAGTGTAAATCGGGTCTGACCTTACTTTGCTTTGTCATTGTTACCGCGGCCAACTTCTTTAGTTCTTTTTGTTTTGACTGTAGACATTTTCGAGTCAACTCAAATTGTATGACACTAGCTGGGTAAAATGCCTCTCAAAACTTGAACTCGACATGAGGCTTCGAATTCTTAAAGGGACACTGTCCCGGCGTATTTGGCTCAAAACTGTTATAAATGCATGAAATGGTCCCTAAATCTATGGAATAAGAACTTAATAAACTCTAACTAAATTATAAAAAGCAATTTCTTCAAGAAATTCCATACTGCAACAAAATTTTTGCAAAATTTCAAAGATTTCCGAGCCAAATTTGAAACTTTGAAAAACTGACATCCTAACGTTTTTTCAAAATCCATATTGCAATCCATTTCCATCCTCGCTGTCGTTTGTCATCCTCACTTCCTAATGGGCAGTCCGGCACAGTTATCAGTTTTGATAACCGGGTCCAAAACAAACTATTAGCCAATCAAATCTCAAGTTTAAGTTCACGTGACATGTTATCATAGCAACCGTCTTCTTTCAATATGGCGATCATTTCACTGAGAAACATAAATAGGCTCAATTCGATTCCGGTTGTACAGTAAATTGTAGAAAAGGAAAGGTTTAGAAGATAAATTTTGCCCTGACTTCCGGCAAATACGGATTAATCTTTGTCCATAATTAACTGGCAAAGATCATTTCGATTTCGATCGAGAGCCGCCTCCTAGCGTCCTAGCGCACTGGTGGACCTCGAGCGCCTTTAGCTTATTAATAACACGGATTCATCTTCATGAGCAACGCGATCAATATAAAGACACCAAAACCAAGCAATAACATTTCATAAAAGATGCGTGATTTATTGAGTGGATTTATTGCATAACATTAACATGCTTTGAACGTCTTCGTGCTTTGTTCCTCTTCTTCTTGCCCTTCAACATCTGTATGAATAAAGAAATGTTTGTGTTGTAAATAATTGTGAGAATGGGACTTCAAGTAAATACTGTTTCTTTCTGGTACTGAGAATTTCAAAAGCCGAGAGGCGATGATTCGATCGATCGCGAGCAACGACGTGCGCAGAGTCGCTTCTATCTGTCCTAGATATTTTAATCGAAGCGTCTCTACCAGGTAGCGGGCCGGGGCAGCGGGTTATTTGTGACAATCGTGAATCGTTATTGTTCAATGGCATATTGAGGTTGTTTGCTAGCTCAGCCGCGAGCTCGAACTGTTATGAGCCTGGCATAAACCTGGCTTAAACACTGAGCATATATTTGTAATGGATAATTACATATTGGGCAAATCGTATTACTACTGTGAGAGCATACCTCAACATACCTTGATCACCGAGCTCTGAAATCACGCTCGCGATTATTCCTTTCACTTCTTCCACCGCAGCACCCGTGCATCGCATCGAATCATCGATATCCAGTCGCACAAAATCGACACAAAGAGGCAATATTTTCCCTGTGGAAACCCATAATGCTGCCCTTCAACTCAACTCATTACCTAAAAGCACAAGCAATTAAACATGGCGGTCAGTAGCGGAATCAGACCGCAAATCAAAATACCATAGTGCACTCTTGCAATCCTTCGTGCACTCCATCTTTACGTCTAACAGAGCGAATAAACTCTGCGAGATACTTGTCCAGTTCTTCTGGTGCCATAGTGTACAACACTCGCTCGTCGTGTTTTCGTTTCTCAAGTCTTTCAACATTTTTACGTCCCGCTTCCATTTATTTTGTGTTCTTGTTCTCCAGACTTTCGACGTAATCTTCCACCAAAGAATTGTAGGCAGCAAAACGCCTTTTACTCATGTTTTAGAGAAAAGTAAGCTTAAACATAAACGCTGAAATTCTATAATTTTAACTGGCGAAAAACGTGTGTCGATGCGAAACGCCGCCAATCAGCCTTGAATGAAACATCAACTCGTTACGGCTCACACGTCAAAAAACATGATACGCGGCTCCTGATTGGACGTATCATTTTTCTCACACGTGAAAAAAGCGATACGCGTCATTTGATTGGCTTACACCTGCTTACATCATCTTGCGAACGAAAATTTACTTCGGCTTTCCAGTGAGTAAATCTCTGTATGTATATAATAAAATGCCATATTAGCTTCTTTTTGTTTTCGTTCTTTTTTATCAGCCGTAAGGATAAGTCTGCCGTTCAATGTTCATTTTCTCGAGTACAATTACTGATCCAGGTCTACAACAGATCCGGCAAACTTCATCGGTTTGTTGCTGTGGTTTTACCTCCCTCAGTGTTTTTTTAATAATAATGGAATGTTGGTTAAAGTGCCTATGAAATGAATTTTTTTTATTTCGGTATGGAACGTTTATCATCTTAATACAACGGAAATGGAAAAATAATTATATTTTAAAACGTCGAAAAAGACGTTAGTTCAGAGCCTCAAATATGCGATGTTTGGTCCAAAAAGTGGTTCCATTTCTTTTAGGGACCGGGGCGAGTTTGTCCACCTTGTGACGTATAAACGTTTGCGCATGCACTATCGCATTTCACGTCTGTTTTCCTCTCACATTGCTTACAATCTCAGTGTTATTTAGCGAACTAAGATACTGTGTAGGAGTCAGATTTGAGCAAACATCAATCGATGAGTGTGTATTTGAAACTGTCCCATATTTCTGCAGTCTGCTAGAGATGATTTGTGACATTTCAGCGGCGGAATTAGAACGGTCCAATTTTTTGTCGCAGTGCTCCGTGATGCGAGGGAAAAACTGAGCTTATAGCGATCAGATCTTCCGATTAGATGTCAATCTACTCCTTTAAAAACACAGCCAGAGTAAGAGCAAGTTCTTCCTAGGAAAGCTCAGTCATTTAAATCATACTTTGCCTAAATGCTGTCGTTTAGTCTTTGTAAGAACTAGAAGCCGAGGCCGTGCGCCGGGCCACGGGCGCTAAGAATTGTTTTGAGGTCGTGTTGCAATCAATTGTGATTTGATTGAAGATATATCGTACGCCTTCTTTTAAAGAAACTAATAATATATTTCGGTTCTTGAAGAGTCAAAATAATTTTGACTCAATAACACCATATTAAAATTAATTTAACATTCAGAGAGCGTTAATTCCTTGGAGAGCTTGGACAACTCGGAAAATAATAAGCGTTACTTGGTGTTGTACATGTAGTTTACGGGCTGCTTGCAAAATTGCCTGCAAGCAGCTGATGAAAACGTTTCTCAATCAAGTATTCAACACCAGGTCTGGGACTCTGGGTCCTTTGTTACCAGTAAAGAACAGTAATTTTATTGCCTGAAAATGTATATAACATCAAAACGATTAATGTAAAGCGAACAGCGTCACGGTGTCACCGGAAATATGTGGCGGTGTTTCGGGTTTGGATATCTGGATTTATTTTACTGTAAAAATGCTCCAATTTTGCTGCAAGACCTATTTAGAATCCAAAGTCTCAACAAGAGAGGATGATCTAAGATAACTCATCCCCCATACATGGGCCTCTTCCAATGATAATGTTTTTCAATCTAATTTCAGCGCGTGGTCATACTGCGCGGCTATTTTAAGGAAGACACCTGATTGGTCAGTTGTAATGACGTGATGAAATTTAAGATTTGGCGACTGAGAAACGCGATCACACTTTAAATTTCGATTTACGATTTCATTAGATGGCGAAACAAATATTCGCAATGACATCTGATCCTCTGATCATTGGCCGCGCGACCATGGGGACGAGAACTAAAATAACTTTCACAGCGTGGCGCGAAGCTTAAAAATAGATTGAAAAAAAAAAACTATCATGGGGCATGGGATGTGTTCTCTTAGATCATCCTCTCTTGGTCTCAACAAGAGAGGATGATCTGGTGGTCTCAATATGCTATACGCACTGCCTTTACAATGATTTTTGTTCGCTTTATCTGATGACTATATCGATAATTTCTCCACTCGCCTTTGGTAAGCCCTCTGTTTATCTCTTACGGCCAGTGTCGGTGTGCAAACGTTTCTACGTCACAACCTTGAAATGTGATCCGTTTGGCTGCGCGGTAAATATAACCACTTTTGAGCGACTCGAGTCGAACTTCGCAGCTCGAAAAATAGTACAAAACTGGAAGCTTCTAGCCAATAAAACATTTCAATTCTGACTCACATGAACTTAAATTTGTACTTTGTGAAATACAAAAAAAATCATTTCATAGGCACTTTAAGAAACCTGGAAAAAATATCATTAGAATGAAGACAATTTGAAATTTGGGTAAACATGCATGTAATCGTGTGGTTGCCCTGGCAACATTAAAAAAATTGTTGACAAACGGTTATCACATCAGAATGTCCGGAAAAGATGAATGAACAGCTACTGAAAGATTTAGAATCCCAAAGTATAGATCCTCTTTTCAAATTGAAACAAGAACTCCTAAAGGAGTTAACAAGTGGCCGATATCACCTTGAGGAGGGGAAACAATAATCCACCTATCCTCCCCATCGGTCACTGGACTCTGAGATGCACCCCCCAAATAAGAGTCAACATACGAACCTGCGTGACGAAAAACGTGACTGCGTGATGCAATATTAATATTAAACTCACTGCGTAGAAACTGTAATATCTAACCAAATGTCGTCAACTATAAAAAGCCAAATAAACATTTGAACACCTACATTTACCATGAATAGATGTCTTAACACCCACTAATAAAGCTATACAGGATAATACGCACTTTTACAACTCTGCCCGCGCTATGAACGCTTACAAGCTATTACATCATGCGTATACTGGGCTGTCATGTTTACCATGTAATGGGAAAACTGATAGAATTGAAACTGATAGCAGATGACTATTACATGTTATGTTCCCCTGTCTCGTTAAATATTTCGCTTGTTTCGTTGTAAAGAACATGAAAAGAGCACTTACACGATACGAAAATCGAAATTTTCTCTAAAAGTAGGAAGAAATTATCCAGAAAGCTTGTGGAAGAGAAATTCTATAGTGGCTAATTTCAGACAATGCAATGCAATGTGCAGTGACTACGAAAAAAACAGGTAGTCACGCCAGTCTCGCTAAAGTCCGCAGTTTGCGTGAAACCGGAAGCCGATTTCCCCCTGGGATCGAATAACGCGCAAAGGTCACACCGCCAAATTTAGCACATTTTGCAACAACACTGATGTTCACTGCTGTGGGACATTTGTCTTTGCTTTTTTCAATGCGATTCCTGTAATAAACTCAATACATGTACGCACTTACACGACACTACAGAAAGCCTGTGGAAGAGAAATTCTCTAGTGGCTAATTTTAGACCGTGATGCGATAACATCATGTCAACCGTGTAGAGGTCTGAGGTTAGTGACTATGAAAAAAAACTGTCCATTTCTTGAAGCGGCTCGATGCCCATATATGGGCATCGGCCGCTTAAAAACAAACCGCATGGGGGGCATTGAAGTGCACTGCTCTCTTCTCGTGTTCTGGAGAATGTTATGTTAATAGTACAAGTAACTTGGAACATCCACTTGAAACAGCTTAGAACACAGTTCAAACTTCAAACTAAACAGTAAGAGTATAGTTATACGATCCGCATACATTTTAACCAGGCTTATTATGATTCAATTCTCATTTGGGCCACATAACAGATTTCCTTGAAACTTTGCATGCGAGTAACACCTAATGTGGTTAGTTTCAAAACACATTTCGTTTGGGCTCTAAATTTTTTTTGACGGAGTTACGAGGGGGGTTCCGTGGGGGTCCGAAATGGTGATTTTTGGTCTTCAAATTTCCATTTTTTCGTAATTTTAACATCCCCTCACTTCCCTTGAAATTCATTGCCACACATCATTCTGCCGTATGGTGGTAGGTATATGACATGTTAATACTAGGGTGTTTTTAAAGTTTCCGTAACATCATTTCAACTAGTTGAATTTTAACTTTCATGGTACCTCCATTGACAGCTTATACGAAAAGGTTAAAAGTGGGTGTTCCAAAAATCATATAACTCAAAAGTTAGACTTTGCACAGATGTTTCGTTGCATTTGTGGAGAGATAAAGACTTGATCTTCTATGCTATTAAATAACATTTTCCGGCCAGCAGGTATAACCGCCTAAAGGTCTTTGTGAACTATCAGTATTTCAAATTGTCTCATTAATCGGCAAAAAGAACGTCAAACATACGCGTTGAATTCTGATCCAAATAATGTTATTTTCCGTCATAATCACGTATGAATAATGTCTAAACACGTTTTACTGCTTTACTTTAGCAGTACTTGTTATAGTGGCCAAGATGGCGGCTCGTATGTTTGTTAGGCTACAACACGAATAAATGTACATTACCGAACCGACCACGGCTACGACATGATGTCAGAGAGTCGGATATAGCTTCAAAAAGGATTCAAAAACCTACGGTTACAAGTCAATTCCAAGTAAATTTCATTGGATTTTACCGCACATTGAACATTCAATTGGCCGGCATAAATTTTAAGTCGCCAATAATTCAGGTGGTCGTCATAATTCAACCTCTAATTCAAGTAGAGTTCAACCCCAGCAACAATGGCAGACAGATTCAAGCCCCCAACAGTGAACTGGACGTCCCCGGGCGATCTACACAAACGTTTCAAGTTATTCAAACAAAAATGCGAACTGATATTCGATGGCCCACTCGATAAGACAGCCGAAGACAAGAAAACCAGACTATTACTCCTCTGGGCAGGCGACAAGGGTCTGGAAATATACAATACTTCCACTTGTGCAAACGAGAACGAGAACTTAAAGCTAACACCAGTGCTAGAAAAGTTCGAGCAGTACACAAAGCCTCAGAGCAATAACATACTGGCTCGATACCAACTTCACTGCCTAAAGCAAGGAGATTTGTCCTTGGAAGAATTTCTCACGAAAGCCAGAATCCTAGTTGATGATAGTGGCTACGACACCCCTTTCAAGGAAGAAGTCCTCCTTGACACATTGGTTTTTGGGCTAACATCCAACAAAGTTAGAAAGGACGCCATCGAAAAGGGCAACACCCTAACATTCAAGCAATTCAAGTGTATGAAATGGCGAAGACAGAAGAGAGCACCAGAACACAAATGGAGGCCATTACCCAAGGAAAGAAAAATGCTGAACTACATTCAGTTCGAAGCAGACAAAGTACACGTCAAGACCCACATCCAAGTAGTTCAAAGACAACCAAAGTCACAAAGTTCAAGTTCAAACACGATGGCTGTTTCAGGTGTGGAAACAAACATGAGCAATCCGCTACATGCCCAGCTACTCGCGCAAAATGTAAATACTGCAGGAAATTAGGTCACTTCGAGAAGGTTTGCATGAAAAAGCGATCGAAACAAGTCAACGGGATAGTGCAGAGTACCGATTATCAAGGTCAAGATAACTTCCTACGAATTAATGACAGTGAATCAGAGGATTCTTCAAGTGAACACAGTTATGACGACGACACCTCAAGTGACACATAACCCATTACAGTGGTTCTAGGTTATATTACATCCGAACACTCTGCCCATAGCATGAGCAGCTACCCGGAGAAGATCTACACTACTGTCAAGATCAACGACCAAAGTAACGTCAAAATGAAAGTTGACACAGGGGCAGACACATGTGTTCTAACAACAGACGACTTACAGAACTTAATAGGACTTTCCCTAGATATTCTACCCTGCAGCAGTGTACTCAAAGGATATGGGGGAAGCCCTATAAACAACCTAGGGACTACAAACCTCAAGGTGACATCCAAGAACAAGTCAATTTGGACCAAATTCTGCATAGTCGAAGCATCAGGGCACCAATTAATGATTGGATGCCAACAAGCACAAGAACTGGGGATAATCACTGTCAATATTCAGGAGTTCACCAGCAAGTACCCAGAATCAAAAGTGCAACAAGCAGCCCAGCACGGTAACCTCACAAAATCTGCCGTGTTGGACGAATATCAAGATTGTTTCGATAAAATCGGCGGATTCTCCGGAGACGCATATCACATCCAGCTCGTCGACAACCCCCAACCAGTCGTCCACCCACCGCGTACTGTGCCAGTCCACATTGGATCAAATGATTGTAGACGACATCATTACAGAGGTGACAGAACCCCATGAGGGGACACAAGACGTTTCAACTGTAAGTTCCTGAATAAAAGGAGATTAAGTTAATGCGGTTACCGAAAGTGTTATAATCTGTCAATACTCTTCTAGCCATGTTGTCATCACTAGTGTTATCAAAAACTGAACCATTGGATAATGCATTTCTAGAGTTTTGATTGGCTTAGAGGCCATGGGATATGAGCCATTATACCATGAACGCATCGGCAAGAAAGAGAGCTGAATTTGTTTCTCTCTCCAAGGAACAATGGCCGCCGGAGAACATTGTTTCACGGCAGAATTGATTGAAGACGAAGTAACAAAACTGCTAGAAAATGCAGCAAAGTTTGGAACGAAATATCTTGAAATGCTTGTAATTGTACAACAAATGCAACTGGACGAGCACTGTTTTAAAGGGAAGGCTGAAACAATTTAAGGGAAAGTCCGGAAACCAATACAAATCTGCACAAATTCGTTCAAAATGAATGAATTGCACTACAAATTTAAGCTTAACCTATCAGTATTGTTACCTTGTATTTCGAAGAGGCTTGTTAATTCCAGCCGGACTTTTAAAATCAGCACAATAAATATCCATCAGAGACGAAGCATTGAAAACAATATCACAGTTCGTCAAGCGTTGGTGATGGTAAAATCGAAGCCGGATCACTATTTTTCTCTCAATCCAAGTAGATATTGACTCTATCCTTTGCTCTTTTAATACTTCAGTGAACTTGATTTCAACTGGCTCAGTTTCGCTCGTCTCAACACAATTCTGCAGTCGTGCACGATTTGCTCGCCGTATAAACAATCCGTTCAGCTGTCCATCAGTTCAACTTGAAAAATGAAAAATGTTCAGCTCCACATTTGCACAATTTTCCAGAGTATACGAAACTTTAGAAGAAACAGCGAATATTAATCCGAAGAAAATTCAGTCTTGCAGCTCTATTTTCATTCAGCTTGTTTACCGAACGTACAGACCGAAGACAGCGCCGGTCGCCAGACGTTTGCCGCCGTTTTCGTACAAATCATGCTTCATTTAATCGAACTGAAAAATCACTCAGTCGATTTATAGTCTTGTTTAAAAAGTAATACCGAAGTTTTCACCTAAAGTTGCTCAAGTTTTTAATAAAACAATTATTCCATGAGCCCGCGTTGGATACGAGATGATAGATAGCCAACGAGCGCGTAGCGCGAGTTGGCTATAATCATCTCGTATCCAACAAGGGCTCATGGAATAATTGTTTTATTAAAAACTTTAGCAACTTTAGGTGAAAACTTTTAAGGTTAAGTATACATAATGTAATAAGTACAGTGTAATAGCCTATGTTATTTTGCTATGATTGTAACTAATGCCCAGTTGAGACGCCGTACTTCACATGAGCCGAATCGAATTCGAATTTAGGCCGACCCAAATTTATTTAGACCGGCTGAATTGATTCAGACGCCGAGCTTAATTCAGCCGAACTTAAATTAATAGGGGAAAATTGCTGTTATACTGAAAAATACATTACGATAATATATTCATGCATTTGTTACGGCTCATGTCAAGTTCGGCGTCTGAATCAAAGCCGGTCCACAGCCGTTATTCCCGGCTGAGCCAGGCGGTAAGAACGGCTGAGCCGATCCGAATTCATTCAGCCGTTCTGAATTGATTCAGACGCCGTACCTCACATGAACTTAATTCAGCGAATTCGATTAGGCTCATGTGAAGTACGGCGTCTGAACTGGGCCTAAGTAATAGTCATTGTTGATTAAGTTAATTAAGTAATAGTTAATTGTAAATGCTTGTTTTGTTTAATAAAGCATTCCAATTGAAAACAAAAAACAAACAAAAACATTGAGATTAAGATTGCGAGCATTCTCGTTCCCAGATCCTCTGTTTATTTCGGTCACGTGGTTGGCGAAACGGAGGCTCTGGTCTCAACCGTTTCCGGATGTCCGAAAATTCCGGACATCCATTCATTAACTCGATTTTTTCCTTGCCACCAGGCCTACTCGTTTCCGGCGCAAAGAAATAAAACGAGGAGCTCTAGGAACGAGGATAGATTGCGGGCTTCTCTGGGCGCCCGCACAAAATATGACCGTAAACGCCAGACGAGATTCGCTCCCGCGTAAGCTCTTGGGGGACAGAATTAGAAACCTCGCTTCGAGTTTTTAGACATTTTTCATTTTTGTCACATAACACACCAAATATAGGCATGGTTCGAAACATTTAAAGGGAACGTGAATCGAACAAACACTACAAACTTCGATGCCCACTGGGGTCTAGATACCAAAGTCATGGAGATTTGGAGATTTCCTTAGCAACAGCCTTGTGGTTCCTTGTAGTTTAGGTTCTCCCCCCTTAATTGAATTGTTGACACTGAAATAAAGGTTTTACTTACTTACCAACCTACCTACCTACCTACCTGCCTGCTTCCTAATCAATCGACCCCCCCCCCCCCCCAACCTACCTACATATCTACCTACCTACCTACCTGCTTGCTTCCTTAACAATCAACCCCCAACGCCCCCCCCCCCCCCCCCCCTCCCCTCCTCTACCCTGGATCCGCCACTGGAAAATGAAGACAGTTGACATTGATAAACATGTTTTACTTAATAACATATACTATTTCAAGTCATCGAATGTCATCACACATTTCTTTTAAACATACAGTTTAGACTCTGTGCGCACTATCACGGTTTCTCTCTCGTGTGTTTTTCTCCCGGATGTTTCTCTCTTAAGTGTTTCCCTCTAAGGTATTTCTCTCTCAGGTGTTCTCTCTCGGGTGTTTCTCTCTCGTCTGTTTCTCTCTCAGGTGTTTCTCTCTCGGGTGTTTCTCTCTCGGGTGTTTCTCTCTCGATAGGTGCATATTTAGTTCTTCTCCGTTTTAAAACTATTTTTTATGCTAACATAGTTTAAGGAGCCCAAGAAAATCATGATGTTTTACAGCTTGTGCCAGAAATCGCCTCGCTTCTATGTTTAGCTGTATTGTTATTCAAATATTTCAGGTTAACCGTGAAAAGGGCTATTAGTTCGAAATAGCGGGAATTCGAAATAACCTAGTTCGAATTAGCCGATAGAAAATGACTGAAAAAAACAGCGGCAAATCCTAGGGAAATGGGTTTGAGTTCGAAATAACGGGGAATTCGAAATAAACGAGTTCGAATTAGCGTAGTTCAACTGTATATTATTTTTCTAACTTGAAATTATTTGAGACGACGTTTCTGACTAGAAAGTGTTCTTTATATCATTCTATCACTAAACTAATAAAAGGTATTTAATTTAGAAAACCCTGAAATTTGTTCACGGTGCCAGGATTTGGAGAAGAGAATCGACGCTTTAAGGACAGAAAGGAAGGCGGAACAAAACGAAAGCAACCAACTTCAGCTCAAACTCAAGAAAGTTATCGAAACCTTGGAAAAGGAGAATAACGACAAGAACTGTAAAATGCAGGCGACCATACAACAGAAAAACGAACTGAAGCAACAAAATGAAAACCTCAAGAGAGAAAAAATCGGAATTGAGCATCAACTCTGTTATGCGAAGGAAGAAATGGAGAAATATTTAACAAACACGAAAAAGATGCACGATGAAGCTGTACTAAGCAACGATGTTCTTACAAAAGGAAACAAAGAGTTAAAAGAGAAGAACGAACAGCTGATCAATGAAAATGAAGATCTCTTGTCAAAACGTTCGTCTTTAATAAAATTATTTCACAAGGAAGTGAAAGAGTTACAAGAGAAAGTCATCAAAAGCAAGAGCTTCGAGAGGCGTAAGTACCAGCTATGCAGAAAAAAAAAACATTTTCCTTCCATCAAAACGAAATGTTGACACTGAAATAAAGGTTTAACTTATTTACTTACTTACCGTGTACCTTCTACCTACCTACATATCTACTTCCTTGCTTGTCAATCAATCAATCAATCCATCCACTCCCCCCACCCTATACCCTGACTCCGCTACTGGTAACTGAAGACAGTTGACATGGCGAAACATGTTTTACTTAATAATGTATACTATTTCAAGCCATCGAGTGTCATCATACATTTATTTTGATAAATTAACAATTGTTTCATGCTTTAGGGTGCGTATCTCTCGGGTGTTTCTCTATCGGGCGTTTCTCTCTCGGGTGTTTCTCTCTCGGGTGTTTCTCTCTCGGGTGTTTCTCTCTCAGGTGTTTCTCTCTCGGGTGATTCTTGAGTGCTCTCCAAACTTCCCAAGTGCATCATAACTCTATATATCGAGTTTGGTACGAAAATAAACCTCTCTGTGTTAACAACCTCGGAGGAATGATGAAGGAAATTCCCAAATATTGTCTTCCTCATGCATAGTGTTCGTTCGTGCAACTGCGATGATCGCATCACTTGTACGCACTAACGTTCACTTGTACGCACTGACGTTTACTTGTATGCACTAATGTTTACTTGTATATGCACTAACGTTTCACTTGTACGCCGCCACCATCACTTGTACGCGCTAACGTTCACTTGTATGCGCTACCGTTCACTTGTACGCATTAACGTCTACTTGTACGCACTAACATTCACTTGTATGCACTAACGTTCACTTTTACGCACAACGTTCACTTGTATGCACTGACGTTCACTTGTATGCACTCACATTCACTTGTACGCATTAACGTTTACTTGTATGCACTGACGTTCAATTGTATGCGCTAACGTTTACTTGTACGCATTAACTTTTACTTGTATGCACTCACGTTCACTTGTACGCATTGACGTTTACTTGTATGCACTGACGTTCAATTGTATGCGCTAACGTTTACTTGTACGCATTAACGTCTACTTGTACGCACTAACGTTCACTTGTACGCATTAACGTTCACTTGTACGCCCTTCCCTTCACTTGTACGCACTAACGTTCACTTGTATGCGCTAACGTTCACTTGTACGCGCTAACGTTAACTTGTCTGCACTAACGTTCACTTGTATGCACTAACGTTCACTTGTATGCACCTACATTCGCTTGTATGCACTCCCCTTTACTGGTATGCACTAACGTTCACTTGTATGCACTAACGTTTGCTTGTACGCCCTCCCCTTCATTTGTATACGCTGACGTTCACTTGTACGCATTAACGTTTACTTGTATGCACTAACGTTCCCGTGTACGCACTAACGTTTAGTTGTACGCATTAACGTTTACTTGTACGCCCTCTCCTTCACCTGTGCGCATTAACGTTCACTTGTACGCACTAACGTTCACTTGTACGCATTAACGTTCACTTGTACGCCCTTCCCTTCACTTGTACGCACTAACGTTCACTTGTATGCACTAACGTTCACTTGTACGCGCTAACGTTTACTTGAATGCACTAACGTTCACTTGTACGCACTAACGTTCACTTGTACGCACTAACGTTCACTTGTACGCACTGACGTTCACTTGTACGGCTCTAATGTTCACTTGCATGCACTTACGTTCGCTTGTATGCACTCCCCTTTACTGGTATACACTAACGTTCACTTGTACGCACTGACGTTCATTATACGCCTGCCACGCAGGCTATTCACTTGTACGCACTAACGTTCACTTGTATGCACTAACGTTCACTTGTATGAACGAACGTTCACATGTATGCACTAACATTCAATTGTATGCACTAACGTTTGCTTGTACGCCCTCCCCTTCATTTGTAAACGCTGACGTTTACTTGTATACACTAACGTTTACTTGTATGCACTAACGTTCACTTGTATGCACTAACGTTCTCTTGTACGCCCCCACCATCACTTGTATACACTAACGTTCACTTGTACGCATTAACGTTTACTTGTACGCACTAACGTTTCACTTGTACGCATTAACGTTTACTTGTACGCACTAACGTTCACTTGTACGCATTAATGTTCACGTGTACGCCCTCGCCTTCGCTTGTACGCACTGACGTTTACTTGTATGCACTAACGTCCACTTGTATGCACTAACGTTCACTTGTACGCGCTAATGTTTACTTGTATGCACTAACGTTCACTTGTATGCACTTACGTTCACTTGTACGCCCCCACCTTCACTTGTACGCGCTATCGTTCACTTGTATGCACTAACGCTCACTTGTACGCACTAACGTTCACTTGTATGCACTAACGTTCACTTGTACGCGCTAACGTTCACTTGTCTGCACTAACGTTCAATTGTATGCACTAACGTTTGCTTGTACGCCCTCCCCTTCACTTTAGCACCAAGAAATCACGACGTCTGGCTGGTACCGATTTTCTGAGCTTGCGCAGAGTACTCGTTTTCTCTTGTCTTTTGTCTGTTCATTGTTTTAACAGCCAATCAAAAAATTAGTTCTATCTGTCCCCGCCAGAGTCCGAGATTCTTGGTTCTGACCAAAAGGATCGCGACTCTGGGACCGGAATGGCTTTAAACCATTTGCCATAACTCTATGGAAACATAGGAAATTACCGTGTGCTTTTATTTTATGAAAACAATAGAAAACGTTTTACCTGAGTTTCCACTCGTAAAAGTTTAGGAGAACTCGAAATAATTATTGCTATGGAAAACAGCATTTCGCGTTCTCCGCATGACTGGATGCAAATTATCGGATTGCAAAACGCACAGTACAAGTATACAAATATGTTTTTTTACAAAAATACTCATTGGTCAAGAGCTATGGTCGGTGAGAGTATAGACCACGACAATTACATATTCAAAATGCCACATCTAAAATGGCGTATTACTTCGCTCTGTCACGGGCACATTCCTCAAAACAAAAATAAAGCCAATTCAGCTGGCAGTTTTTCTATGTTGTTGTAAAAAAAAATTGACGACATTTTTCATAGTCTACACTCTTATTGACCATAGAAATTAAGCCATAAAATGTCCAAAACTTGGCAGTGAAACAACTCGTCTGCAGCTCGTGGTTCCACTTGAGTTTTGAACATTTTATGACTTCATTTCTATGATTTGTAAGAGTGTAGACCATCAATAAATGTCGTCAATCTGTTACAAATATACAGCTGGGGTTTGTAAATGAAGAAATAAATACCAGTAAAATCCTTTTAAAAGTGCCACATAACATTTCATTACACATTTTTTTACACATTTTATTTTATTTTTTTATTTTTTTATTTCGCCACAAAAGTTACATAAGTGCCATAAAGTTGTTAAAGTGCCACAGTGGTACACAAGTGCCACATGATAGTTACAAAAGTGCCATGTGGCATGTTACATAAATGTTAGAAGTTTAAGCATTTAAACTGGGGTTAATGAGCTCTGCGGTCTACGTCAAAACCATTGTTGGCCTGTCACTGGCTCTGTTATCTCGCGGCGGTTAGTCATTGAGCAATAGACTGGGAGGTCAATGTCTAGCAGAAAGTAATTGTTGTCTGGTAACATATGACAAAGCTCCCAGTGATTTTCCACTCATGCTCTCATGTGATATCAGCGTGCTTCGCCCCTCCCCCAACTCTGTCCCAATCCTCACTTAGTAAAATCCCTTTGATATCTGACCCCGTCACAATTATTGTGAGCTACTCTTCAAGCTGTTGGTTGTTCTCTGCTTTCCCACCCTCCCTCCCTATATTGGAAGCTTTGTCATCTGCCATGTTCTAAACGTTTAGTTGTAATTACACTTCATCAGAAAGCAGATGGCTTTCGCTCGAATGACTTGTTTACCGTCCTTGATGTTGTTGTTGGTATTTATGTTGTTAGTAAATCATAGCTGCATAGTGAATAAAGGTTATTTGGTGGCAGGGAAGTGCACCCGTAGGCCGCACTTCACCCCACAGTGAGTGCTATGGCCATGGAAATAGGTCCGGATTTCCAGGATGGTACCATCGTACCATCTGACCTATTGTCCTCCCAGAAGGGCACCCCTCTTCTGGTCCGGCCTATGTTACACTCTAACATAGGTTCCCCTAGAGACACCGCTACTCTAGGGGATATCCCCTGGAGACACCGCTACTCTAGGGGAGACAGGCTCTGTCTTCCCTGCCACCCAAGTTTTGCCACCACATCAGTATCTCTCTTTGGTATCTTGTGTCTACCCAGCACCGGGGTGGGTGGGGACTAGCATCGGCTCCCCTTAGTGCAGCTTTGCTCCTTCCTCGTATGGGTGGGGGTTTTAAACCCCTTGAAGTACGGAACAGCAGGGTCTCATTAACCACTAGTTATCAAAGTGCCACAAGATGTCACAAGAGTGCCACTCAATGTTGCAAGAGTGCCACAACCAAGTGACAAAAGTGCCGTAACTTCTGGCTCTAGGGTGTTTCTCTCTCTCGGGTGTTTCTCTCTCAGGTGTTTCTCTCTCGGGTGTTTCTCTCTCGGATGTTTCTCTCTCGGGTGTTTCTCTCTGGGATGTTTTCTCTCTCGGATGTTTCTCTCTCGGCTGTTTCTCTCTCGGATGTTTCTCTCTCAGGTGTTCTCTCTCGGGTGTTTCTCTCTCGGGTATTTCTCTCTCGGGTGTTTCTCTCTCGGGTATTTCTCTCTCGGGTGTTTCTCTCTCGGGTGTTTCTCTCTCGGGTGTTTCTCTCTCGGGTGTTTCTCTTTCGGGTATTTCTCTCTCGGGTGTTTCTCTCTCGGGTGTTTCTCTGTTGGGTGTTTTTTTTCTTGGGTGTTTCCGTTGCCCGCCTAGAGACAGACAGACAGACAGACAGACAGACAGACAGACAGACAGACAGACAGACAGATTATTTAAACACGGAATTTCTTCAATTATATGGAATTGATTTCCAAGAAAGCCGTGCCAATAAAAATTACTACAATTACATATATATATATTATACATGTATATATACATATTACAATACAGAATAAGGGTGTTACATGCTGGAGACCGAGTGTGCGTAGACACTTACTGAATGACGTCAGTTTACCCAAGATACCATGTAAGCCAATCAAATGGTTAATGTGTTCCGTTACCATAACCACCGGACAAAAAAAGAGGCATGGGAAGTTAATTATCTTCTGAATTAAAGCTTTTCGTTCACAACGATGTTTTCCTTATTATTTTCATTACTTAGGGATCTTCTTACCGAGTGGAAACGATTTTCACAGTTCTGGCGTGATATGTGCCTTGAAAAGAGATCTCTCATCAGCAAAACCTATTGCTACCCGTCGTCTGACGGGCCGGGAAAAGCAAGTGACATATTTAACTATAGAAACGGCACAACAAGTGGAACGCAAGAAACCAAAGGCTCATGGTGGTGTATTGACTTGGGCAAGAACTATCTCTTGGGTATCACTCACTACGCTTTAAGGCATGGTAGGAGCGATGGCGAGTCAATCCTTCGACAATGGCAGCTTCAAGGGTCCACTGATGCAAAGAGTTGGACAAAACTCGAGACCAGTATTAAAAGAGATAATCCGAACGACCCCCCACCGTTCAGAGATCCCCATCCATTTGTTACAGGGACGTGGCCAGTCGAAGACAAAGCAGGAGTTTTCCGTTTCTTCCGGATTCTTCAAACAGGCAGGAATTCCTCTGGCAGATATGGAATTTTTCTTTCTGGAGTTGAGTTATACGGAATTCTTCTCGACGTTTAATTTAGCTGTAATGTATCAAACACGAAAAAGTGTTTCATCGCATTTCCAAACACCGGGGAGAGAGTTGAAAATACGACACGTAGCAGAGTATTTTTCCAGTGACTAAATTCGACCTGTTTGGAAATGCGATGAAACTCTATCTTGGAGTGTTTGAAATACAACCGCAAAAATTTATCTAATTAAGGTGGAATGGCACCCTACAATGTCAAGCATTCGATGCAAAAGTCATTTCTCTGAAACATTAACATTTGAAACCTTGAACACCTGCAAAACATATTCTGAATTGATTTTGCTGCATTTTTGCCTTGATATCTGTAAAATTTAAGGAATCTGTACAGTGGTAGACAAATTTTACATAGCAACGCCAAACCAAAAAGAGCCATTGCAATATATTTAAATTTAATTTCTTACCAGAGCATTTAGAACATACATCATTTCAAATTTATAATAATTTCCCTGAAACGTTTTTGTAATTTCGATGTTGTGAGCTCATTTTACTTCCTTATGAATTGGGATATTTTGCACAGTTATCGTTAAATACTAAGATAATGCAGCCAGCCTTACACCCTACCCCCCCCCCCCTTCCCCTGCAACCCCTCCCCCCATGATGTTGCTGTTCAGAAGAAGAAATGAAGCCGAGTACGCAGCATATTCGAGGAAGAAATGATTCCTTTAATTACTCTAGCTATTAAACTGTCTCCTTTATATTGATAATAATCATAAAACAATGCGAACTGGCGACCTTAGACAGACACTTCAAAGAGATAAACTTGCACGAAGAAAAATCCAGAACTTCAAAACTCTGAAAGATTTTAGAGTTGAAAATAGCCGAAGAAAGAATTCCTGACGGAAAAAAGGAACAGAAAAGAAGGAGTAAGGAAAAATTTAAATCCAAGACTGCCGCCGAGGCAAATTTCCCATTCGTAAACGGTCGTCGCCTTTGATAACGGTCGTTGTCATTCCTGGTAACAGTCGATGCCTTTCATAATGGAGGATGATGGATAACAACGCGATACCGTGATATTTCTCTCTCCGTTGGCTTATTGGAGATCACATAACCATTCTTTCGTTGTATCCTGGGTAATAACCGGGAATTCTGAACCAGTTGGAATCCAAAATGGCGGACGAATCCGAGTGGTCCATCAAAGACCTTATAAAAAATGAAATTATAGAAGTCGACAATCGCTTTGAATCTACCGAAAGGACTCAAATTGAGCAGGAAGATTTAAATTCATTATTTCTGGCCAAACTTCCCGAGGATTATGAATATCACCTGCAAAACTTGACAGGAAACCAGACGAAGTTCAAGGCTTGTGTTTCTTACGAATGACGTGACAAAAGAAAATGTGGAAAACTGGGTTGTGGAGTTCGAGACCATAAACAACATCAATCTTAAAATCAAGACGAAGAAGAAAGCAACAACAGGTTATGTTGCTCAAATCTATTACAGGTGTCACCACAACCTCGATTCCAGGCTCTCTCTCCTTTTCCTCCCTTGTCGTTGAGTAGAGAGACCCTGGTTGCGGCTGGTCACGTGACCACCCAAATTCTGGGTGGTAAAAAAATATATTCGGAGGGAGGGGCGGTAGAGTGTTAGAGTTGTTGCTGTGACAAATATACCATGCGAGGGTGAGAGCGTTGACTCTGAGTCGCAACTCGCAGACGCAGCAGGTCTTCAAACAACTCGCAAGAAAAGAAAGCACCAAAAAAGTTTGTACTGTATGCTTACATGTGGTTATTCAAGCTTCTACAGGCTTTGCCAGGCCGAAGATCACTGCTATAATCTTTTCTCGGAAACTGCTTGCGTAATTCTCAGAACTGCACAACTACGACGATCGATCGGACGTTTTACAACGGAATTTTGTCCACGGAAGAAAGCCGATCATTTCAATAATTAAGTTTACATGTAAGCTTGGTATGTGAACAGCTTTAAGGTAACGAGTTTAAGTGATCGTTAAATTGTATTCACTGCAAAAACTGCCCATGGAAAAAAATTCCTTCGTACAGTCCGTTTGACATATTTCGTGCCGTAGAAGTTTGTTGATTTTCAAGGAACCGCTTCGAGCGGTTGTTGTTGTAGATTTTTTGACACAAGAAAACTATATTATGGTCAAAACTAACACAGAATCAGTTAGAGAACAAAGTAAGCTACTCTTTTATCCTAAAATTTGGACTATTTCGCTCCAAATGAATTTGTAAATGAATGCCGTTGTGTTTTAATTTAGTGAGTTCGCAGGGTCAGCTGTGAACGAGCTCGCCAAGCTTATTGTTGTTTTCAAAGTTGGTTTGAGACCAAGGTGTCTGGTTTACAACCTCGTTTAGCTTTACGATCATGAACCTGTCTACGTAGTGTAAAAGTGAATCTGAAGTCGATGGTTCATCGTTATATTAAATGAGCGGTAGCTTACAAATTTTGTGTTCGCAAGGCGAATTTTCCATTCTCGTACGTTTTCGCGCCGCTGCTTTTGTGGCTCGAAAATATCCGTCATGTATGCATTTTCATGTCATGAAGTTGTAAAGAATAAAAACAAACGTTCCATACAAATAGCCTGTTTCACTTTTAACATAATCTTGCCGTATACTGAATGCTGTTCCACTTTGAACCAAACTCGATTTGCCCCTTCGATCCCTTGGTTAGTAATTATTGTTCACCTTGACAAAACGGCCTCAAAGACCCAGCCTCCCTGCGGTATTGTTGTGAATAAGTAGCAAAGGACCGCGAACGAAAATGCTGCTGGTATACGTAGGATCTGTAAAAGATCAAATCAGCCAAAAATAGAAATACAAATGAAGTGAGCAAGGCTGATACTACGTAGAACACTTAAAGCGACAACGACATGATAGAGTCCAAACTGAAAGCCAAAAATGCAACCGTGGACAGCTGTTTCGACCTGGTTGGGCCTCGTTGTTGGTTGTAACCGCATAGTCACGTGACCAGCCGCAACCAGGGTCTCTCTACTCAACGACAAGGGAGGAATAGGAGAGAGAGCCTGGAATCGAGGTTAGAACCATAACACACGTAGATGGAGTCCATCTAAAGATCCCCAGCGAAAGCTATTACTCAACCCATCAGCAAGAGTAAAGAATACTAACTGCCCTTTTCAGATGATTATCAAGATTGATGTGGAAGGCCAGTGCACTGTTGATGTCGAATGGGACGATAATCATTTGGTTGAAACCCTTGAAGCATCCAATTTTCGAGACATCTCAGCTGAGTGTATTGAAGAAGTTAAAAAACTTTATGAAGCTGGTCACACACCATCTACTGCTCGCCAGCAATATTTGAAAGAACTTAGAGAAACCTGTAGTGATGAATTAACATACCACAAGAAAAAGGCTGATCGATCTGTGACACCGAGAAAAAGGGATTTCAATTACTTGTACAGTAAGTTTGGACAAGAGAAGTTTTGTGGCAAAGGTGGTATGATGTTTCGGAAACTTGAAGAGAAACTTCAAGAGTACAATACAGAGCATCCCAAACTCAACAACCAATCATCAGTTATACGAGGGTGACGATACGCCACTCATTATTGCAATTGTAACTCCATTGATGAAAACGAGTTCACAAAGAAATTCCACAGTGTGGTGAACTTGTGTTTATCGATTCTACGTCAAATACAGAAGAACATAACTTAAAAGTGTTCGTGATGTGCACCCATAGTGTTGCTAGAGCATTGCCATGTGGGAGTTTGATTACCAGTGATGAGAGAGAACGTACTTTGAAGCAATGCTTCAGCATGCTGCAATCAAGTTGATGGCCGTCGGCCTAAGCTAGGTCCTGAATTCATTTTGACTGATAACTGTAAGGAAAAGAGAAAGGCACTGAATGCAAATTTGGCCATCATCTCGTATGCTGCTGTGTATTTTTCACATCTTACAGCAACTGTGGAGGTGGTTGCACGATAAAAGCCACAACATCAGCCAAGCTGATCGGCCATACATTCTCAGACTCTTTAACCCTATTCTGCCTGGGGGGGGGGGGGGGGGGGGCGCAGAAAGTGCCCGCGCTGACTTCAAATTTATCGTACTTAAAGAGCATTCAGGCAATCATAGCCAAACGTTATGACTTTTCCTAAAAATTATCTGGGATAAAAACTTGGTTGCCATGGAAACATTACGTCACGTGATCAAAAAATTGACACACCAAAATGTTTCCAGATAATATTTAGGAAAAGCCATAAAGTTTGGCTATGATTGCTTTAATGCTCTTTAAGTAAAATAAATTTGAAGTCAGCGTGGGCACTTTCTGCCCCCCCCCCCCCCCCCCCCCTCCAGAAAAACTGGAAAATGCAGAAATATCAAAGTGCAACCAAACAGAAAAAGGAAATCCGGAAATAGTAGTCGCCAGGCCGTTTCCAAAGGACGCCCAACGCAGATGCAGTCATTGGAAATACCCCAGAAAAAAGCAAAACGATCTCATAACTCGGCACAGGCTGTGAAATCAAACACACAAAGTAGCAAAAAGTCGGGATCTCAACCCTAAGCCTAAAACCCTAACCTAACCTACCTAACCTAACCCCAATCCTAAACTAAACCTAACCCTAACCTAACCCCAACACTAAGACTAAACCATAACCCTTACACTAAAACATAACTCTAACGTTCGTTATTCTATGCTTCCACAACACAAATGTGATCAAAATATGCAAAAATTACGTATATTTTATCTTATACTTGGCTGGGGACCCTTTATTACTTGTACAGGAAGGAATGCCCTAGCTGAAGAGCAACATTTCTCTTAAAATTGGTTAAATATTGGGAAATTTTACCATTATGACGTCATAACTCAGCTGGAGGTAGTATGTCTTGAACAAGTTCGATTCCAGGCTCTCTCTCCTTTTCCTCCCTTGTCGTTGAGTAGAGAGGCCCTGGTTGCGGCTGGTCACGTGACCACCCAAATTCTGGGTGGTAAAATATATATTTGGAGGGAGGGGTGGTAGAGTGTTAGAGTTGTTGCTGTGACAAATCTACCATGCGAGGGTGAGAGCGTTGACTCTGAGTCCGAACTCGCAGATGCAGCAGGTCTTATAGGTTCGATTACCAGCCGCTGTTCGGGAAAATGAGCCCACGCTCATCCCCGGGGAGGAACGAAGACCGTAGGCTCGATTTCCGCCGATCTCTCGAGTTCAGGTCTTACAACTCGCAAGAAAAACAAGCACCAAAAAAGTTTGTACATAAGCTTACATGCGGTTATTCAAGCTTCTACAGGCTTTACCAGGCCGTTTGCGAAGATCACTGCAATAATATTTTCTCGGAAACGCTTGCGTAATTCTCAGAACTACACAACTACGTCGGACGTTTTTCAACGGAATTTTTCAACGGAAGAAATCCGATCATTTCGGTATGTGAACAGCTTTAAGGTAATGAGTTTAAGTGATCGTTAAATTTTATTCACCGAAAAAACTGCCGATGGAAAAAAATTCCTTCGTACAGTCCGTTTGACATTCGTGCCGTATAAGGTTGTTGATTTTCAAGGAACCGCCGGTCGAGCGGTTGTTGTTGTAGATTTTTTGACACAAGAAAAAACTGTATTACTGTCAAACTAACGACAGAATCAGTTAGAGAAAATAGTTAGCTACTCTTTTATCCTAAAATGTGGACTATTTCGCTCCTGATTTCGCTACAAATGAATTTGTAAATAAATGCCGTTGTGTTTTAATTTACCGGAGTTCACAGGGTCATTGAACGAGCTCGCCAAGCTTATTCATATTGTTGTTTTCAAACTTGGTGTGAGACCAAGGTGTCTGGTTACAAAACCTCGTTTAGCTTTACGATCATGAACCTGTCTACTTATATTCTGATTATACACTTAGAATTTGTGTTCGCAAGGCGAATTGTCCATTCTTGTAATCCCGGGTTGTAATATAAATTTCGCGCCGCTGCTTTTGTGGCTCGAACATGTACATACCTTCATGTCATGAAGTTGTACATAATAAAAACAAACGTTCCATACAAATAGCCTGTTTCACTTTTAACATAATCTCGCCGTATAAACCAACAGAAAGCAAGGCTGTTCCATTTTGAACCAAGTTCGATTTGCCCCTTCCTTCCCCTGGTTAGTAATTATTATTCACCTTGACAAAACGGCCTCAAAGACCCACCCTCCCTGCGGTATTGTTGTAACCGCATAGTCACGTGATAGGCGGTGTGCGTCACGAGATTTGGCCAATCAGCGAGATGTATTCGAACAATAGTCTTCACGGCAAAGAAGAAGGCATTTCGAGCGAAGTGCTCGCAGAATTTGTCCATTTTTCGGGATTGCTTGGTCGTTTTGGGAAAACACGTTTACAGAAATTGAAGACAGTTATATTTCCTTTGCTCTGGTCATTTTTATTGATTACTTGCGAACATTTTGTATGCGCTGGCACCTCTCAAATGTAGCGCGGTCGATCTGGCCGACATGATGTCTTCATTCAAAATTTCAAACTTTTTCATTCATTTCAAATTCGTTATTCTGTTCAATTTCAAGTGTTCCATTCTTACATGACGTTAGTTCAATCCTTCTTCTTTTGAAATTTCGGGGTCTACCCGGGTCTACCCGCAAATAGTTTTTCTTGCTACAAGCAGTGGAACACTGAATGGTTTGTCGAAAAAGCGGTCAACTGAGGTTAGTTATTACTTTGCGGTCTGCGAGCCGTGAGTCTGTTTTGCTAGCAGTGAGCCCCTTTTTGCGAGCTATTTTACTGGACACAAAGCCGCTTATTTTTTCTGTTATATCTCACAATCCACAAGATGTAAATATAGTTTCTGACTCGCTGGTTATTTTTAAAAAAGCTTATTTGCGGTGACCTCGATTGCGTGACATTAACTGACCCTTGCAGTCTTGTACGTAAAACGCTCTCCTGTAGCGCGCATCAGCGTCGTTTTACAATTTATTTCCTACAATTCGCAGGACCGTAGATCGCCCAGCTTTCATTGAAGCGTTTTACAGCAAAATCTTCCATGCGATATAATTCATGTTCACCATGCATATGCACGAGACTAGTACTCATATCAATTTGATTTTCTACCTGCAGTAACTTTTATACGATATGTATGATCGCTTCGCCATACAATTGTAAAATGTCCGGGGTAAAATGGCTTTGAAAGCAAAACACTGCCAACTTTTACGTGCCCTGCAACAGTTCAAAAGTGAGCAAAGATAAATCAGTATAGATTCTTATTGTATAACTCGGGTAGAAACAAACTGACTAACTAGCAATCCGCACACATTATTCGCTTGCCCGAGGTGTTGACTCTCTCGCGTCAAAGCCATAATGAGTCGTTTCACAAATTCACCCATGATGCTTTGCCCACCCGTGACGCACACCGCCTGGTCACGTGACCCAGCCGCAACCAGAGGTCTCTCTACCCGACGACAAGGGAGGAAAAGGAGAGAGAGCCTGGAATCGAGGTTGTGTCTTGAAATCAGGTTCTAGTCATAGATTATATTATTTGTGCTATTAGATCTTTAAGAGAGACTTCTGGCATTGTGGGCCTTCGAAAAGCTGAGTATGTTCTTTAAGATCAGCGGCCGGATTCACAATTAAGAGTGAATAAAGTAGCAAAGGACCGCGAACGAAAATGCTGCTGGTATACGTAGGATCTGTAAAAGATCAAATCAGCCAGAAATAGAAATTCAAGTGAAGTGAGCAAGGCTGATACTACGTAGAACACTTAAAGCGACAACGACATGATAGAGTCCAAACTGAAAGCCAAAAATGCAACCGTGGACAGCTGTTTCGACCTGGTTGGGTCTCGTCAGCACGGTGTAGCCGCATAAAATAGAACAACCAGCTATGAGGCCAATTGACTATGAATGCTCGTGGTAATGACCTCAGATGAGCTCAAATTCAAATGTTTGCCAATTGGCCAACGCCAGCGCGTGACGATGAGTAACCGGCAAAGAATTTGCAAATATCATGTCGTTGTCGCGATAAGGAAAGTGATGATAGACATAAACTATAGTTTATGTCTATCATCACTTTCCTTATAAACTATAGTTTATGTCTATCATCACTTTCCTTATCGCGACAACGACATGATATTTCAAATTATTTGCCGGTTACTCATGGTCACGCGCTGGCGTTGGCCAATTGGCAAACATTTGAATTTGAGCTCATCTGAGGTCATTACCACGAGCATTCAATAGTCAATTGGCCTCATAGCTGGTTGTTCTATTTCATGCGACTACACCGTGCTGACGAGACCCAACCAGGTCGAAACAGCTGTCCACGGTTGCATTTTTGGCTTTCAGTTTGGACTCTATCATGTCGTTGTCGCTTTAAGTGTTCTACGTAGTATCAGCCTTGCTCACTTCACTACAATTTAGAGGTATCCTAAGTATTGTTTCTTAACAATAGGCTATTGTTAAGAAAAAATTCGTTGGTGATGATTGCTTCGTGAATCCGGCCCCTGATATCCAAACAACTATCAGGGTTATGATTTCCTTTTTATTAACCCTATTATGCCTGGGGGGGGGGGGGGGGGGGGGGGGGGGGGGGGCTTGGCGGGGCAGATAGTGCCCCCCCCCCATGTATCTCGAAAAGTATTGACGCTATGCAAATGAAACTGACATGGTGTGTGTAAAGCATCCAAAAATCTTTATTTTAGTGGCAGTCACGTGTCAATTATGACGTTCATACACGCCATAATGACGTCATACGTTAAACAAATCCGCCATCTTGGATCCTAAATCTTGGATTTCTAAAGTGTTCAGACATGTCAGAAAATCTCCAAATTTGCTTCAAAAAATCAAGAAAAATATAAAGATGCTAAAACGGCAAAGATTTTGGAGGGATTTCATCGTAAAAACTAAAATTTTATAAAAACTGAAAATTAAGCTAAAAAATCAACAAATGTGGGTAAAACGATCTGTATCTCGAAAGTATTTGTGCTATAAAAATGAAACTTATGTGGTGAATTAAACATCAAAACATGTTTTATTTTAGTGGCAATTTCGAAACAATTATGATATCATATCACGCCGAAAAAAACGTCATACTTTAAACCCGTTGGCCATCTTGGATCCGCCATCTTGGATTTTATAATTGTTCAGAAATGTCAGAAAATCACCAAATTTGATTTGAAAAAATCGAAAACAATACAAGGATGCAAAAATTGCCAAGAGTTTGGAAGAAACTCTTCGTAAAAAGCGAAATCTCATGACAACGGAAATTTAAACTGAAAATACCAAATTTGGCTAAAACGGCCTGTCAAAACTTGGTTGCCATGGAAACGTGAAGTCACGCACGTGATAAAAAAATTGGCAAACCAAAATGTTCTCAGATAATTTTTAGGAAAAGTCATAAAGTTTGGCTATGATTGCTTGAAGGCTCCCTAAGTACGATAAATTTGAAGTCAGCGCGGACCACTTTCTGTCCCCCCCCCATCTCCCCCCCCCCTCCCCCCCCCCCCCCCCCCCCCCCCCCCCCCCCCCCCCCCCCCCCCCCCCCCCCCCCGGCCCCAGGCAGAATAGGGTTTAAGAAAACTGGAAAATGCAGAAAGATCAAAGTGCAACCAAACAGAAAAAGGAAATCCGGAAATGGTAGTCGCCAGGCCGTTTCCAAAGACGCCCAAACGCAGATGCAGTCATTGGAAATACCCAGAAAAAAGCAAAAACGATGTCATAACTCGGCACAGGCTGTGAAATCAAACACACAAAGTAGCAAAAAGTCGGGATCTCCATATCCATAAAAAATAGAATAGGGTTAAAGAGCATTCAAGAAATCATAGCCAAACTTTATGACTTTTCCTAAAAATTATCTGGGAAAATTTGGTGTGTCATTTTTATCACGTGGACTTGATGTTTCCGTGGCAACCAAGTTTTGACAGGCCGTTTTAGCCAAATTGGTATTTTTAGCTCAAATTTTCCTTTAAATGAGATTTTCGCTTTTTACGAAGAGTTTCTTCCAAAATCTTTGCAATTTTTGCATCCTTATATTGTTTTAGATTTTTTCAAATCAAATTTGGTGATTTTCTGAACAATTTAAAAATCCAAGATGGCGGATCCAAGATGGCGGACATTTTAAAATTATGACGTTATTTTGGCCTGATATGATATCATAATTGTTTCGTGTTTGTAAAATAAACAGGTTTGAATGTTTTATACACCACATATTTTTGGATGCTTTACACACCATGTAAGTTTTATTTTCATAGCGACAATACCTTTCGTATTAACTTTATTTAGACACGGTAAAAAACATCAGGCCTTACAAATGATATACTTAAAATTACATAATTGAATAATACTAATTGAAAATGCATAATTGAAAAAATTCTAGAATTATAAATAATATATATATTAAGACTAATAGTTAAACAAAAATAAAAAAACCTGCTTTCCATGAATGCCGTGTATCTACACTAATATTCCGAATTATTAAAGAAGCCTCTGCCGCCAGATTTAAAGCTAGTGAGAGTTTGTGCTTGCCGCAGTTTGACGGGTAGACTATTCCATAGCACCGCAACACTATAGTTGAAGCTGTTTTTTAGAAAGTTGGTGCGGGCAATGGAATAGCTAGCTTGCCCTCACAGTCCCTTAGTGGAATATCCAGAAATTTCACTGCGGTCAGTGAATTTTGATCGTAGATATTCAGGGGCAAGACCATTAGTGCTTTATAGACCATAGTAGTTGTTTGAACTTTCCGTTGAATATCTAGTTTTTTTTTCCAACCAAGAGTTATGAAGAGATTTTCAGCACTGGCATCATAAGAAGAGAAAGTCAAAATTCGTGCAGCGCGATTCTGTAGTTTTTGAAGCTTAGTGGCAAGAGTTTTGTTTGCAGCTTCCCCAAACAACACTACAATAATCGAAATGAGGTTGTACTAATGCATTATAAATGCATAGGAGTGTTTCAAACGGAGCAAAATATATATTTCGCTCAAGATGCCAACGCCAGAGGCAATCTTTTTGGAGATTTTATCGATGTGTGTGCTCCAAGATAAATTTTCGTCTATATACACACCAAGAGATTTAGTAAATTCAACTTGCTTTATAGAGCGTCCATCAATAGTAAGAGACGGGGTCTATTGAGAGTACTCAACTTTTGCCTGGATCCGAGCAACATAAACTCAGTCTTCGACTTATTGAGAGCGAGTTTATTTGCAATTAACCATTCATTAACCTTAGCCAGATCCTCATTTAGACCCTGTTCTAAGTTCGTAATATCGTTACTGGAAAAAGCCAAGTGCGTGTCATCTGCATACATTCTTGGTTGTGAATTAGACAGACAGTTTGGTAAATCATTTATATATAGTATAGAGAGAAGAGGTCCTAGCATTGTACCTTGAGGAATGCCGCAAGTTAGATGTTGGCTGTCTGATAGAGAACCGTTAACAAAACATTTTTGTTTGCGATTATCCAAATAAGACTTAAACCAGTTATATGAGGCGCATCCGACACCATAGGCTTTTAATTTTGATAACAGAATGGAAAGATCAACGGTGTCGAAAGCCTTCTTCTTCAGATCTAAGAAAACCACTGTATTAACGTTGCCCTTATCGATATTGAAAGCCCAATTATCGGTGGCTTCGAGCAAAGCAGTAACAGTGGAGTGAAGAGATCGAAACCCTGACTGATAGCTGGAAATTAGATTGTTGCAGTTAAATATTCATAGAACTGATCATAAACTATTCTCTCAAAGACTTTAGCCACGACTGGAATTATAGAGATAGGTCGGTAATTATTTAAATCGGAACGTTCTCCATGTTTGAACAGCGGGATGACTTTAGAGCATTTCCATTCTAACGGGAAAAACACCGGACACAATAGATCTGTTAAAAATACTACAAAGAGAACTAGCTATTAAATCAGCGCACTCACGAAGTAGTCGCGCAGATATTTTATCTAAACCCGTCGCCTTAGATGTGCATAATTTAGACAGTAGAGAGAGCACTTTTGAATATTCAGTTGTTTTGAGTTCGAATCTATGATCGATCTCCTTAAGGTTATTTGAATGAGACGGGTTATTCCCGATGTGTTGGATCTCGTTTGCAAGTTTCGGGCCAATACTTGAAAAATGGTCATTGAAAAACAGATAAAAGCTCTTGCGGATCACAAAAGGCTATGATTGTTAAGTTGTATCTCTTTTACGGAAGAGCTGTGAATTTTTCTCGAGGTGAGTTCATTAATGATCCGCCAAGTCTTATGTGAGTCGCCTTCATTGTCTTGGAGTGGCACTTTTGTAGTGTTGTTCCTTGGCTTGTTTGATTTCATTGTTAACAGCATTTCGACATTTTCTAAATTTTAACCAGCCATTTGCATTCTCAGATCGAGTGGCTTTTATTTTAAACATATCTCTGTCGTGCATTTTTTTCTTCAACTGAGGTGTAATCCATGGTGACTTGAGTGCGCGAATGCGCTTTGTGCGCAATGGAGCATGCATATCGACACATTGAAAGAAAAGGTTCTTCCAAGTGTTCCACATATCATTAGGGTCATCAAAACTGTTTGCACTGTCCCAGTTTTGCATTGAAATATCATAGCGAAAACTAGCGGAGTCGAAGTGTTTGAATTTCCTGTAAGTTACTGTATAATGCCCCTTAGGAGGTGGGTCAATGGAGATCTTACGAAATGCATAGACGAGGCTATGGTCGCTGAGACTTACATGGGACACACCAGAGCAAACAACCCTGTCAGGACAATTTGTGAAAATTACATCAATTAAAGTAGAAGATGTATTAGTAACACGGGTTGGGTTGTTTATAAGTTGGTGAAGGCCATAAACATCAGCCATATTAGTTAGTAAAACAGTGTTGTTATCAGGCTGTGGCGAAGCTAAATTACAGTTAAAATCACCCATTAAATAAAATTCAACATTCTCAGCATCAAGCTTACCAACAAGTGTTTCAAAATGAGAGAATATTTCGGTCAGATGAATTGGGAGGCCTGTACCAGGTAGCAATGAGAAAAGGCTTGGATCGAGGTTCACGAATTTCAATGCATAGATTTTCCAGGTGTTTAACACTTAGGTCAGGGCGCAAAGAGAAATGTATATTGGAACGAATGTAGAAACAAACGCCCCCACCAAAACCTGCCATTATGCACTCGATCGCGACGAATGATTTCGTAACCAGGGATATAGACCTCATTATCGCTAACAGAATCATCAAGCCTTGTCTCGTTGATAGATAAAACGTCCAGAGGGCTGTCAGAAAGCAAAACTCTCAGTTCGTCAATGTGTTTAGGTAGACTAGCGATATTTAAAGAGGCTAATTTAAAGCCTCGTGTTGAAGGTAAGAAAGCAAAGGGCTCGCGAGATGAATTGGAATTTTCATCGGCTACAGAGGTATCATCGGCATTCATGGAAGTAGGAGTTCAATGAGAAAGACTATTTACAATATTATTATACAGTAGGTGATTACCTTCTCTAGTTAGGTGCAGTCCTCCTTTATTAAGTTATTTCGGAGATATGTTGTTGTGACGGACGAGTTTCCATTGGCGCTTATTGACCGCTTTGACAGCATCGTTTAGAGAATCCCTCCGAGTTGTCAATTGAGATAAGATAATTTCAGCATTGCATGTTGCTTCTATTTCTCTAGCCAAGTCGACGATACTATCAGCGACATTGTTCGGCCCGCAAGATACATGGTGCCCCCCCCCCCCCCCCCCCTCCCTCCCCCCTCTTACATTTTTACTTATATTGGAAAATGCTATTTTGTAAATGTTTTTATTATAGATAGTCCTGAACGTGATATAACAAAGTTAAGTTAGGTTTGTTGTCATCGCCTTCCTGCTTGATATTGTATTGACATGGTAAGGACAAGTTATTTCTTGATCTGTCTATATATTGGTGTCCCTGCGCTCTCGGACCAGTTTCACGTCGAGCAGTTACAAAAAATGCAGTCACGTGTTTTATATCGAGTTCGTTGTCAATCCGGTCAAACCTCGGTTCCGGATTTTCAAGTATTCACGCCTCGGTTATTTGTGATGTTCTGTATATTTTACGGTGTACAAGGTCTTAAGGTTATGGTAAACAGTACGGTGTACATTGTAAAGTAACGGAAAGTAAGAATTAAACACCTACACTGACAGCTTCGCTTTATAGTTTGACTCACAGATGCTTGGATTTAGGTGGTCATTTTTGACAACAGAGTCTAAATAAGCTTCAAACAATGTAAATAGACCTTTCTCCAAAATGGTCGCCGCAAATTCATATTAAACTGAGCGGAACATTTTTACCAGCACCTGTCCTGTATTGGACAATATTGGCAAGGGTCTTTCAGACAAACTCCAAAAGCTACAAAATAGGGCTGCCAGAATTGTCACCTTTTCTAATTATGAGGTTCGCTCGAGTGATTTGTTGGATGTTGGCTGGGAAAGGTTAGAAAACCAACGACTAAAACAGTTGGCTGTAATTATGTATAAAATCCATAATAATCTTTCCCCATTGTATTTGAGGCGGATTTTTACCAATATTTCAAATGTACACACACATAATCTTAGAAACTCTGAGTCAAATTGTTACATTCCCAGACCGAGAACTGAATATGCCAAAGGAAGCTTACACTATAGGGGATCTAACAAGTTCTCCTCAGAGATCAAACAGCGGCCAAATTTGAACGATTTTAAAACCGCTTTGCACAGGAAAGATTATAAAGAAATAATGACCATTTAAGTTTTTATAGCATTTTATTATGTAATTTAGTAGTTCTATAGTTAAAACTTTTAGTTTAATGTAGTTAATGTTAAGAGCTCCTGCCAGAGAGCATTCATAATTTTACGACAGCGACCATTTGGCACATTGCTGATATTTTGCCTGAAGATACCCTTGGTTGAACCATTTTCAAAAATCATGATTTTAAGTTCAGCGTTTTTTTTTTTTGAAAAATTCTCGAAAGTTCGCAAATGCGGTCAAAGTGCGTTTTTTTTCTTAATCGAATGCCCCAAATAACACGCGAGGACGAAGAGTTGCTGAACTCTTGAAATTTAACCAATTAATATCAAATTTTATGCAGACTTAGAATAGCTATTCCTCTTTATGTCTAATGTAAAAAATATGTCAAATGCACTAATATTATGAATTTGCAAGCCATTTTAAAAACAAGTCCGACGACCGCTAAACGAGCGGCAAAATATTGGCTATTTTTGACTGTGTAAAACCCTTCCTGGTACCTAATTTTTTCCAAATTTAACTTAATAACCTTAAAGTTTAGTTATTTTACTGTTATCCTACCAAAATCTCAAGGTCGAACTCGAATCGGTTCCGTTGCTGGAAACCGAAAATATATATCAGGTTAACGTTCAAATGAAACGATAATTGAACACGAAATGGACGTTAAAACGTCAATGTAGAGGGATTAAATTTAAGCCCTGGTAATGTCTACCTTGACCTTACCATAAATATATCCTAAAAGTTAGATAAAGCATTTATAATCCATTGAAAGTCCAGCGAGAAGGTCGTAGTTTCAATGAAAACTAGTCTAATGAAAACTAAATAACATTGATTACATTTGATCACTTGTAGACATATAATTTGCCGATGTCACACTGAAGACCCGGGACTGAAGAGTACACAAACACAAGTCATGCAACGTTAAAAAAGATAATTTGAATTTATTAATGCATAATTTAGAAGTTATGACAATTTCCAGGGGCTCAACTGGTTAACTTTGCTTGTGACCTGTGTAGCTACAGTATATGCCCAATTTTCATTTCGCTATATTAAAACTCTTATTTATAAACAACGCGATTCATCGAGTGTCGCTTATATAAAAATAGGCCCGCGAGGCGTGCTCATGGCTACTGCATTTTTTACTCAGAGAATGCGCATACATGTAGCCCATGAGCCGATTAAACGAAATGGGTTAGGGACTCTCACGATTTCAATCAGTAAGTTATATTTTTCTCTACCCAGCAGTCATGAATCCACATCATCCCTTTATAACATGTATACTAGACATACTAGTTATAAACATTTCCACGCCAATGGCTTTCGTTAACTCTCACCAGACCTCTCAATTGATAATATAGGTCAAGACTTCGTTCTCCGAGTTGTCGCCGTTGAGGATAGTGCAGCAACTTTGTTGGTTTTGTTGTTTTTTTCTTTTTCTTTGTGTATTGCATTTGATAACCCTAGCCCTAAGGCAACATCTCTTGCTTTGGCTAACCACACTAAAATAATCAGGCCCGTAGGGCGAGGGATGCCACAGGTGCGTCCGTGGACAGATGGCTGTCAATAAAGTGAATGAAAAGCTCTAATTCGCTAACTGGTGTAGTCTGGAAATGAAGCCTGAATCAACGAAGATAACATCGAAGGTCCGCCATTTGTAGATTTGCTGGGTGACATATTAAATTTTGGACCAGATCTTGAGATTCTATAAGCTGAATTTAACGTTAACGATAAATTCGACCTAAAAACCCTCATACGGAATATTAATCCCCAGGATCTCAAAATGAGAGAAGACTGGGTACCCCAATAATGAACTGCAAAAAGGGCTCAGCATGTGTGTCAATATTGGATAAAATGGACCGAACAGAGCCAGAGGTCACAGAAGAGCGAAATAGAAAGGCCGCAGCAAAATCCTGTCAATCGATAGATACATTTGTCCGTAAATTGTAAATTACATGTCACATAAAGTTTCTTGCAATTGTTTGTCATTAATCCATTTTGAATTTAAAGAAGCTTTACAACTGCTGCTTACTAGTTTAGCCTTTTGGGTTAGAAAAAAATCGTTTAAAAATCGTCTGGAACAGGGTATCTTTTTTAACATTTAGTCTGGAACAGGGTCGCAAAATTAGCGTTTTGTAGTCGGTACAGGTTAAGGGTTTTATAGTCCAGCGGCACACCCCTACCCAAATTTTTTTGGGGAGTACCGCCCCCCCCCCCCCCCACCCCCTCCCCCCTCCCCGGGCTTCGCTCCTCGCGCGTGACGTGACTCTGCTCATATCCTAGCTAAACTGAACTGGGTAATTACAGTACACTGCACGATTCACGTTTAACGTAACAAATTTATTAGGTCACTTTTAGCAACACTTTGCTCTCGTAAACTAGCTCGCCGACTTCTCAGTTGCGGACAACAAACTCTGTTCAGTTTATTTACCTTCATGTCATTTTGATCAGTACATCTAACAAGACTTGAAACCCAAGCTAATTTGAATTACAATCACCCACTGTTTTCTTAAAAACAACGGAAACTGTGCTCAAATGAGATGATCTTATCTTTCGTCTAAAAAACCAAGCAGATAAGTTCGTCTTTAATTTTAGAAGATATTTTCATATTAAAATCATTCCTCGTTTCGAAAAAAATTTAACACACTTAACAATAGTAGATCTAAAATCCATTTTCTAATATCATTTTGTCACGATGTCCAACGTCAGACTCCCGAAAGCGCGGTGAATTAATTTTCTGCAATCCAGCACGCGGCTTTGATCTTTGTCACAAACAGCATTCGCCAGCATTCATGCTGACATAACAAAATTCTCAAATCACTCATCACTCATACTCTTCTGATTGTCGTCATACTGTAATATCTTTGTTTACACAGCAGCATTCGCGCTGACATAACTGAATCTAAAAATAAATTGCATATCAAGCCTTTCAACAACTGAAGCTCTGAAAGATTTTCAAAGAGTTGTAAATTCACGCTAGCATAACAAAATTATTTGGTCCCTCAGCAATACTTTCTTCTCTGACTTCACCCCTCGCGCGCGCGTGTGACTAAATGAGTAGATAATAAATAAATAAAATAAATAGTTTCAAACTGAAGGCGTTTCAAAACAGAAGAAAACGCGTTTCATTGCGTTTGAAACACAAAAAATAATTAATTAAGATGTGCATAATTATTTCCATTACAGAGGTTAACGGCCATACGCCGGCCAAATTTATAACAGAGCCGGACAACTAGGGTCTTTTTTTGTAGGGAAGCTCGCGCACGAACTATTAGACGAATTGAATAGAAAAAGTTTTGCAGAACCGGTTCAAGCGTGATGGAAACAAGTCCTATTAATAAATGCTAAAAGCGGGAACTTTATAGCTTTAGCTCAAAAATAGTATCCGATATACGGATAGCTTCGAAGGGGCAGCTCATAATCATGGATTAAACGTAAAACAAAATATTAAGAATCGTTGACGTGTAAAGTTTCTAAAATTATAAAGTTAATTCGTAAATCTTGTATGCATCATTGACGGTCGTAGCCTAATTTACATTCCGTAGATTATTATCTGTTCTCTGGATCATGCTGGATACATGACGCACGCAATAAAAAACTGCTAACAGCTAGTAGAATTAAACCCACAAAAAAATCCATAGAGTGCATTAACTGAAAAAATTGAAACAGAAACTACAAACGTATGTAAAAATCGACCGCCATTTCCTTCATTCAAGATACAAAAGAATGTCGCGCTTTTTGTGAACAGATGATCGGCGGACTGATTAAAACTAAAGATAACACTGACGTCTTCGACCCGCAAGAGTTACAAGTATGTTACAAATACATTGAGGTAAATTGTTGTAACATTACAGGAAAGAAAACGAGGAGTTATCGTACTGTGTTGGTTTCACTTGGAATCGAGGCATAGAACTGATGGGCCTCCGTGACAAACGTCAGTGTTGCGTGCGTTATGCTCGATCTGGCGGTTAGAAGTCTTGTCTGCTGTCGATGTCATGTCAAGCCTTGTCCGAGCGTTTCTGTTTTAGGTGCACGCTCAATGCATTGCGAAGTGTTTGAAAAACGTTGCAAGATCGTCAATTTATACACAGGTAATGATGTTTATACTGTGTACGTGCTCGCTTACACGTTTTTAGAACAAGAAATACACCTGAACATTCCTGTTATCTTTCTTGATATCTTTCGCGTATTTATACACGTAAACATGCTTTTAGAACGAGGTTATTCCCCAGGATTATTCCAGCGTCTTTAGAAACACTTTTACGCGCTGTTCTCTTATTAAACAAATTAATTACTAGGTACATGATGTAGGCGAGTTGACTTTCAGTGCGGGCGAGTTAACTTGTTGGCGAAGCGACCGGCTTCGCATACGGAACTTGATTGACTTTGTCCAAATATTGTACGAAAAACCGAGTGGAAGGTTTTCGATGGTTTGCGACTCAGATGAAGCTTAAATCAACGGAGACGACGCTCCAAGAATACTAATTCATGCATTGGAATGTCGTACGATCTTGAATTCATACTCGAAAGGAAAGGTAATTACAGAATTACAGGAGTTGACAAATAATGTCATAGCTTGTTCACGCATCATATTTGTTGACATTTCCGTTAATTTTGAGAATACTGCTATGCACTCTATAAAAACTTTCTTGTTGTTTATTTTATTGATCGACCTAACGATGGAATATTACTGAACTTTTAATCAAAAGTAAAAAGTGTGACTGCACCACCGTGATTTATCTAGCTTTTTTAAATTTCATTAACGACGCCTGAAGTTACCGTTTACCATCTTCAGTCCAGCATTTGTTGTGTTGTCGAATAATTATGCTTCAGTCAGGTAATAATAATGCAGGTTGTTGGCAGATGGGCGTTTCAAATGCGTTTCTCCACGTTTCAAACGCTGAAAAAAGTAAACGTTTCTAACACTGTTTGAAATGTGTTTCAAACGGGTTTCAAATTATTTCAAACGGGTTTCAAATGCGTTTCAAATCAGTATAAACGCCTTGAAACGCTGATGCGATAAGCCCCCTTTTCCTATGGAGGGTCACAGTCTGTTAAACGAATATCACGTCACACGACAACCTTTTACCTGTAGAAATTTCATTTATCTCTTCAGTTATCAATTGCTCGTTTTAAACAACTGAAGCTGTGCCGGAATGAAATTCTGCTCCAGTAAACTAGCTCGCCGTCTTCTTTTCGCGGCTTCGCCCCTCGCGCGTGAGGCTTAAACGTAAGTCTCCTTGAAGCCTAGCCAAACAAACTGACAGCTCCCACATAAACATTACTACCTATTCCCTTTTTAGCAACTGATAATATTTATTATCTTTATTTCAGGAAACTTCAATAACGATAGTACAACTCAAAACAAATGAATTGTACGAAGGACTCTAAAAGACCGGCGGTTACTCAACAAAAGCTTCAACAATGTGACTCAATCAAACGCGACCCTGTTCGTGCAGTTGTCAAAGAAATACACCTACGTAAATAAAAACATTTAAAAACAAACGTGTCTTTCATATTTATTTTGCAACGCAATTTCTCTCCATGTAGCTCACTAAATATGCCAATCTTCTTTTTGAGCATTGCACTTGACACCACTGTCAATGAAGCGAAACAATCGAACAATGCCATATCATGTTCAGTTATTCAAAGAATTGTTACAAAAAAGTCTTACGAAGGAATGTTAAGAATGCTTCGACGACGACAATAATGGGCACTTGCGCAAGCGCAGTACCCATAAAAATCGCACGATACATACCAAGAGATCCGAACCCACTCCAATAACACCGGTTGTAGCCTTTGAAGCTATATGTTTTAGGAATCAAGGATCATGGACATTTTTATCTCGTGTAACCATGGTTACACGAGATATTGTAATTGGGGTTTCGGTCACTCTGTTTACAACATTTTTGTTAGCTAATTAAGAGAGGCTTTCTGTAATTACCACGGATAGGTGTGCAAGATAGAAAAATTGAATTTCCCCAAACTTTGTCACAATAAAGCCTTTGGGAAACTATATTAGAAAATACAAAAAATCAGTTCGTTCGGATTTATATTTTCCATTTTACGGGATTTTTTAATTTTCACCCTTGGAGGAGGCCTCAAATGACCGGAAAATGTGCTTCCTATCTTCGGTTCGTGTGAGAAAATTAAAACAAATACCACCATTTTTTCGATAACTCATGATTTAATAAACCCTTCCTTTACGTTTTACCGTTATTAAAATTAAACAAGATTCAAACTTGAATTTTTAAATTTTTTTCAGAATTACCACCTAAATCAACATTACGGAAACTATCAATTTTGGCCAACTTCAACGGAAAAAATCCCTACCTGGTACATGGCATTCATCATCAAGACTGTACTTTAAAGAAACAGCAACTCTTCCTCTATCATTATGTGAAATAAAATTGTGGGGCAAATGAAACGACGAGTTTTGATAGATGAAAACATTAACGGTACTCGCTCGAAATTTATGACCTTTGAACTTACAGTTACATCGGTAACATATACGATAACTTGAATAACAGTTGAGATTTTGTCCTAAATCGCCTCGTTTCCCACCCTTGAATTATTGGTACTAATTCTTGATTGTTAAAGGGACACTGTCCTCATTTTAGCATGATTTGGGGAAGCTCAGAAACATATCTAGATCATAGGAAGTTGAACAATAATGGTTAATTCTGTAGAATAGCACTCGACAAATGACAGGAACCCATTAGGAAGTGAGGATGACAAACGACAGCGAGGATGGAAATATATTGCAATATGGATTTTTGAAAAAACGTTGGGATGTCAGTTTTTCAAAGTTTCAAATTTGGCTCGGAAATCTTTGAAATTTTGCAAAAAGTTTGTTGCAGTATGGAATTTCTTGAAGAAATTGCTTTTTATCATTTAGTTAGAGTTTATTAAGTTCTTATTTCATAGATTTAGGGACCATTTCATGCATTTATAACAGTTTTGAGCAAATACGCCGGGACAGTGTCCCTTTAAGTGGCAATTTATTCAAAGGAATAAACGATTTGTTTGCACCGAAAAGGTGGTATAAACTTCTTGACGGCAACATTTTACGTTCGTGCGTATCTGTTTACTTTCACAATGTCAACGCGATAAAGTTGCATCAGAAAGCGACTATAAAGTTAATTATGTCATCCCGTAAAAGTCGTAAAACGTTTACATTTCTTGTCAACCCGAGCAAAATCATGATAGCAGAAAAAAGAAACCAAACTGAACCTACCTTTTATAATTACAATTTTCATGATACATCTGAACTGCATGTCCGTCGCAGCCATGTACGAAATTGCGTGACACTTGTCACTAGATTCCAGGTTTTGCGCGGTCCACCTCCAAGCCCGGAACGCACGTGAAATGAAACCTTTTATGCAGTCTTGCAAAAAGTTATATTTAATAAAAAGTGGAGATAAAAGACTGAAGAGTCAATGTCTCTTAACCCTCTCAATTTTAAATGCTTACGTGCTCAATGTATCACTAGAACGGCCATAAACAGTATAGCAACCGTATGAGACCCTATTGATATCTATATAAAATGGCTCTCTCTCTCTCACTGTTTAATAGATTTAATACAAAAACAGATTTCGCGAGGGAAACTATTCTTGCCCTGTTAACGAACAGGTCAAAGTAAAAACATGTTTCCTTGATTAAGCGTCCATCCTCGCATGCGCACCTCTTCGAATATTAGCGCCCCGGGCACATGTTTCAAATTTCAGGTTTTCCCATGTCGATCTCCACGATAAAAAAAACCCCGCGCTTTATTTCTGTTTAATTTCATTTTTGGCAAGAAACCTGGAATATTCCACCTTCTCTTACTTCATATGTGGTTTATATTTTTGATAGCATTATTCCATGGGCGCTTAATCGGGGATCAGGACGGGGATATACGGTAAATGCGTGCAGTTTTAATGTGAAATTATAATTTAACAAGGAGTATTAAATGAATACTTTGCTCTCTTGAAAACATTAAAGATAGCTGGAAAAAGAAAGAGCCATTAGGACAATTAGCCTTCAAACCAAACTTATTGAGATACATAACAATGGTAGCTATTTATGCAGGACCATGGCGACACTCGCATGTATCAAGAAGCTCTTTAAGTAAAGACACGTACGGTTCTTTCAGTCGTGCTTTGATGTTCTCCACCTCAATGTCAAAATGCTCGCAGATCGAACGCAGCATGGATACGCTGAACTGCCGCAGCTTACCCGACCCGTGCTTGTCACATAAATTAAATGTGTCAAAAACAATGGGGTGTCTTAGTGCCACCTCCTGTAAGACAACGGAGCGGGCATTCTGGTGGGCAAGTTCGTCTTCAGCTGCCATAACATCTTCGGCGTCTTGCTCAGATTCAGGCTCGTCTTGATGTGCATGCCGCAGTTTGGAGGCTCTTCTGGAAAAATATGACTGAATTTGCTGGGCAGTCAAGAATTCATCGACGCTAAACAATCTTGCCCCGTCTTGGTTTCGGGCATAACGCATGTCATGTGCTCATTAGCTGGATCAACTTTCAGTCCAGTTTCTTGACCAACTTTAAATTTACTTTCTAAGTAACGCCGTCGCGCTTCACTAAATCTTGCTGCCTTTCTAGCAGATCTTAGAGCCCACCCTTGTGGAAGCAACTCAGTGATTGTGGGACACTGATGCGATATACCCTCAACAGATGGCGGAGCGCCCGCCTCAGAGAGAAGCTTATTATGGTACAAAACCTTAGCCTTGTCCATAAGACTCTCTCTAACAGGTGGAAACACGCACTTTCCTTAGAATAAGTGATTTTCTAAAGCAGAGTGACGCTGGTACACCTTTATACAGCCTACATTTGGACAAGAAAACAACTCGTTCAAGTCTTGGTCCTGTTCTACGTCTTCTACCTCACCAGAGTGTTGTGCTTCGACGGTCCCTTGGGTCTTCGATTTAGACTGCATATCGCCAACCGCCTGAGATACTTCGGAGAAGTCTCCCGAGGAAAAGTGGCTCTCAAAGCTGGGTGGCTGTAAGTAATCCGGAGCTGAAAAACAAAAACAAAAACAAATAAGAAATAAAATTGACTGGACGACACGAGTAAAAATTTCATGTGCGGTCCGAAGCTAATTTTACAATCTACTTATTCTAATGAGTTCATACATAAAACGTAAACATTTACCTGGTACCTGCTTCCCCGTGCCAACGTCATAAGCTCGCCAAACGGTGATGACATCATCAGAACACAGAAAGTTGCTTAATGAGTTTATGCCAGCCCACTTCGCTGGAACTTGCGTAACCCTTTCTGCATTAGAAGCATCAACAAGGACAACTCTGACATCTCTTATTCCACCGTTAGAAAGCATGGCACCTCTGAAGTCATTTGCGTTCATCACATCATGATTCTCATTGATGTATCTTCTAACATGGGCTTTAACAGTTGCCGCCTTTCTGTCACAAGAGCCCTTTCCACCCTGAGGATCACTGAAGTCCACTCTTCGTATTGCGATCCCTGTTCTGATTTTCATCTGGGCACAACTTGCCAGCATTTCCGCACAGTGGTAACAACCAGCGTTGTCCTGGCGAAGGAAAGCAGTTGTCAGCTCGGGATGCTCTTCCTTCAGCGTGCGCAAAGTGTGCTCTATGATCCGAACAACTGTGAAGCTGTCTTGCTTACAGTTCTCCACAATGTGAATGAATGCCTGGTGTTGAAAACGCCCTTGGATCTTGCGTGCCACCACACTAATGTGCCATGAAATTCCCCGCTTGCCGAACCAATCTGATTGCGACTCTCTGTATTTCTGTGGAAGGAATTTCATGGCCCAGTCTTGAGTTACATGTACAGAATTCTCATCGAGGTTGTCAAGTATGGATGTTCTAGCTTCGTCTTGTCTGGAACATCGCAGTTGATGCGCTTTCCATGCCTTGATACTATCAGCTGCTTGACGGCAGGAATACGTCAAATCGTCCAGCTCCTCTTGGTTTATGCCACAAAACAATTTTCGATGTTTTCAAGAACATCTTTCAAGATCTCGCACTGCATACAAGATTGGTCATGTGAATGACTGCACGCACTCAGAGCATGTGTACTGCAGTGATCAGCAATGTTTGCGGATTCTACAACATGGACCTCAAATATAAAAAGTGAACATGTGTAAACAATCTGCTTCAGTATGTAAAATACTTAGTAAAATATCATCCTTCTGTCTGGCTTCTATTTGAATTACCTTCGCCGAACCTCTCGCAAGCGACCACCTAAAACGTCAAGCCTAGGTTGTCGCTTATGGGAAGTGGTCGCTTACGAGAGGTGGTCGCACATGCATGTTCCACTGTATAGAGTATATAATTATATTCATTGTTGAAGTGAGATGTACCTTATAATCAGACTTGAGGTACTGCTTTGATTCCTTTAGAGATTTCTGATAATGGCTCACCACTTCTCTTCCAACACCATATTCTCCTAAACGGTCCAACATGCGATGCAAATCATCAAACGCGTTTGCCCCTTCTGCTGCAATATAATCAAGCCCCTGTAAGGATTTCCTCGCCGTTGCACTACAGCAAGACAGAATGCGTAGCATGGTGGATGATCCAAATGGCTTAAAATCAGTTTCGTTGCAATATTGTAAGTATTGCTTTACAATGCGCTGTGGGATCATCGTACGTATGACATTGGGCGTCTCCAGAACAATGTCAGACGAAAGATGGAGGTAACGTTGCCCAAACGGTAGATCTTGAATGATGTGAGGACTAGTAATAAACGTTAGAAAATGGTCCAGCTGGTCAGCATCTACGCGCATTCTTGGGCTTTTTTGCAAGGTTAGTAGAACTCCTCGTCCATACTGAATTTTATGCTTCCTAGCCATAGTGAATTTAAATTCAGTGACGCTAGGGATGTACGTCTGGATTCTTTCCAATGTCGTGAGGTCTGTCATTACTGACAGAATTTGTCGGCGGGTAGCCCAACTTGATGCATTATCGTACGTTTCAGCCAAGGCTTCTAAGTACTTCTTATCTGCATGAGACTCCTCAGTGATTCCCAGTGCTTTCTCGACAGACTGTGATACTTTCAACGCTTCCCATAAGTGACCTGCATCGCCAGGTGCAATCACATTCAATGCTGCTACAACCGATTCCCGAGCTTTTGATATGTGACTTTTTTTGGTGCGCACACTTGCGTCTTGCCATTTTTTTCTTGTACACACCAACACGTCCAACGTTACAGACACTTAAAAATTCATTCAACTTTGTCCTCTGTACAACCCGTTTACTTTGGGACCCGGCATCTGACGACTCACTACTGCTACTATAATTTTCAGGAATGAATAAGCTCGTTTCCTCCTCAGCAATGGATAGTTGAGCCATTGACCGAGACAGTTCTTCATCCATCTGATGGAAAAACAGCAGACTAATAAGTCTCTACCGAAGGAAAAGTGTAGCTATTCACCTCACCAAGATTGTATTCACGCACTGATTAGCCATCTTCAGACCGGGGAGAATGACCGTGGGGAATTTAAACCTTTGAAACTTTAGAATTATTCAATAAATAATCACCAATTTTACGAGTTAAAAAAAAAAATTATCTGGAAATATTTGAAATGACAGTATTTTTAGTATTGTTTACTGAACTTAGTGTCTCCATGATAACCACGTTTTGCATGTTTACCTAAGGCCCCGTCCACACTAATGCGTTTTTGTTTGAAAACGCATACGTTAAACTTTTCGATTGCGTTTTCGCTTATCGTCCATATGCACTACAACGATCGAAAACGCTGATCGTATTAGGCCCCGTCCACACTACAATAGGCAAAAACGAGTATGTGTTTTCATACCAAAACGCGAGAACGCGTTGCAATTAGTGTGGTTACCGAAAACAGAGGCTTTTCAAAACGCTGACGTGATTCATGCCACAAACATCGCGGGCGCGACTATTTGTCGCATCACTCACTCAGAGCAAATTAGTGTTTTCGAGCGTTTTCGAGCACGGTATTCTAGCGTTTTAGTGTGGATGGGGAAACACTGCGAAAACGATTGTGTGGATGCGAAGCCTTTGATGCGTTTTCTGTAAAAACGGAGCCTTTCAAAAACGCATTAGTGTGTGCGTGGTCTAAGTGTTGAAATTGTCTTGATTTTATTTGATTCTCTATTGTTAAGAGAGGCTGTCACTAACAATCAGACATATCGCGGCAAGGGTGGAAAATTCGATTTCTCTCTTATTTTAACGTTTGATAGGCTAGGGTATAACAAAAATCACTGGATACTTCTTTTGGCAAAATATCCTTTTATTTGAAAGAAAAGTGCAAATAACCAAATTCCGTTGAAAATCACCATTTGAGGCGTCAAATTATTGCACGAGTTTGTTACCCTCGCAAGCAAAAACGAATAATTCTACGTTCTTTAAAACACTGAAAACGTTTTGTGCAATGTCTAACTATTTGCCACAACGATTTTGAGAAATATTCCGTTGTTTTTTCCATACAAAATAATTTAATTACGAAGGCATAGATTTCACTCACGGTAAAAGTACCTCGTGAATAAAATATATTTTCACCATGTGCTAAACCTTCAAATAGATTAAGCTTCTGGCGGTTGAATTACAAAAGGGTGGCCTCGAGATTGCTGCAAAAATTTCTTTGGGGTAACGGTTGAGAGCGGCGCGAGATCATTTCAAAGTCCGTTGAAAATCCGGTTATTTGACCTTTAGCGGTCAAGCTTGTGCGGGTCACGCATACAATTTCGTCCGCCGTGTCATATGTTTTAACCCATATGAGATTGAAATAACCACATATCAAAACATTGCGAAATATTCTTACCTTATTTGCTGTAGAAGACAGTTCCACTGTTCATTTTAGTGTGATTATCTTGTCGTTCGTCGTATATTAGTTCTGTTTATAACGTCCGATGAACACCGCCAACTGTCAACATTCGAAAACAGTCGAACGCAACACCAATCTTTGCAAACATTCGACACATTTCATCATCACGGCATCTTGTTCAACGGTTTAGTCATTTGTTGAATGTTCCTCGGTTTTTAGTGCACTAAAACTAAAAGATAAGATCACACTGGAAAGGATAGGACCACAAACATGTCGGCGCTTTTACAGCTGTTTATACCTGGGTCGTCACGCAACGCTATTTTCATCGGCATTTCAGCGGGTGGGGGAGGGGCGAGGGCGGCGGCAGGGCGAAAAAGGCTGATAACACTTTCAACTGAAATACCAGGAGCCCATTACCAGGAGCCGCTCTGCTGACAATACACATGATTATGATCCAACTTCAGTAGTACGTTTTAGCACTGTCATCCTACTTTGCTGCAATTTTCTTCTGTTCTGGACGGATGGAAGGGTCTTATAACAGGATACCGTGTGGCACCAGGAGCCATAATCAGGGATCTGGCTCCAGCTCCTGGTGGCACTAAATTTTTGCGAATTCTAATTTGTTCTATTTTATTCCGGATCAGCCCAAAACGGTTGTCCCAAAAACGTATTCCTGCAAAAACCTTCTTCCGCAAAAATTAACTCCAGTTTGAAATTATAAATATTAGACATCTTCCGTCAACTGGTGCCGCGTTCTTATCGCTGCTTCGACCATTATTGTCTCTGGCTTTCAGTCAGTCGAGTTCTTCATGTACTGTATGATTTCAACGCCCAACCCATTTGTAACACTGAACAAGCAGGAATCTACAGAAAGGCCTGGCCTGATGTGTTCCAGAATCTTCTACAAGATTTTCAACAATGGCAACACCTTGTTCTAACTTTGTAGCACATAGACTGGGACAAATTCTTAGAAAGGCTGCTATTTAAAAATTATGTTGCAAACTTGAGGAAAAGTTGGTAAATACACTTTTTGCCAACGAGAGAGCCGAGCGAAAACGCGAGTCTCTCGAGGCGGCAGGTATAACGCCGTGCGTAGTTTGAAGATCTTAGCAGAAAAAATCTCATTAGCCTATGAATAGGCTCCGCGGTGGGGATGGGGTGGAAGGAAAACTGCGAGCGAAAGCGAGCCCCGAGCGAAAGCGAGCCCCGAGCGTAAGTGAGCCCCGAGCGAGCCGCAGCTAATTCATAGGCTAAAATCTCATGTCCAACTGTGAAATGTGCCGTAAGTGATTTTCGGTATGTAAGTGAGATTTTTTTGACCATATATGGTTGTGGTTAATTTTTAATTGTGACGTCTTACGCCCTCAACTTCAGACATACCGAATCTTCGCAGACTGACCTATGACGTATGACAGGAGCATATCACTCCGGAGGAGTGCTGATTAATGACAACAGCATAGTTACACCTTTGGCTATTTTTAGAATCCGTCTCCCGCGATAAGATTTCCGTGTATATCCGCGGACGATAGCGAGAATTCGTAGTAACGACATTCCGCCGTTCTAGTTCTTATTCCACGTTCTTCTCGTCCATTCCTGGTTTATTTTTAATCTGAAACATGAATGACAACCTCGTCCCCGTGCTCGCAACGGGTGATTTCCGTGGCAAAAGTAATTCTAAAAATAGCTCAAGGTGTAACTACGCCGTGTCATATAGGCCCAATAAAGGAGATGGAGGCTCCAGGGTGATATGCTCCTGCCTATGAATAGCCTTGTTGGATTTTTAAGGACTGGACTGGACTACATTACTTATAGACAAGATAGAACAACATGGACGTTTGCTCAATGTATTCGGATTTCAATACCAATGGCATCAGGTTTAAAGTTATGAAATTAACCGAGGAGACTTATAAATAAATCATTAATTAATTGATTCGGAATATTGCAACATTCTCAATTCATTTCATCCTTTACATACAAACCTTATCAACAAAAATTACTATTTCGCTCGTTGGCACTTAGCGATAGGTACAACTAGTTTAGATGAAAATTATGTACTGAAAATGAAAACATTGTTTACCAAGCTGGATTTTGAAATCTGGCTCAAATATGGGACATGGAAACAAGGCTAAACTGTTTTCCTCTTTTTAAACGAGTACGTCGCATATGGCGCATCTTTAAAAAAAGTTCGCCGCTCGCAATCCGTCTTAATCTTCGCCATCGTTAACCATCCTTGTTCCTGTTTGGTTTATTATTACCTCTTTGGTGTTTCTCTACCTTAGTAAACTATTATTTTGAGGCTTTCTTTAATCTGAAGGTGATGTTGCACTTCGCAAAAATGACTTAAAATATCGTAACATAGCTCCTTTAACCAGTTTGGAATCGAAATATTTTGATTCCCAATTCAGCTAACTATAATATTTTTATTCTCAACAATGCAAATTAAATTGATGGTGAGTGCTTTACTTAGACACGTCACATCGAAACAATTTTCATCCACTACTGTACGTCCACTAACTCGAATTCCGGAAATTATTTTTGATGGACTAGAGAGATAGTTGTCGACAACTATTCAGTTATCGATCATAAAAAGTAGTCGATAACAGAAAAGCCAGTGTGTGCAGCTAGTTATCGATAACTAAGGGGCTTAGTTATCGATAACTAGCTTCGCACACTGTCTTTTTGTTATCGACTACTTTTTATGATCGACAACTAGATAGTTGTTGACAGCTATCTCTACTAATCTCTCTTGCGTTGTGATTCTATGGATGGAGAACTTGCAAACAACTGTGCAAACAACTGCTATGCGCAGGGAATTTGCACTGCAGAAATTGAGTCATGCAAAAAATATCTGAAGGTAATTTGGGCCTCCACAGACTAGGCCAACTGTTATCTATAACTATTTAGTTGTCGATAATAAAAAGTTGTCGATAACAAAAAAGCCAGTGTGCCAAGCTAGTTATTTTTGCGGAAGAGGGTTTTTGCGGGAATACATTTTTGGGACAACCTTTTTGGGGCGGATCCGGAATAAAATAGCAAAAATTAGAATCTGCAAAAGTTTAGCATGTTTAGTGCCACCTGGAGCCAGGTCCTTGATTATGGCTCCTGGTGCCACACGGTATCCTGTTATAAGACCCCTCCATCCGTCCAGAACAGAAGAAAATTGCAGCAAATTGCAGAAGAAAATTGCAGCAAAGTAGCATGACGGTACTAAAACGTGCTACTGAAGTTGGATCATAATCATGTGTATTGTCAGCAGAGCGGCTCCTGGTAATTGGCTCCTGGTATTTCAGTTGAAAGTGTTTTCAGCCTTTTTCGCCCTGCTGCCGCCCTCGCCCATCCCCCACCCGCTGAAATGCTGATGAAAATAGCGTTGCGTGACGACCCATGTATAAACAGCTGCAAAAGCACCGACATGTTTGTGGTCCTATCCTTTCCAGTGTGATCTTATCTTTTAGTTTTAGTGCACTAAAAACCGAGGAACATTCAACAAATGACTAAACCGTTGAACAAGATGCCGTGATGATGAAATGCGTCGAATGTTTACAAAGATTGGTGTTGCGTTCGACTGTTTTCGAATGTTGACAGTTGGCGGTGTTCATCGGACGTTATAAACAGAACTAATATACGACGAACGACAAGATAATCGCACTAAAATGAACAGTGGAACTGTCTTCTACAGCAAATAAGGTAATAATATTTCGCAATGTTTTGATATGTGGTTATTTCAATCTCATATGGGTTAAAACATGTGACACGGCGGACGAAATTGTATGCGTGACCCGCACAAGCTTGACCGCTAAAGGTCAAATAACTGGATTTTCAACGGACTTTGAAATGATCTCGCGCCGCTCTCAACCGTTACCCCAAATAAATTTTTGCAGCAATCTCGAGGCCACCCTTTTGAAATTCACCGCCAGAAGCTTAATCTATTTGAAGGTTTAGCACATGGTAAAAATGTATTTTATTCACAAAGTACTTTTACCGTGAGTGAAATATATGCCTTCGTAATTAAATTATTTTGTATGGAAAGAACAACGGAATATTTCCCAAAATCGTTGTGGCAAATATTTAGACATTGCACAAAACGTTTTCAGTGTTTTAAAGAACGTTGAATCATTCGTTTTTGCTTGCGAGGATAACAAACTCGTGCAATAATTTGACGCCTCAAATGGTGATTTTCAACGGAATTTGGTTATTTGCACTTTTCTTTCAAATAAAAGGATATTTTGCCAAAAAAAGTATACAGTGATTTTTGTTATACCCCAGCCTATCAAACATTAAAATAAGAGAGAAATCGAATTTTCCACCCTTGCCGCGAAATTAAAATTTTGTCCGGTTATTAGTGACAGGCTCTCTTAAGACATTTCTAGCAATTGCAGCATACAAAACAAAGACCAGATCGGGACTGTTCCTGTGTATGCGTCCCATACATGATAATAAATAAATCGCGGGGTTTTAAAATCATGGCTGAGATTGACAACGGAAAACCTGAAATTTGAAACAAGTGCTCCAGGGCGCTAAACAATGATTCGAAGAGGTGCGCTTTTAAAATCAAGAATGCGAGAACGGACGCTTAATCAAGGAAATACGGTTTTTACTTTGACCTGTTCGTTAACAGGGCAAGAACAGTTTCCCTCGTAAAATCTGTTTTTGTATTACATGTAAATGTAACAGTGAGAGAGGGAGAGGGAGGGAGAGAGAGAGAGAGAGAGCCTGGGATCGATGTTGTACCAGTGCAAAAGCTAGCTGTTCGACAATGTCAGGTGTAAATTATTAGTAAATT